>JANUYF010000001.1:6625030-6992530 GCA_026167975.1 Phrynosoma blainvillii | reverse complement strand
ACATCCCTTCAAATATTTAAACATGGCTATCATATCACCTCTTAACCTTCTCCTCTCCAGGCTAAACATTCCCAGCTCCCTAAGTCGTTCCTCATAGGGCTTGGTTTCCAGACCCTTCACCATTTTAGTTGCCCTCCTTTGGACCCACTCCAGCTTCTCAGCATCCTTTTTGAATTGTGGTGCCCAGAACTGGACACAGCATTATTCCAGGTGGGGCCTGACCAAATCAGAATACAATGGCATTATTACTTGTCTTGATCTAGACCAGGGGTAGGCAACCTTTTTGAGCCGGGGGCTGGGTTGCTGTCCCTCAGACAATTGGGGGGCTGAAGCACCAAAAATAAAGAAAGAAAGAAAGAAAGAAAGAAATATGCATGCACACTCTCTCAGCCCCAGAAAAGGCATGGCAAAACCCTTGTGGAGATTTTGCCAAGAAAACCCCAAGAACAAGTAATAACAACAATAATATCATCATGGCGGGCAGCAAGGGGCGGCGGCAGGACCGGCATGGGGCCGGTTTGAAGGCCTTGGGGGGCCGCATCCGGCCCCCAGGTCTTAGGTTGCCTACCCCTGATCTAGACACTATACTTCTATCGATGCAGCCTAAAATTGCATTGGCCTTTTTAGCTGCTGCATCACACTGTTGACTCATGTTCAACTTGTGGTCCACCTGGATTCCGAGATCCCTTTCACACGTAGAAATCTCATTCAGCCAGGTGTCCCCCATCGTATATCTGTACTTTTTGTTTTTCCGCCCTAAGCGCAGTACCCTACATTTCTCCGTGTTGAATTTCATTTTGTTAGCTTTGGCCCAACTTTCTAGTCTGTTCAAGTCATTTTGAATTTTGATCCTGCCTTCTGGGGTATTAGCTACTCCTCCCAATTTGGTGTTGTCTGCAAATTTGATAACTATGCCCCCAATACCGTCATCCAAGTCATTAATAAAGATATTGAATAGCACTGGGCCCAGGACAGAGCCCTGTGGCACCCCACTGGTCACTTCTTTCCAGCTTGAAAAGGAGCCATTGTTGAGCACCCTTTGGGTTCGACCAGTCAACCAATTACAAATCCATGTAACAGTTACTTTGTCTAGCCCACATTTTACCAACTTGCTTGCAAGAATGTCATGGGGAACCTTGTCAAAGGCCTTACTGAAATCAAGATATACTATATCCACAGCATTCCCTTCATCTACCACAGTCTGGCATAGATCACATTGGAGGATATTGTGGGTGATGCCATTGGATCTTGTGATGACATGTCCCTGATAAATGTGTGGGCAGAGTTGGCATCTTGGTTTGTGGCAAGGCTTAGCACCTGTGTCCCCATCTGTGTTGTGTGTCGTCCTGTAGGTGAATACCTGTTTGAGGTTTGGAGGCTGTCTGTAGGTGAGTCAAGGTCTGGCACCAAGAGCCCTTGAAAGAGTGGCATCCTTGTCCAGAATGGCTTGGAGTTCCTTGGTGATGCGCCTGAGTGGCCCCACTTGGGAGCTGTAGGTGACCACTAGTGGGGATCTCTCATTTTCCCTCTTTAATTTGTTCTGTAATAGATCAGTCCTGCCTAGTTTATTTGTTTTTTCACTTCATGTGGTGGGTACTATAGTTTGAGGAATGCTTGTTGTAATTCCTTGAGTGTGGCATCCCTGTCCTGTGGGTCTGAGCAGATGCGACGGTATCGGAGGGCGTAGACTATGGATCTAGTGGTGTGTTCAGCTTCTGTTTGGAGACCTCCAAAGGAGACTCCACTACTCTCCAAGGCAGCATCTTCCATTATCAAATGGCTCTTACCTTTAGGAGTGTTTTCCTAATGTTTAAGTGGCATCTCTTTTCCTGAAGCTTGCATCCATTGTTCCAAGTCCAATTCTCTGGAGCAGCAGAAAAGCTCACTCCATCCTCAATATGACCTCCCTTCAAATATTTAAACATGACTATCATATCACCTCTTAACCTTCTCTTCTCCAGGCTAAACATCCCCAGCTCCCTAAGTCGTTCCTCATAGGGCTTTATGGTTTCCAGACCTTTTGCCATTTTGGTTGCCCTCCCCTGGAGACACTCCAGCTTCTCCACATCCTTTTTGATAACATTGTAATATACTACTGGAATACAACCATTATCTATCTATTCACATTCTGCAATTTTTCAATTATCTAGCGTCTTCCATTCTTTCTCTTTCCCCCTTCCCTTCTATTAGACTTACTCTTTATCTCAGATCCTATTTCTGTGTTTCCTCTAATCAATATTCTTCTTTCATTTACAAATTTCTGTCATTTACAACTTGTCCCTTATAAATAACGTTCTTTGTTGGTTCTTATGTACTTGCAAACTTCTTTTATGTCTCATGTTATTTGTTTCTATGACATGCTGCTCATGACCTTCCTTTTCTTAATTCAAGAACGTTTTAATAAATGGAAAATTGATTTAAATATGGGAATAATAATAATAATAATAAGTCTTAGTAATATAAATCTTTTCTTTCTGTGACCTTTTAATTCTTCAGCATTGTTTCTTTTGCCCTTATTTTGGCACTGTGAAGCTGTCATGAAATACTGCAAAGGTAGATGGGTCAAATGGATGATTTTTTCCAGATTAAGCGGCGGAAAAGATGGTTCCTTATAAGCTGCTGCAATGGAAATATGGAAAGTCTGTGTTTGTCCAGCCCTCTGTCCCCATCCTTCCGGTGCCTGCGCTGCTAAAAAACCTGAAGCTAGACAGAGGAGGAAGAGGAAGAGGAAGGTGGGACAGGCGTAAAAAGACTTTGTTAAAAAGAGCCCCTTTGTCAGAGGTTTTGTTGCGTGCCGCATGCCAATGGTCCTCTTTCTTCTTGCAGCCAGGCTTCCATCATTCCAGCAGAGGGCAATGATGTTAGGACTTTTTAGGACAAAGTTTATTTATTTTATTTTATTACGGCCGTTCGGCCAGCACAAATTAGGACAAAGTTTTCATCTGCAGAGACTGAAACCTCAGACAGTCCCTTCATTTATAGCCATTTTCTCCAAGATTAAGCCTCAAGGGCCATCGGTTCTCCAGCAGCAATAATCCTCTCCAAATGGGTGATGCTCTCCCATATGCAAGAGGCATCAATCAATCAATCAGAACAAGACTAGGGGTGCATCTACACTGTAGAATTAAGGCAGTCTGACTCCATCCTATGGAAGCTGGGATTCGTAGTTTCCCCAAGACTTTAGCCTTCCCTGCCAAAGCATGCTGGGGCCTCACAGAACTACAAACCTGTAGGGCAGGCATTTCCATGGTAGTTATCAGTGTGCCTTGGCTTTGTCTACAAAGCAATGTATAAAGGTGAGAATGAAGTAAAGAAATTAGAGCTAGAAATAAAGTAAGGTCAAAAAGTAAGTGCGAGCGGATGGAGGAATTGAAAGTAACTGTATGTTGGTTTGAGTTTGGTTATGTAAGTCTGGTATGAATGTTGGACTGATATTGTGTAGGAATGGTTCTCTTGTTGTTGTTAACCGTCATTGAGTCGATCTCGACTCATAGCAAACCCATGGACGAGACCTCTCCAAGACGACCCTCTGTCCTCCCCTGCTCTGTTTAATTCCTGCAACCCCTTAAGAAATCCCCATAGGAACCTCCTTAATAATAGAGTCCATCCATCTGTCCTGGGGCCTTCCTCTCTTCCTCCTTCCCTCCATCTTCCCCAGCATTATTATTGTCTTTCCCAGAGTCCTCTCTTCTCATGATGTCTCCAAAGTACAACAGCCTCAGTTTGGTCATCTTGGCTTCTTCCAGAGAGGTTTCTGGCTTGATCTGCTCTAGGACCCCTTTCTTTGTCCTTTTGGCTCTCCATGGGATCCTCTGCACTCTTCTCCAGCCCCACATTCTCTCAAATGCTGCATTGGTTTTCTTCCTATCTTCTTTCTTGACTGTCCAACTTTCACATCCATCCATGGGAATAATAGGGAATACAATGGCTAGTATGATTCTGACTTGTGTGCTGAGTTGTCTGTCTTTGCATTTTAGAATCTTTTCTAGTTCTTTCATAGCCAACCTCCTCATTCTTAGTCTTTGCCTGATTTCCTGACTGCATTCCCCATTTCTATCAATGTTTGATCCCAGGTACGAGAACTCTTTTACTATTTCTGTTTCCTCATTGTCTAGGTTGATGTTGTGAAGGTTCTCCTCGGTGGTCCTTCTTTTTGTTTTCTTTATGTTCAAAAATAAAGAAAGCCTTTGCACTTTCTTCTCGGATCTTCCTTAGGAGGTGTTCCAGGTCTGTGAGGTTTTCTGCTAGTATTATGGTGTCATCTGCATAGCTTAAATTGTTGGTATTCCTTCTTCCTATTTTCACTCCTCCTTCTTCTGGGTCCAAGCCTGCTTTTCTTATAATATGTTCTGCATACAAGTTGAACAGATAAGGTGAAAGGAGGTAGGGGATGTTTAATATAGAAATTGAGTACAGACAAAATATTAAGAACTCAGCAGAAACTCATACATTTATTGATCTTTTAATTTTCTTTCCTCTATATGGTAATTTGTTTATCTATTTATTTTATTTTATTTCTTAGAGTGTACGCCGTGGGCAGGCTTTTTTATATTTGTAACTTTTTTACTTTGTACAGCGCTGTGTATAATTACAGCGCTCCAGAAATAAAGTTTAATAATAATAATAAGATAGTATGTTACATAAAGAATATTATATAAAAAGAAGAATCTATGAGAATAATGGATTCAGAACAATAAGGAACAGACTTTGAGATAGAGAAGAGAAAAAAAGGACAGAGGTTGTATAAAGCATAGGGCAGGGGTCGGCAACCTACGGCCCGCGGAGGCCTGCCGACCGGCCCCTGCCCGGTCCTGCCGCCACTGCCGCCTTTCGCGGTCACGGGGGTCCTCTGGGACGCCATTTTGTGTTCCAAAATGGCATCCGGAGTCTCGCGCAACCTTTCCCATCGACAGAAAAGGTCACACAGGACTCCAGGTGCCATTTTGAAACACAAAATGGTGTCCTGGAGGACCCCCGCGGCCGCCAAAATGGTGCCCCGCCTTAAAGCTATGTCTGAGATTCAACACTTAGATGATAAAATGCACTGGTTATTATATACCCAAATAAAGGAAAGATTTAAAATGGATATTAAGCTGCAAGGGGTGGAAGAAGAATTGAAAGACATAGATAAAATTTGGCTGGGGACAAGAGAGAAGAGAATAAGTAAATTATATAAAATATTAATGTGTCAGAGACAGGAAAAAGAAATAATATCAGACAATATGATCAAGTGGGCAACAGACATTGGTAGGACAATAATGGTAGATCATTGGGAGAAAGCAAGGAAAATGACAAGAAAATTTACTCGCTCTCAAGACATAAGAGAAAATCAATGGAAAATGGAACAAAGATGGTATCTCACCCCTGCTAGAATGGCAAAAATTTATAAACTACAAAAGAACGAATGTTGGAAATGTAAAAGCAATGTTGGATCTTGGTATCATGTTTGGTGGAGATGTCCCAAAATGAAAAGGTACTGGAAAAAAATACACATGACGATGGAAGACATACTTAAAAACGGTCTTGAATTATATCCAGAATTATATTTATTAAATATGACATACAAACTAGAAGCAGATATAACTAGAAAATATTGGAGACTAATACTTTACATGGTCTCGGCAGCAAGAATACTAATAGCCTCCAAATGGAAACAGGAGACAACTCCAACGGTAGATGAATGGCTATTGAAATTGTTAGAGATGAAGGAAATGGACAAATTGACAAGGTTATTGAATAATGAGAATGTGGAATTGGTTGAGGAAGAGTGGGCTCCAGTGGAAGAATATATAAATAGAAAATGGGAATAAAGCAGCAAAGTAGTTATTAAGATTGTGTAAATGAACTGGATCTGAGATGATGATAGAAGTAATAGATACAGAAATGATGTATGCAAAATGTGAAAAAAATGTACTTACTTTCAAAGAACTATTGAGAAGTTTGAACTATGGGTAAATGTACTGTAAAGATGACTAAGAATATATTTTAAGTGGATTTTTTATGTTTAAAAAAAAAAAAAATGGTGCCCCGCCGTCATGCACATGCTCGTGTGATGCAGGGCGCCATTTTGGTTTCATAAATGGCGCCCCCACACATGCATGCATATGACGGTGGGAGTCGTGCGCATGTGCACGCGTGGGGATGCGCGCACGTATGCAAGCGCACACGTTGGCTCCCAGCGCCATTCCCCCCCCCCTCCCGGCCCGCCGGCAAAAAAGGTTGCTGACCCCTGCTATAGGGTCTTATATTAAGGGACTAGGTAAGTACCGGTATATAGTTAAGGAAGAACAAAACTAGGTTAGTTAATAGGAAGAGGGAAGTAGTTGTCCAAATGAATATTATAATGAAGTGTTGAAAACAATGGGACGAGGGACCATAATGATACCTCCGATCAAGACTAGATAAAACTAGTTATTTTATACGATTATGGAAAGTTGTATGTGATCTGCACAAGAAGCATCTTTAAGAATCTGTTGAATGTGATTTTTAATGCATGTACTATTTTTTAACAATAAAGTTTTTAAATTAAAAATCTTAATAATAATAATAATAATAATAAAATGTGCCATAGCTGTGATGCGCTTACCTGAAAGAGCTTGACCCGGTACCAACTATGCTAAGTTGTTGTGCCTGATGGCTGAAGGATCATCCTGAGAGTCTGAGCCCATTTTGGGGTGATGCAGTTCAGCACTTGGATAGCCACCTTGAGTCCCATTTGGGGAGAAAGGTGGGATATAAATCCCTTAAATAGATAAATGAATAAAATTGGGTTCAGGCTGAACCCCAGGGTGGATTCACAGCCCATCAATATGCAAGCTGACTCTGACTCTGTGGACTCTGCTGCCTTTGTGGAATTTGAACATGCAGTTTTTCTGATGTTTCTTTTAAATCAACATATAGACTCGGGTATACATTGAGAAAATTTGGTCAAAGAACTGACCCCCAAAACCTGGGTTGACTTATCCATGGGGTCATATCAAAATCCATAATTTTGGGCCCCAAACCTGCCCTTGACTTATACATGAGGTTGACTTACAACAGGGGTCGGCAACTTTTTTTGCTGGCGGGCCGGGAGGGGGGGGGAAATGGCGCTGGGGGCACGCGCGTGCTTGCGCACATGCACGCATGACTCCCACCGTTGTGTGCATGTGTGCGCATGTGGGGAGCGCCATTTTGGAAACCAAACTGGCGTCATGCGTCACGCACGTGCGCATGCGCACAACGACAGAACGCCATTTTGGAACACCCAACAGCACCAGTGCCATGCGAATGCGCACACGAATGCAGGTGCCATTTTGGTGTACAAAATGGCGTCCACGCTTGCACATGCATGCGCACAGCCGTGGGCATCATTTTGGATACCAAAATGGTGCCCACACTTGCACGTGGTGCGCAGTGCAGCAACGGCAGCAGGACCGGGCAGGGGCCGGTCGGAAGGCCTTGGCGGGCCGAGTGTGGCCCGCAGGCCATAGGTTGCCGACCCCTGACTTACAGTGTGTGTGTGTGTGTGTGTGTGTGTGTGTGTAGGAACCAGTGTGGCATAGTGGTTTGAGTGTTTGACTACGACTCTGGAGACCAGGTTTCAATTCCTCACTCTGCCATGAAACCAACTGGATGGCCTTGGGCAAGTCACACCCTCTCAGCCTCAGGGGAAGGCAATGGCAAACCTCCTCTGAGCAAATCTTGCCAAGAAAACCCCATGAGAGGTTTGCCTTAGGGTCGTCATAAATTGAAAATGACTTGGAAGGCGCACAACAACACAAACACACATATATACTGTTATGTATAGACACACACAGAGATCAGCTGATTTTACTGGTTTGTACTTGTACATTTGTCCTCCCCTCCCAGAATAATTTCGATCATTCCTTCTGCATTTTGCTCCAGTTTAGAAACAGCCTTGTCAAACTTCTTTTTGGCAAAATTAACAGCAATGTATATGCCTCAGATAACAATATTTAAATTATGCATGTGAGAGCTTGGACTTCATAAAGAGCTTTTTTCCTATTGCCATAGTTCCATTATGGTACAGGGTTATGAATTATGGATAGGATAGGCATCAGGTATAGATCATGAAAGAAGCCTTCTGGTCCCCGATAGCAGACTTTTTGCTCAGAGTCTAGACAGCGTCTAGTCCTGACAGTGCTGCGTATGGCTTAAAAAGCAGATTTCCTAAAGCTGTTGCTCTTCTTTCCAGCGCTCATGCAACGTCTTGTCATTGCTGCTAAATCAAATCACCTTACAAGCTCTTTCCTGCCATTTCGTCGGAGTTTTGATGGCTTGTGTTGGCATAAAGCGTCACTTTGATTACCGTCAATGCGCTGGAAACTCGCCCCCGTTGCTAATCTGATTTGGCAGGATTGATTTTGCTGCTGCAGTTACGAGAAGACAGCAAAGCAGCGACAACGCCGCTCAGTCTGCCCAAATCAGCTTTGCCAGTGGATATGAATTGCGTGCCCTCCGATATTTCACAGGTTAAAACCAGGACATGTCTGGCCAAGCAACATCACAGTGTGGCGAAGATGGCAAAGTTACTAATGAGGAAGAACTAGGAGAGTCTGCAGCAGTTTGTTTTTGCCTAAGCCTGCAGGGAAAGGTGGGATCCTGCCCCTTTCTCTCTGATGAATTAATTGAGTGCAAACCCTGCGCACCTTGGCTCCACTACACACTTACCCTCTGTACCCTCTAACAGTGATTCCCAGACTCTGGGCCTCAAGGTGTTTTGGACTTCAGGTCCCAGAAGCCTCAACCATCTTGGCCAATGGTCTGGGATTTGGGGAGCTGAAGTCCAAGACACCTGGAAGGCTACAGTTTGGGAGTCACTGCTCTAACATTTCACAGATGAAAACCGGGGCATGCATGGCCAAGGAACATCACAGTGTGGTCAAGATGGCAAAAGAATGAAGAAGAACATACAAGCTAGGAGACGATCCAGCAGTTTGCTTTTGCTTACACCTCTCCTGGAAGGGCAAGATTTTGCCTCCTCCTCTCCTTTTCCCACTACTGAGTTATTTCTCAACTCCTTTCTGCACACTGAACTCGGGTCCCCCATGACATCCTTGCAAAGGTAGTAAAATGTGGGCTAGACAAGGCAACTGTTAGGTGCATTAGAAATTGATGGACCAGTCAAACCCAAAGGGTGCTCAGCAATGGCTCCTCTTCTTCTTCCTCCTGGAGAGAAGTGACCAGTGGGATGTCCAGTGGGCTTCTGTCCTGGGCCCAGTTGGCTATTCAACATCTTTATCAATGACTTGGATGAAGGAATAGGGGGCATGCTTCTCAAATTTGCAGATGGCACCAAATTAGGAGGAATAGCTAAGACCACAGAAGACAGGATGAAAATTCAAAATGACCTGAATAGATTAGAAAGCTGGGCCAAAGCTAACAAAATGAATTTCAACACAGAGAAATGTAAGGTAAGATACTTAGGGCAAAAAAATGAAATGCGTAGATATAAGATGGGGGACACCTGGCTTAACATAACCTATATGTGTGAAAGGGATCTAGGAGTCCTAGTAGACCACAAGTTGAACATGAGTCAACAGTGTGATGCAGCAGCTAAAAAGGCCAATGCGATTCTAGGCTACATCAATAGAAGTATAGTGTCGAGATCAGGGGTAGGCAACCTTTTTGAGCCCTGGGCCGGTCCCCCGAAGTCCTCCTCTCTGCCGGGCCGAGGGGGGGGGGAATGGCAGCGCACGCACACACGCGCGTGCACCCCCCTGCCACCACGCGCGACCCCCCGCGCCTGTCGACACCGCGCATGTCGTGGCTGCCATTTTGGTTTCCAAAATGGCGGCCACGACTCGTTTGCGCATGTGCAGTACTCCTGTGCAAATGCGTCATGGCCGCATGGAGGCCAAAACGCACGGCAGCGGCAGCAGCGGGCGGCAGCAGCAGCAGGGGTCAGCCTGGGCTGGTAAGTCCGGCGACCTGGGCCGGAACTGGCCCGGGGGCCGTAGGTTGCCAGCCCCTGTTCTAGATCAAGATAAGTCATTGTGTCACTGTATTCTGCTTTGGTCAGGCATCACCTGGAATACTGTGTCCAGTTCTGGGCAACACAATTCAAAAAGGAGATTGGCAAAGTGGACAGTGTTCAGAGGAGGTGACCAAAATGGTGAAGGGTCTGGAAATGACCAAGCCCTATGAAGAGACACTGTCTGACTTAATCATATCAATAAGACTCCAGGGAAAACCCATCAATATAGCCATAATCCAAGTTTATGCTCCACCTGCAGAGGCAGAAGAAGAAATGGAAAGATTCTGTGTTAAGAGTCCAGGGTCCAAAACACACTGCAGAAATAATCCAGTTTGAGACCGCTTTAACTGCCCTGGCTCAGTGCTATGGAATCCTGGGAATTGCAGTTTTTTGTGTCACCAGAGCTCTTTGACTAAACGTCTCACAAAACTACAGTTCCCAGAACTTCCTAGCATTGAGCCAGGGCAGTTAAAGCGGTCTCAAACTGGATTATTTCTGCAGCGTGTTTTTGACCCAGGATGAAATTGATCACACACCAAAACAAGACTTCTTGTTAATCATAGGCATTTGGAATGGAAAAGTAGGAAACGGAGCAGAATCGAAGATGGTGGGAGAAATTTGGCCTATTGGAAATGGTAGTTTGTTTTTGGAAAGCAACCACTGTGCTAATTCCTGGCATATGCTGTACATTCCTCATAGATAAAAAGAGGCTATAAAATGACTAGCTATGCAGAACGATAAAGGCAAAGAGATGGTTGTATAAAAATAATAATATAATATAATATAATAATAATAATTTTTTATTTATAGCCCACCCCTCTGCGCGAAGAAGACTGAAGGTACAGGATTTGGGAGTATCACATGCTGGAATGAAGTTCTACATTTTGCTTATGCTGCCTGGGTTTGACTAGGAATGGACTTGTGTACAAAAGAGGTCCTCCAGAGTAACAACATTTCCCATTTGTCCAGTTGTGATAATGGCAATCTAAAGGTTGTTCCCTTTCATAGTTTTTGGCTGGGGAAATATACAACTCTTTGCCGCCAGTAACTTAAGCAGATTTCTAACACATGTTCATACAGAGGCAGTTGCACGATTATAAAACGGTAGCAGAACCATGGCGCGCTTTGTCAAAATGAGCATTTGCTGATCGAAGCATTTTCAAAAAACAGGCCTGGAGGATTGTGAAGGCATCAAAAGAATTTGGGGAAAAAAAAAGATGTTGCGACTCATTATGTCTGGTTGTTTCTAAGTAGGATTTGTAACCGGATTGTGCTGCAATTTCAGGCCTTAAGGGATTTGGGAGAAGCTCATGAACAGAGAAAGCCAAGCCAAAAAACAGCAGGGGAAGCAAGAAATACCAGTATATCAATTTTGCTTTAAAGTGTGTGTGTGTGTGTGTCTTTGCTCGAGAACCATTTTTCTCTAGTTTTAAGACATTTAAAGGTAGCAAAAATGATTTTAAAAATTGCACTAACAGTTTTTTTCAATGGCATTCCCCAAATTTGTCTTTGGGTACACTTGATCTCTTTGGGTGCCAAAATGTCAAGATGACGAAACTGAGGCTATTGTGCTTTGGACATAACATGACTAACTGGGAAAGATGATTTATTGTTGTTGTTGTTATGTGCCTTCAAGAAGTTTTTGACTTAAAGTGATCTTAAGTGACAAGATTTGCTTGGCAAGATTTATTCAGGGGAGGTTGGCCCAGGTCTTCCTGTGGCACAAGGTCTGGAAACCATGAAGCCCTCTGAGGAGAGACGTAGGGAGCTGGGTATGTTTAGCCTGGAGAAGAGACGGCTAAGAGGGGATATGATAGTCATGTTAAAATGGTGTCATATTGAGGATGGAGCAAGCTTGTTTTCTGCTGCTCCAGATAATAGGAAATGGAGCAATGGATGCAAGCTGCAGGAAAAGAGATTCCACCTCAACATTAGGAAGAACATCCTGACTGTTTGACAGTGGAAAATGCTGCTTTGGAGGGTGGCAAAGTCTCCGTCTTTGGAGGTTTTTAAACGGAGGCTGGATGACCACCTGTCACAGAGAGTGCTTTGGTTGTGAGTTCCTGCATGGCGGGGGGATGGACATGATGACTCTTGAGGTCTCTTCCAACTCTATGGACGTTATCACACGGGGGATTTGCGTTGGTTATTCCGCACAAATCCTGAACAGAAACTGGACTTGAGACTCACGTTTTCACACGACGTCACACAGAAACTGGACAGAAAGTGGACAGAAAGTGGATCTTTTTAAGTTCGTGAGTTTAGAGGAAATGCATTTGCGGATTTAAAGTAATTGTGGAATTGCCATGCCTGAAAACCAAATTCGCGTTAAAGGTGGAGGAGGAGTGGCCTCCAGAGAGGCAAGAGTCCCGGCTCCTCCTCCTCCTCCTCCTCGCCATTCAGGCTTTCCCCCTCCGTCTCTCTCTCTCCGGCCACAGGAGCCGGAGGGGGTCGGGGGGGTAGCCGAGGAGGAGGAGGAGGAAGGACCTCCCTCAGGAGTGCTGCCTTATCCTTTCCCCCTCCGTCTCTCCTTGGCAAGGTTTCTTCAGAGGAGGGTTTTGCCCTTGCCATGTTCTCCCCCTGAGGCTGAGAGAGTGTGCAGCCCCCGCAGCCCTGACAACTGCCACAGGAGCCGGAGGGGGCGGCCGAGGAGGAGGAAGAGGCAGCCGGGAAGGTGGAGCCTCTGGGGAAGGTGGAGTCTGGTCACATTTACGGATTACGTCTGAAAGGTAATAACGTATTTTTTTCGCATTTAACAATTCCGCAATTAAGCTCTTTTCTGCTTTCTTTGTGGGATTGTTCTTTTCCAGTTTCTATCCGCTTTAACTGGCCCCCGTGTGATAACGTCCTATGATTCTATGACAAAGAGAGTGGGACTTGTCCAAACTTACCCAGTGCCTTTCTGGGACTAAGCAGGGATTCAAAGCCTCCCAATCTCCCTCGAGGAGCTTGCATTGCTGTTTGGCATAGCTACTAGGCTTTCTGTTACGTGTATCTTTGTCGTTCATTCTTCCTGTAAAAACGTTAGTGTTATCAACATATAAAGAGAAGACGAGTCAACTTTCATTTTGCTCATTTTATTAAAAATTCAAAATGGTCAGGTTTAAAAAAAAACAAAATCCCACATAACCCCAAATGCTTACTCAATGCTAATCAATCGTACAACTCACAGTTAAGGTGCTAAAACCACAAAACTGAATGGGATACTGGCACACTGTAAACAAGGGATCAAATCTACAAGGAGCTTAGTGCAAGTTGAACCAGTCGGCTGTGGGGAGCAGGCTCCATGCTGGGAATCCAAGTATATCTGCTATATGTAGACCTTATGCATTAAAAAGGGTTATTTTCCCTGTTTCAAACTGAGATAGCAAAACCTCAAGCTTACAGGACAGATTAAGAACAATTTCCCAACCTATAAGGGGTAGCACATGAGTTGACCAGGGAGAGGTAAGCTGATCAGGAACAGTGATCTTGTAGCACCTTTGAGACTCATGGAGCAAAATAAGTTGTAGCATATGCTTCTGCAGAGTTTCTCAGATCCATGCATTGGAGGAAGCAGACCAAGTTTGCAAAAGCTTCTACTACAACCTCTTTTGCTCAGTTAGCCTCAAAGAGGCGACAAGATCCCTTTGCATACTATTATTCCAGACTGACATAGCTATGTCTCTGTTTTGGAACAGTTTTCCTAAAAAGAACAGAAAATGCAGAGAACCTCATTAGTATAAAAACGAGAGAGAGAGAGAGAAAGACCACATTTGTCAGAAATATATATTAATCTGCTAGTCCATTTGGGTTCTATACTGTCTAGAAAGCGGTCCTTACCTGCCCATTCGGAGCAATGGTTAAAAATACAGCACTGAACAGGGAGGGTCCCTGATTTCCTCAGAAAAACATGTTAGAAAGATTTTGCTAGCTATGCAGGATCCCACAGAAACCTCCCTCAATTGTCTGGCTCAGTCATCCTTTGGTCCAAGGGAGTTGGAGCAAGCCAGTTCTTACATTTGCTAGCAAGAGGCAAAGACGGAGCCCTAAGAGGCCATGATCTCCCACCAAATGCAAGAAAGGAGAAATGATGCTCCAGATCAGCATGACGGCAAAGAGGAACGGAAGTGTCCTTTACTACACTGCTGCTCAGCATGGTGGTCCCTGAACCAGTGCCCGTATATGAACCATCAGCTGCCAGCCCATGGAGTTTCCAGGAAAGAAAGAAACAACTGGATGTAGCCAATGGACACCCCTATGGTGCCAGTGAGGTGTAGTGGTTTGAGCACTGGACTATGATTCTGGAGATCAGGGCTCAAATTCCCCACTCAGTCATGGAAACCCATGGTGACCTTAGGCGGGTTACACACATTCAGACCAAGAAAACTGTGCGATTGTCAGAAATGACTTGACGGCGCACAAGAACACAATGGTACCAGTACCTGGTGTGTTAGGGGGGAAATATTTTCTAGTACCTCACATCAGACAGACTGAGAAGCACAGCTTTACTGAATTAGTTATGCTAGAAAGCACACCATTGCAAGGATGAAGGAGCTACATTGGGAATGGTTTAAATTCCAAGAATGTTAAAAGGGGGGTCAGGGACTGGCATGTACCATCCTGGGGTGTATTTATGGGGTGGGGGAATAAGAGCACTGCCCCTCCAAATAGGAATTCTAACCCCCACCCACTCATTTTCCATCAGTTCCTAAATTTCTAGCTTTGAGAAAGGTACACTGGAAATTTTTCACACCTAAAACTCTTCTATTTGTTGTCATATTCCTCTTAGGAGTTTATCACACGGGGAGCCCCATGCAAAATCGCTCTTTAAAGTGAAAAAAAGCCGCAAAAGCAGAAGCTTTTAATGAACGGGATTTCTCCCGTTCTGCCCTGTGTGAAATGTGAAAGCGCTGTTAAAAGGAGGTTAATCCGAATGAAAACTCCTCATTTTTACTTTCGGGTTTTTTCGAAAGTAAAAAGAAGCGTAAATGAGGGGGTTTCGTTTGGATTAACCTCCTTTTAACATCAATTTAACAGCGACGTCATGTGAAATCATGACCGCTTTTGCGGTTTATTTCTAATTTAAAGCCCCGTTTTCGCACGGGATTTCCCCCATGTGATAAACTCCTTAGCCACTTTGCCTGTTTCCTTTTCTTGGGATGCCTAAATTATATTTCTAAGTCCTCAACTGATGTTTTAAGTTACTGTAATGCTAGACATTTGGGGATTGAAGAAAACGTTCATGGAGAGGGGATGGTGCCTTTATTTAAAGGGAGCAATGCCTTAATTTTGCACTCATCCCCATAACCACACTCCGGTACTATGGATTTGCTGCTCTGTATCTTCCTTTCCAGGAAAAACCAAAACTGATAAAAAAACAACAACAAACAAATAAGAAATGGTTTTAAAAGGCAGAACGTACAGCAACAAGGTAAGTAGTGGTGTTCTGCACCAGGCAGAGGAGGCAAAGCCCAGGTCTTGCACTCAAGTTGGAGGCAAAGTTAGGCGAGTCAAACATCATGGCCTCTCCTCCAGCCAGGTGAAGAACTGTGAAAAGGTGTCTTGCAGGGCTGAATGAGATGCCCACCAGACTCTCTTTAGCTCTATCCTTTTACAACTCTGTAATGATTATACTACAGCAGACCCTTGGTATTCACTGGGGTTTGGTTCCAGGATCCCCTCGTGGAGACCAAAATCTATGGATGCTCAAGTCCCATTAAATACACAAGCGTAGTGCCCCTTATATAAAATAGCAAAAACAAAGTTTGCTTTGGTAACTCATACCATTTTTGAATATTTTCAAGCCACGGATGGTTGAATCCATGGATACAGAGGGCCAACTGTAGTGGGCGAATACAGAAATAAAATGAAGCCAAAGACGCACATTATGCTATGTCTTTCATACTGAGGGATTCAACCATGGTCCAGAAACAGGAGAACCTACAAATTCCTCCATTGTTTTAGAACTTGGAAAAATTACAGTACTTCTTTAACTCGAATCATCAGCTGTGCTCGCTGGGAGGCTTCCGGGGCTTCCAGTCCCAAACAGTAAGTTTCCAAGCTCTAAACTCAACAAGGCTGTACCATTGCTAATCCTACATGTATCCATTCAAGCCAAATTTACTTATACAGGTTAAGCACCCCTAATCCAGAAAACCAAAATCCCCAAACCTCCATAAACCATAACTTTTTGCTGCCAGCTTTAAGATGGCGGCTGCGGTGCTCCTGTTCATTCGTTTCTCAGATCCTCAGTCTCTCTCCAGCCTCGTGTTTCATACACAAGTTGCAAACAAAAGAGATGTGAGGCTGGAATGAGATGAATGAGCAAGAGTGCCACAAAGGTAGAAGCAGGCGGAGAGTAGCAAAAAAGTCACGAGGCTGGAGAGAGACTGAGGATCTGTGAAATGGCAGACATCTAAGTGTAGTTTTTGGAGTGAATCCACGCCTCCCATTTTGCAGATCCTTGTGGCTATTTCCAGCCTGGCAAACACAGTACAGGTGCATACTAGACTACTTGTGTATTCCAAAATCTAAAATCTCAAGCATTTTGGTTAAGGGATACTTACCCTTATTTTGCCAAAATACATTTTACAAAAGGCAAAGCATACAAGAAAAATCTTTTGTAACACCATGCAGCAATAAAGTATTATCCCTGTGCAACTACCAAAAACCAAAACCACTCCGTCCCCCATTTTGTGTTCTGGTCTGCTTTAACCTCTGCGGGCAATATGAAGCTTATAAACCATTTAGTTTATTGAGCCAGCATGGTTAAAGCAGGACATTTCTATACTGCCTGAGGAGGAAATGATAGCATGCTATAGAGCTGGCCTGACAATTCATCCACCTTCTCAGACGCAGCAGACAGAAGCACAGCAGAAGCACGTCACCCAATAAAAGTATTTGTTTCATGCAACCTAAAACTGTTTCAGTATTTATTTCAGCCCTATGCAATCTAAAACTGCAGGGATTTCTACAGACCAGTGGAAGCTCCTTGCAGCTTAGGGAAGTTATTGTATATGCTCAACTATAAGTTGACCTCCTGTATAAGTCAAGGGCATGTTGGATTTTTATGTGGCCCATGGATAAGTCAAGGCTAAAACGTAGGGGCATGTAACAATGGATCTAAAGGATCATAGAATCAGAGTTGGAAGAGACCCCAGGGGCCATCCAGTCCAACCCCCTGCCATACAGGAACTCCCAATCAAAGCATCCCAGACAAATGACCATCCAGCCTCTGCTTAAAGACCTCCAAAGAAGGAGACTCCACCACAATCCAAGGGAGAGTGTTTCACTGTCAAACAGCTCTCACTGTCAAGAAGTTCCCCCTAATGTTCAGGTGGAATCTCTTTTCCTGCAGCTTGCATCCATTGTTCCAGATCCTATTCTCTGGAGCAGCAGAAAACAAGCTTGCTCCCTCCTCAATATGACATCCCTTCAAATATTTAAACAGGGCTATCTTGTCACTCTTAACCTTTTCTTCTCCAGACTGAACATCCCCAGCTCCCCAAGTCTCTCCTGATAGAGCTTGATGGTTTCCAGACCTTTCACCATTTTAGTTGCCCTCCTCTGGACATGCTCCAGTTTTTCAACATCCTTTTTAAATTGTGTTGCCCAGAACTGAACACAGGGTTATTCCAGGTGGGGCCTGACCAGAACAGAATACAATGGCACTATTACTTCCCTTGATCTAGATACTATATTTCTATTGATGCAGCCTAAAATTGCATTGGCCTTTTTAGCTGCCGCATCATAGGATGAAGCAAAGGAAAAGAATGCCAAAGAACTTACAAAATTCCAGCAGGAATAACTGGAAGCACCTGAAAGAAGGGTCAGTGCTTCTTTCAGGTGCTTCCAGGACAGACTAAGCTCTTGCCTTTTGCTACTCTACTCAGAGATGGGATGGCTCCTTTTTTAAAATAAGAGTTAAAGTACAGTACTTACATACATATATACTTGTGTATATGTACTTATATACATTGACCCATATATAAGTTGACTTGTTTTTTTGGTCAACTTTTTGACTTTTTGACTAAAATTTCTAGATGCATACATGAGTATATACATCGTTTTTTGATTCTTTTTTGGGACTAGAACTCCCACCACACTAGCTCAGGGATGCTGGGTATCGTAGACTCCCCTCCCCCCCCAAAAGTAAAATTCTTAAACTCTGGACATGCAAAGGGTTTCTGGATTTACCTGAGAGAGGTGTACCTTTTTCCAATGCTGGCCCAAAGCTTACCCCACACCCAGTTTGTACATCAAATGATCCAGTCATTGTGAAACTGGGTTCTCCCTTTTGAGGGACAGATGTGTAAACTTTTCAGTAGCATCAAATTCCATAAAAGTAATTTCAAATTTCTAGCAGAAGTAGTTCTATGCAGCCCTGATTAAGTCAGTGTGTGTGTGTGTGTGTGTGTGTGTGTGTATGTATATATATATATATATATATATAATTTTAAAAATTACTGACATTTAAAAACCTCTGTTCAGCACCTTATTTTGTCTAAATAAGCAAACTTGTTAGCAGCACATAGAAGGGGAAATAGAGAAGAAAACAAAGGCAGAGAGCCTATAGTGGGAAGAGAGGAGAGACTCGAGAGCAAACTACAGGCAGGGTTTGTTTGGAAAGTTACTTTTAAAGAGCAATTTGTTGTGTTAGTTTTGCAAAGCCCAAGAAATAGCTCATTACTCTTGCTGTTGCATTTAGCAGTGTGTGTGTGTGTGTGTGTGTGTGTGTGTGTATATATATATATATATATATATATATATATATATATATAACTTTTTACACTGCTCATTATATTAATATTTCTGTTAAAGACAATTTTATTAAAGTATGGAAATAGATTAAATGGGGGGGGGGGAGAGAGGAACAATCTCATAAAAGTGCTCCTTCAAAGGTAACTAAGTGGAACGAGGAAATGCTATTCATTACATGAAAAAAAACCACAACTCTGCATTATCGTTTTGTTATGACCGTTATCACTCACCCAAAGTGACAAGTTACAGGTCATGTTGGTTTTAACAAGTTACCTCCAGGGTACTGCATACATAGTCCTGAACTGGAATCCTGTTAGTGACATAAGTATGTATAACATAAGGTTATCTACAACCTATGCCTTGTTTAGGACACAATGCAAGGGACTATTCATATGTTCCATTCAAAATCTCCTAGGGGGAACCCTACAACTGGAATGGGGAGGTGATCAAGCAGCAAAAATATTTTTAAGGGGGTCTGGAGGGCTGGTTTGTCTGTATAACACATGTGGGGGAACACAAGGGCCAACATGCACCCCCGTCCCTGCTCTCAAGTCTCAGCATACAAGGCAAAACTTGATCCTCTTGTTTCCCTTTTAGACTGTTGGAAATGCACACCTGGACTGTACCACTTGCTTTGACTGGTTGATCTCTTTCAGCCTATACACTTATAGCATATTTATATCACTTTAACTGCCAAGGATGTATCCTACGGAGTCCTAGGAGCTGTAGTTTGGTGAGTTACAGTGCCCCCTCCATATTCCCGGGGTTAGGGATGCACAACCCCTGTGAAAATGGAAACAAAAAAATCCACCATTATTTTTAACCTGAGTGAACATTTCTCTAAGAATTGCTAGGTCCTCCAGTGTAACTCTATGCAACAGAATCATGGTGGTGGTCCTAAATGCCTAGAGAAGTATTCTTTCTAGGAATTTCTAGGTCCTCTAGCATGATATTCTAGGTCAACGTCTGCTGGAAGTAAAGCACAGAATCGTGGTGGAGGACCTAGAGATTCCTACAGAGAACATATTAATCAAATCCGCAAATAATCAAATCCACAAATATCCGCAAATCTCAGGATTCTGTAGGCTGCAACTATGGCAAAGCACTATAATTGCTTAATATGAAAGCAGTCTCAGAATGCCTTTCCCTGGGGATTTTCTCTTCAATTGTATTCTAGAAAAACCTGCTTCTGCCTCTCAGTGCTGATATAAAATGTAGAAATGGAGTTGGAGGGACATAGGAGGAACCCTATAAAATTTAGCTAGTCTTACTGAAACTTTGAATTAGCTTTCCTCAGAATTTTGCAGATGTTTTGCTGAAGTGGAAACTTCCATATTTACCTCCAGTTTTCCCTTTAGGTGAAGTCTGGAGACAACTCTGCAAAACCGTTCTGTGCAGAGGCGAAAGGAAAAAAAAAATCTCCTAGGCAGTTAATAGTTTTGCTTCCTTAGGCTCAAACCTGAGCTTAGCCATATTCGTTGAATTATCAAGCACATTTCAGTCATGGAGCTGGGGGAAAGTGAGCAGCCATGTGGCATCACCGCATTGGGGAGAGAAAGTTTCGTTCTTCCACAGCCACAGTTCTGACTTAAACATATCCTCAGCACTCGGGGAAACGGTTATTTTATTTTATTTTATTTGCATAGCAGCTCCCAGAGTCCCCTAGCCAGCATGGATGGCCACTTCCAGTCTGCATGGAATGGGTTGGACTAGCCATGAAACCCACTGGGTGACCTTGGCCAAGTCACACTTGCTCAGCCTCAGAGGATGGCAATGGCAAACCTCCTCTGCAGAAACTTGCCAAGAAAATCACCCTAAGTCGGAAACAACTTGAAGACCCACTACAACAATACAGATGACCCTTGCAGGCATATCCAACTTTATCATTCTATGAATCTCCACATCTCCTCTCTGAAGCTACTATTTGCATTTTGAGCACAGCTCCTGCTGACACTTTTGGAGGCTTCCATCACTGAAAGGCAAATGGCAGCTACAGAGATGCTATTTTTGTCCAGACCAAGATACTGACAAGGAAAGAAAGAACCCTCCTTCAAATAGCTGAGAGGTGGCTCTAGGCTTCCCCACAGCTGATATTTACATAGCAAAAAGGGTGTGCTGTGAATGAGAGTTGTGCAATTAACATCTAGATTTAAGAAGCACTTGGAGAACCTGCTCAAGCTACAAATTAATTAAGTTACATTTTAATGTTAAATGCTAGCAATCTTTTAGACAGATTCTATTTGTTTGAATTTATATGCCACCTTAAATCTTTGTTTTGGGAGAAACGGCAGGATATGAATACAGTTAATAGTACAGGTTAAGTAACCCTTATCTGGAAATCCGAAATACAGTGGGCTCTTGGTATCTGCTGGGGTTTGGTTTCAGGACCCACTGTGGATACCAAAATCCATGGATGTTCAAGTCCCATTAAATACACTAGCATAATGTCCCTTATATAAAATAGCAAAAACAAACTTTGCTTTGGTAACTTATACTATTTTTGAATATTTTCAAGCCGTGGATGGTTGAATCCATGGATACAGAGGGCCAACTGTAGTGGATAAATACAATATCCATGGATGTTCAAAATACAATGGATAGTAAAATGGTGTCCCTTATATAAAATGACAAAATCAAGGTTTGCTTTTTGGAATTTATATACTTTTTTGAATATTTTCAAGCCATGGATGCTTGAATCCATGGATAAAGAATCTGTGGATATGGAGGGCCAACTGTACTCCAAAATCTAAAATTGTCCACATGGGTGGCTGAGATAGTGATAACTTTGCCTTCTGATGGTTCAATGTACATAAACTTTGTTCCATGCACAAAATTATTTTAAATATTATGTATAAAATTAGGCTATGTCTAAAATGAAACATAGATGAATTTCCTGTTTAGACTTGGTTCCCATCTCCATGATATTTCATTATGTATGTGCAAATATTCCAAAATCTGAAAAAATGTGAAATCCAAGACACTTCTAGTCCCATGCATTTCAGATAAAAGAGACTCACCCTGTAATGCAAAGGGATCTTGCAGCACCTTTGAGACTAGATGAGCAAAAGACATTGTAGCATGAGCTTTCCTAGACTTGGTTTACTTCCTCACATGCATGGAGTGAAGTCAAAATGCATTTGAGGAAGCAGACCAAGTCTAGGGACGTTATCACATGGGGAGTCGCGGGGAGAAAGTGGAAATAAACCGGACAAGCAGAAGACTTTAATTTACGGGATTTGTCCTGTTCCGCCTCGTCTGATAACTAAATGGGAATGTAAAAGGGGGTTAATTCGAACGAAAACCTGATCTTTTCATTTCCTCAAAAATCCCGAAAATGAAAAGATCAGGTTTTTGTTCGAATTAACCCCCTTTTAAATTTAAATTTAGTTATCAGACGAGGCGGAACGGGACAAATCCCGTAAATTAAAGTCTTCCACTAGTCCGGTTTACTTCCACTTTCTCCCCGTGACTCCCCGTGTGATAACGTCCTAGAAAAGCTTATGTCACATGTCTTTTGCTCCAGGCTGACACAATTTTGTCTGTGAATTCAGTCTGTAATAGTTGTAACAGGACTTCACTGTGATCAAAATTTAAATCCAGATTTTTAAAAATAATATTTTGCCTGGCTCTTGTGGCTCTAAAGGTACCTCAGCCTCTACTGATGTCTTTCTTTCTTTCTTTTTCTTTAAAACTATTGAGGTTAAGCCTTCCAAAGTAGGGCTTGTGCTAAGGAATAACAAGAGCATAAGGAATCAGAATTTCTGCAGAGAAGAAAGAGGGGTTTGTCAACATTCGTTAAGCAAAAACAAAACAATTTTCAGTGCCTGCCTTCGGCCATGGTACATCGAAAGAGAGATGCTTATTAAGTGAACAAGAAAAACAAAAAAACACCAAAAAAAAACCCCACAAATGTACATTTCCCAGAAGTAGTGTTAGAGCAGGAGGTGAGGTAGGTTCAAACACAAACCAGTGCTTCCTTATGGCAACACTTCTAACTCATACCAATAGCTGCCTTAGAAGAATCAAGTTTACTGCCATAAAGCAATGTGGCCAAGGGTTTTATTGAGGGGATGAAAATTTGCATATCTGAATTACTCATTTGCATACCGTTCATACAAGTAAATGAGGACAAAGCCTCAGACTAGTGGACCTGTCAGATCTGAAGCCTGGCCCTAGTCAATGGGGCCTCTTTCTCACGAGTCCTATACCCGAGTTAGTATATAGCACATTGCAATCTTAAATCAATAGCAAGAGCAAGTACATTTCTATACCACTTATCAGTGCACTTATGCACTCCCTAAGCGGTTTACAATGTGTAAGCTAATTGTCCCCAACAATCTGGGGACTCATTTTAGTGACCTATGGAAGGATGCAAGCCTGAGTCGAGCCTGAGGCCCTGGCTGGTATTGAACTCACAATCAGAGGCTCTGGATATATAAACTGTTGCTGGCCTGTTTTGAAATAAGAACCCGGTTGAGAACCAAACAGCTTCACACTTAACATGCTCTTGACATGCTCTTAAGGGTTTAACCATGCCTTACAAGAACTTTAGTCTTAAACAGATCCCTTTGCATTATCTTGAACTGGTTTAGAAAATGAGATAAGAAATCTGGCATGCTAAGGGTGAAGCATAAGCTTGTAGTCCCCTTGGTTGTACGGAACTAGTGGTGTAGTTTTGAGAATCTCAGCCCTTGTGGCTTTCTTCCAGTTTCCGCACATAACAGCCTCTCAAATTTCAAAAGTTTACCACCACCGTGACAGAGGAACTATAATGCCACTTATCCCTTAGAAACACTTAGGTTGCCATCCATGTATCAGCTATCCCTGAATTAAGTGCATGGATTAACTTTGCCTTTAGCATGCCCAAAGTCACAATCCCAAATAAAGATTTATTTTTAAAGAGAAACTGAAGTACTATAAAAACAAAAAATCCAAACCCCACCACCTGAATGTAACCTCATCTCAAATCCTTTCTTAGAAACCATGTAGATGACACTGTATTTGCTCTACTGGTTGCCACCTGCATCTCTTGCCTTTGAGGTATGAAGCGATGATGGGGGAATTTAACCTTTTCTCCTTAAGGGCTGCCTGCAGGTCTTGGCAAATGCACTTCATTAAAAGGGACAACTGATTCTCAAATGTACTAATGGATCCCCTTGTCCTTCCTCTCTCAAAATGCCATTTCGGCTTCCACAATGCAGTAGTAGCTGTTATTAACTCTCCCCTCCAGAGAATGCCCTAGATACAGCAGGGCGCTGTTCGAGGCACTGAAGCTGAAAGGGGTCAGGAAAGGGGGCATCTCCATGATATTCATAAGGACAACAAAAAGGTCGCCAAACTGACAAGCCCTTTTCTTTCATAACTGTGGAGGCTTTGGGGAGGCGCTGGAATTGTCATCCAACACCACTTTCCTTCTTTTGCTGGGTAAAAAACAACACCCCTGTAAACAAGGAGGTAATAGAAACATTTCCTAATAAAGCAGACAATATAAGAAGCTACAGACCAAACTTTCAGACTTTTCCTCCCACCCCCACCCCGCAACCAAGACTAGAAATCTCAATTAGGAGAACCAACACCCTCACGCGGAGCCTCCCCTCATTATCCTTCTGTTGCCTTTCCAGTGTAACCGCTTAAAATCTCCCGCTGATTCCTTACAGATGTCCTTTGTACAGTTTTTTCTTTAAAAAATACAGCCCACCCTCTGTGCTGCAGGAGAAAAAGTAACTCATTTACTATTTAATCAGAGCCCCTTCCCCAGAAAAACTTAGCAGAAAAAGAAAAGATTTTTCTTTCTAAAACAAAAAAGCCGTCTTCTGCTTTTGAAGGACTTTTTATGCTATGCTTTCTAGAGAAGTATAGGGATATTTATTTTTTTTAAAAATAATAACCTAAGAGTTTCAGTTATCAAGAAAAAAGGGGGAGGGCTGGGGGTAAACATTGCCAAATAAATAAAGTAGTATCGAAGAGTCCAAAATGTAAGTACCATCAGCAGTTAGTTTGTAGATTTGATCAAGCAGCATCATTGCTTTGACATAATCTTTGCGAGAAATTGCTGGATAAGGGAGGGGGAAAAGGCAGCATTCGAGTTAGGCTTTGTTGTGCAGTTAATACCTGATAAGAGGGAGAACGCTGGGCTCTGTTATTGTGACATGAAATGAGCACTGCTCATTTAAAAATGGGGGGTGTCGGGGAGAGGAGGAAAGAGGTGTGGATCAAGCGCTGGTCCCGTCCTCTTCGATCACCCGGTTCATGCTGGTGCCGTGTGTGATGTGAGTCACGGGGTTGCCGCTGAGGTCCCTGGTGCTGCTGTGGCGAGACTGGTCATTGAGCCGGTGGGAGCTGCTGTGCCTGGAGTGGTCGGTCAGCCGGGACATACTGCCGTGAGGTAGCCGGTCTTCAATCCCGCGGTAACTGCAGGGGGTATACCTAATTCATAAAGACTCATCTGCTTCAGTAACCCAGGCAAGAATGCACTGCCACACTGAAATACTAAAAGCCCTCTTTAAATCTTTAAAGGGGGGGGGTCACTTGGTGGAAAAGGGAGCAAGCTTGTTTCCTACTGCTCCAGAGGGTAGGACCTGAACCAGCTGACAAAGGACAAAGGAGGAGAATTTGACAACACTTCCAGAGGAAATTAGGAAACTCTTTGACAGGGGAATAGACTCCCCCAGAAGACGGTGGACTCTCTATTCTGCTTTGGTCAGACCTCAACTGGAATCCTGCATCCAGTTCTGGGCACCACAATTCAAAAAGGATGTTGAGAATCTGGAGCATGTCCAGATGAGGGTGACCAAAATGGTGAAAAGTCTGGAAACCACCAAACCCTATGAGGAATGGTTTAAGGATGTGAGTATGTTTAGCCTGGGGAAGAGAAGGATAAGAGGTGACATGACAGCCATGCTTAAATATTTGAAGGGATGTCATATTGAGGATGGAGCAAGCTTGTTTTCTGCTGCTTCAGAGACTGAGACACGGAGCAATGGATTCAAATGATAGGAAAACAGATTCCACCTCCACATTAGGAAAAACCTCCTGATGAAAAGAGCTGTTTGATAGTGGAACAAGCTGCCACAGAGAGTCATGCAGTCTCCTTCTTTGGAGGTGTTTAAACAGAGGCTGGATGGCCATCTCTCTGGGATGCTTTAATGGTGGCTTTCCTCCATCAACTGGATCATCCCTATAACTCCACATCTCTACGAGTCCACAACCTGTCCCTTCATGGTCTATACATAAATCATAGCATCACAGAATCATAGAAATGGAAGAGGCCTCAAGGGCCATCCAATCCAACCCCTGCCATGCAGGAAGACACCATCAAAGCATTCTTGACAGATGGCCATCCAGCTTCTGTTTAATAACCTCCAATGAAGAGACTCCACCGCACTCTGAGGGAGTCTGTTCCACTGTTGAACGGCTCTTACTGTCAGGACATTCTTCCTAATGGTGAGGTGGAATCTCATTTTCTCTAGTTTGAATCTATTGCTCTGTGTCCTAGTCTCTGGAGCAGCAGAAAACAAGCATGCTCCATCCTCAACATGACATCCCTTCAAATATTTAAACAAGGCTATCATATCTCCTCTTAACCTTCTCTTCTCCAGGCTAAACATACCCAGCTCCCTAAGTCGCTCCTCACAGTGCATGAGTTTCAGATTTTTCACCATTTTGGTCGTCCTCCTCTGGACAAGCTCCATCTTGCCAGCATCCTTTTTAAATTGTGGTCCCAGAATCAGATAAGCAAGTCTTAGGGGTAGGACATTCTTTTGCATACTGAAGTTCTCTCATTTAATCTCAGGTATCTCTTGTCAGAATTCTTCAGCCTAACCTATTAAAAACATTCCTATTTAAGATCTGGGAGTTGCTGCCAAGAAGACAGCACCAGAATCCTCTGATTTGCTGCCTCAGACAGGCTGGTCTAAAGCTCCCAAAATCCCCAAACTGAGACTGGGATTATGGGATCTGTAATCCAATATATCTGGAGGGCACTAGTCTGTAGGTAGCTGGGCTTCTGCTTTAATACAAAAAACATGCTCTTTGCTGTCTATGTATTTGGGGGATGAGAGTCTTATCTCCTCACCTGCCATCTCGTGACCGATGCAAGCTGCCATGGTAGCTGCTGACTTTGCTGTGGACACTGCCGGCTTTGCTTCGCTGGTCGTCCATCATAGCCAGCTGAGTAGAGGAAGCATGAGTCGAGGTCCCTTGGGTGGAAGTGCCTCTGGATTTGCGGATTATGGGCGTGTTGGGATCTCTCAAGAGTGACTGAGCAAAGTCAGGCTCCTGAAGGACTTGCCGGCTCTCGTTCACAACCCTGGAGAATAAATTGTGAAGGGCAGTCACTGTTAATGCCAGAAAGACAGCACTGCAGGGAACTATACAGAGGTTAGGCAGAATAATTTTAGATAGGCCTATTGAATGCACATGCTGAGCTGGGGGATCCTGTTCTTATCATATGTGTTAACCCAGTGATGGCGAACCTTTTCAGGACTGAGTGCCCCAACTAAAAGTTTTTCCGGCACCGGGTATTACCCGGTGCTAGGACTTCTGCGCTCTGGGGGTAGGACTTCTGGTGTGGGACTTCTCCCCCCGTGTCGTTCCTGGCCTCCAGCTGTCTCCAGAGAGACAGCTGGAGGCCAGTAAAGGTTGGGGAGAAGGGTGTCAGGCCAAATGGCATCACGTGCCATCTCTGGCATGTGTGCCATAGGTTTGCCATCATGGTGTTAGCCTCTATATGTAGAGGTGGCAAAACCAACTTAGAAACTGTAACCAGTATTACAACTGGGACTGCGTGCTGACCACTGTCTTTACCTAGTAGCTTTTAAATGTTTATTTTCATGAGCATTTTTAAACATCTCTTACCTAAGGCATGTATGCTGCATTATTATGTGCCTTCAAGTCATTTACAACTTATGGTGTTCCTAAGGTCACAAGGTTTTCTTGAAAAGATTTGTTCAGCGAGGGTTTGTCTCTGCCTTCCTCTGAAGCTGAGAGGGTGTGACGTGACCAAGGTCACCCAGTGGGTTTTCAGGGCCGAGTGGGGATGCAAACTTTGTTCTGCAGAGTCATAGTCCAACATTTAAACCACTACACCACATTGGCTCTGCTACATGGCTTGGATATAATCTCATCTTTCTGTATGAAAATATGGAATGCTGTATGTAAATTAATAATGGACTGGATGAGGGCAAACAAATAGAAACTTATCCAGACTAGACAAAGGTGCTCCAAATAGGTCAAAAGGCAGATCAGGGAATAGGGACTTCGCCTGTGCTGGATGGGTTACATAGCTTGAGTGTTCTCCTAGATTCAACTCTGAGCCTGGAAGCCCACGTTCCTTAAGACATCAGATCTGGCCATGGAAGCGCACACCTTAGTTACATCCCAGTTGGACTCCTGTAATGTGCTCTACATAAGGCTGTCTTTGAAGAACGTTTGGAAATTTCAATGGTCCCAAAGACCTGCAACCAGATTGCTAATGGGGCTTGCTACAGGGAAAACAAAACTCCCTTTTTGCAACAACTCCACTAGCGGCTGGTTCATTTCCGGGCACAATTCAGCGTTCCAGTTGTGACCCTCAAAGCCTTACACAGCTCATGTTCAGGTTATGTGAAAAAGGGGGGTTTAATTGTTATTACTGTTTTTATTGTTTAATATAAATAAGGGATGTTTTATTTAAATTGTTTTTACATAATGTAAGCCGCCTTGATTGCCTCGGCAAAAGGCGGGACATAAAAATAAAGTTGTTTGTTTATTTATGTATTTATTATCGAGATATTCTGGGGAGGCCCTTCTCTCTAGCCCATAAGCCTCACAGGAACATCTTATGAGACACACAAAAGATAGGGCCTTCTCAATGGCTGCCCCCAGGCTCTGGAACGCCTTTCTCAGAGAAATTAGACTGGCACCCTCCCTATTTTATTTTCACAGACAAGCAAAGATTTTTACCAAAGTTTACCAAAGTTTTAAAACCAATTTAAAAACACCGCATTAAAACACTATAAAACTGATTTGAAAATATCCAAACCAGTGTAATTTAACCCCTTCTTTTTGTAGGTCCATATATGATTTCATAGTAGCATCGTTCCCCTTTTTCAGTATTATATCTTCATAAGTAATTTTCAGATCAGAGAAAGGCTCAAAAAAGATATACAAAGGGAATAGAATCTGATAAAAAAGACCTAGAAAAAGTCATAGAGAAAGGGGGAAAACATATGATAACAAGATTGTATAAAATGCTAATAGATATTGAACTAGAAGAAGAGACAATTAAATAATGTACAATAAAATGGATGCAGGATCTAAAGGAGAATATTGATTTAATCACCTGGGAAAAGACATAGACAAAAAATGTGAAATTTACAAAGAGCGCATATCTAGTGGAGAATTTTTATAAAATGCTATACAGATGGCATATGCACCCCAAAAAATTAGCCAAAATAGAAAACAAAGAAGGAGGCAGATGTTGGAAATGCCAGCAAAAAGACACAGACCTATTTCATATGTAGTGGTCACGCACAGTGGCAGCAAAATTCTGGGGGGAAATTCACAAAACAATACAAGATTTGTTTGCTATTAAGACAGATCTGAATCCTAAGTTATATCTATTGAATATAACTGAAGACTGCAAAGGTAAATTGAATAAAGAGGAAATCGGGGTAGTCTTATATATGATAACTGCAGCTCGTATAATCTTTGTTAGATATTGGAAAAAAGAGAAAGAGCACATAATAGAAGAATGGAAACAGAAATTAAATGACATGATGAACATGGATAAATTGACAATGATGATTAATGGTAAACAAGATAGCCAATATATTAAGAAATGGGGGAAACTAGAAAGTCTGTGGAAGTAATAATACGGAAGGAATAAAGCATCCAGGTTTATGAGGATTTAAAGAATTATGTATATAAAATAATGTTTAAGATACGATAGCATGAACTTAAGTCATGAAAATAAGTTTAAGATACGAAAGCTCAAAGTTGCGCAGACAATTAAAAATAAGATATTCTTTCAACTGGCCTCTCTACCAAAACAAAGAATTAAATGTATATGGTATAAAGATCTAATATATTAACTATAGAAATATATTAACTAAGAAATGCGTTGACTTGTAAAATTTTATGACACTAAAATTCTCTGGACTTATTTATATTCTAATGGAATGTATGTGTTCTATATTATAAAATAAATAAATAAAATGGAAACCAGAAAAAAAAAACTGATTTGAAAAGTCATATGAAAAAGACTTTTCAAATCAGTTTTATTGTGTTTTAATGTGATGTTTTTAAATTGGTTTTAAAACTTTGGTAAACATTTTTAATTTAATTAATATATAATTTAATATATTAACTATAGAAATATATTAACTAAGAAATGCGTTGACTTGTAAAATTTTATGACACTAAAATTCTCTGGACTTATTTATATTCTAATGGAATGTATGTGTTCTATATTATAAAATAAATAAATAAAATGGAAACCAGAAAAAAAACTGATTTGAAAAGTCATATGAAAAAGACTTTTCAAATCAGTTTTATTGTGTTTTAATGTGATGTTTTTAAATTGGTTTTAAAACTTTGGTAAACATTTTTAATTTGTTATGGAAGCCACCTTTGGAAGCGCTTGGGAGAAAGGTGGCATATAAATAAAGTAAGTAAATAAATACATTCTATTTCAATAGGTATCTGATGAATGATTATATAAGGCCCATCTTATACAATGTGCTGGATCTTGCTAATTGTTGTACTGGTGTGTATGTGTGTGTTTTAGTGTGTGTGTGTTTTAATGATGTATGTTTTAAGCTGGTTTTAATTTTCTTATTGTTTAATCATGTTTTAACTTTAGTATTTGTGCATTTTTAACATTTTTTTAAACTGTTGTAAGTTGCTTTGAGCCCCAACGTGAGAAAAAGGCAAGACAGAAACGCTTATAATAATAGTAAGTGACCTTGAGCAAGTCATCCTCTCTCAGCCTCAGGATGGTGATGGCAAACCCCCTCTGAAGAAACATGCCAAGAAAATGACTTGAATGCATGTTTCCTCATGCCTCAGATTACAGAAAGGTGTAAAATTGTGACACTACTGTTGGAGACCAAGAAGTCTTGCTTGTGTCTCAGAGAGCATTAGCCACCGCAGCTGAGAGATGGCTACAAATGATTATGTCCGCAGATCCAAGCATGTTCATCCTTCCTAGGTGGGCTACCAATATCATTTGGTATTGATTTAATAATTAAAATATTTATACCCTATCCTATATCCAAGGATATGAGGGGAGCTCACAAGATCCTTGAATGAAGAGAGGGATATCAGTATTTTAATACATAAAGAATAATTCTCTGCATTTGCAGAAACACTCAGAGAAGTGCAAGGTTTTCGTTTTGGGCTCTCAGGAAGAAAGATTGCAAAAAGCAAGAGTGTGTGTGTTTGTGTGGAAAAAAGAGATAATTATCAAGTGGAGTATTACCAAGGAAACCGCCTCCAACTTTGTACCATTAGAACTCTAGAGTTTATCTCCGGATAGCATGGGGGCTTCCTAAAATGATCACCACACTCTGCTAACATTGGGACCTTTGGCCTCATAGCAGATGGAACAGAATGTCAAAGGGGGAAACTCTGTGTAGAGAAAGGACATTTTAATTATTATTATTTTTACTCCTTTTTGTTCCTAGTCACCATAGTGGGGGTATGGACTGAACTTTTTGTTTGTACAGACCTTTGGTCCATAACATTTCAAGCAAGTAAGAAGCAGGCCTGTGACACAAACAACATTTTTCTTTCCCCTGTATCAGGGGTAGGCAACCTTTCTCCTTTAAGGGCCAAGGGACTTCAGCTCCCAGAATCCCAGGAGCTATTGGCCAACATGGGACTATTGGCCAACATGGCTGAGGCTTCTGGGAGCTGAAGTCCCTCGGCCCTTAAAGGGGAAAGGTTGCCTACCCCTGCCCTGTATGATTTCCTACCATCTTTGACTGACGAAGAAGCCAGTGGGGGCTCTGAAAGCTAGCATAATGGAATTTTGCATCTTCTGGTTGATAACGGTATCACAATTTGCTATTCTGGATTCTGAATTTTGATTCCTTTTGTTTGACTGAAGAAGCAACAGCTTAAAGCAAACCAGAATATTAGTCTGCAGTGGCTTCCACTGTCGACTTGCCGGTATTTAGGTACCAGAACTCACTCTTTTTTCCTGCGTCCATGGAAGAAACTGGCCCACTCAAAGCAGGTCTTTTTACTTCCAACCCAGAAGACGGAGGGGATTCCAACTATGAGAGCCATGAGATACTTCATCAGAAACAGTATCAAGTCTGGACGACTCATCTGAGTGACCTGGAGAGAAAGAGAGAAGAGGCAAGACCAAACATGAGACAAAACTGACTGTGACCCCATGATTCCCTCCCTTGTCCAGCTCACTAAAAAATAAAAAATAAAACTGGTCTTGGCAAAAGGCAAAAAATCAGTTGCATACTGTGATATCCCTTCTCTAGGTTGAGATGTAGTGTACAGGATACAGATGCAGCTGATCTTAAATCAAGGCAGTTTTCAAATCACGTCAGGATGGAGTTTTTCACACGGGGAAAATCCCGTGCAAAATCGCTGCTTTAAATTAGAAAAAAACTGCAAAAGCAGTCATGATTTCACACGACGTCACTGTTAAATTGATGTTAAAAGGAGGTTAATCTGAACGAAAACCCCTCATTTACGCTTCTTTTTACTTTCGGAAAAAAACCAAAGTAAAAATGAGGGGTTTTCGTTCTGATTAACCTCCCTGTTAACAGCGCTTTTACTTTTAACACAGGGCAGAACGGGAGAAATCCCGTTCATTAAAAGCTTCCGCTTTTGCAGTTTTTTTTAACTTTAAAGAGCGATTTTGCACGGGGCTACCCGTGTGATAAACTCCTAAGACTGATTTTAAATCAAGGCTTCTCACGTTCCTTAAATATTTCCTAAAGCAAGTTAGGAGGCCAATAAAGCCATTCAAACAGAGAAGGAATGTTCTCAAGGGAAGTGATCATAAGTTGCTCCAGCCCAGGGACTTCGTGCTGCAGATCTTACTAGAGTAGTGCACAAACACTCGTGTGGAAGCAATCAACTCTGTTTAGAATCAATAGAATCCAAGTTGGAAGAAACCACAAGGACCATCCAGCCCAACTCCATTCTGCCATGCAGGAAGACACAATCAAAGCACTCCCCATGACAGATGGCCATCCAGCTTCTGTTTAAAGACCTCCAAAGGAAGAGCCTCTACCATCCTCCAAGGCAGCGCATTTGACTATCGAACAGCTCTTACTGTCAGGGAGTTCTACCTAATGTTGAATGTGGAATCTCTTTTCCTGTAGTTTGAATCCATTACTTTGGGTCCTGTTCTCTGCAGCAGCAGCAAACAAGCTTGCTCCATCCTCAATACAACAATGATGGCAGGGGGTTGGACTGGATGGCCCTTGTGGTCTCTTCCAACTCTATGATCCCTTCAAATATTTAAACAGGGCTATCATGTCATCCCTTAATCTTTCAATTTCCAGGATAAACAACCCCAGCTCCCTAAGGGGGGTTGCAGACTGCCAGAAATAGTGCAAATTCAGTCCACTTTTAGGGTTAGGGAATCATGGGAACTGTATCTTTTGTGGCACCAGAGCTCTCTGACAGAGAAGGCTCAATGTCTCAGAAAAAACCCAATTCCCATGATTCCCTAGCACTAACCCTAACCCTAAAAGTGGACTGAATTTGCACTATTTCTGGCAGTCTGCAACCCCCCTAAGTCTCTCCTCACAGGGCTTGGTGGTTTCTAGACCCTTCACCATTTTAGTTGCCTTCCTCTGAACATGCTCCTGCTTGTCAACATCCTTTTTGAATTGTGGTGCCCAGAATTGGACACAGTGTTATTCCAGGTGAAGCAGAATAGAGCGGGGCCATTGCTTCCCTTGAGCTAAACACTACACTCCTACTGATTCAGTGTAGAATCGCATTGGCTTTTTTAGCTGCTGAATCACATTGCTGACTCATGTTCAGCTTGGTGGTCCACTAAGATTCCTACATCCTTTTCACATGTACTGCCATCGAGCCAGGTATCACCCATATCTGTGCATTTCATTTTTAGTGCCTGTTCTTCCTGTTGAAATTCATTTTGTTAGCTTTGGCCCAGCTTTCTAATCTGAAAAGATCATTTTGAATTTTGAATTTGGGAAAGGGAGAGAACCAGCAGCTTGCAGACCAAAGGAGCCCAAGGGCCCTTCTCCATGTCTTTCCCCAAGTGTCTCAGGGTCATCAGGGCAGATATAGCTTCCTTAGAGAGCTGGTGTGGTGTAGTGGTTTGAGCATTGGACTACAACTCTGGAGACCAGGGTTTGAATCCCTCCCCGCTCAGCCACAGAAACCCACCGGGTGACCTTGGGCAAATCACACTCTCTCAGCCTCAGAGGAAGACAAAGGCACCCCCGCCCTGAATAAAACTCACCAGGAAAACCCTGTAATAGGGCCTCCGTAAGTAGGAAACTATTTGAAGGCACACAACAACAACTTCCTTGATTGAGTCCATCCACCCATAATGCAGCTTTCTTCTTTCCCTGTTGCCTTCTACATTATCAAACATTATTATATATATATTTTAAATAGTCATGCCTTTTCATGCTTTGACCAAAGTAGCATCTACGTGTGTTTACATGTAGCTAAAGGAATAAGATCTTCCAATCACTGGATGATAGAACAAATTATTATCTTCCCAATCTCAATCGTCTGTATATGCAGGGCTGCCATTTTTGGGCAGTCATGCTACACTCAGCATCATACCTAGCAAGGCACATCTGAGTGGTGCAAGGAGAAAGACTGTTCCTCCTGGCATTCCTTCATTAATCTGTACAGTTAGATCAAGTTATTATTGCTGAATTGGAGCAGGCACCACATGAGCTAGCCAGGAGGCTGTTGTTCTCGCAGGCTATGCAGAAAGACCTGCAGGCGATGCAGAAAGTCGTTATAAACTTCCAATTTATCGGGGGATTGTTTGTGACCCCCAGGACTACTGGTCATTCGGCTCTGGTCAGCATCAGCCCTGTGCCTGAAATGGAGTGGAGCTGGATCCTCCCCCACTCCTCTCTGCAAGTAAAGATACCACCTAGGAAGCTTTCAGGGCAGCTGAATGTGGAGGCGTTCATTGTGCCGTCAGATGTCATCAGCATCGCTGGTTGCTTTGAGGCAGAAAGTGGCGGTAGAGGCATTTGAGCGATGCCAAGTGGTGGCCAGACAATGGAGTGACGGTTGACCCCACTTGATATGAAGGGAGAGAAAGCCTGATGTAACAAAAATGCACATGCTATTGTTGGTCTCCCTCCTCCTCCTCTCCACCCCCTTAATTGATGCTGTGAAGACAGGGAGAAAAGAAGATCGGGGGGGCGACAGTAGCCGCTGAAGACTCATTGTTGGGAATTATAGAGCTCCCCACTGACTCCAAACCGGGGCTTCTTTCCATAGTCCCACACCAATAATTTATAATGGCATGACAGATTACAGCAAATGAGAGGGAGACCTTCTGGCTGATGCAATTTCACTCCAGAGGGAAAGTGAAAGAATGACAACCTGGACCAGTGCTTTTTAACCTTTTCTTTACTAGGGACCTTCTTTGAATATCTTTTGTTGCTGCAGTCCCCCAAGGCTTAACTCAAGATTTAAAGCCACAACAACAACAACAACAATAATAATAAACAATAATAATGACTGAACACTGAATTAACAATTACCCCATCTGTTAAACATGCCGGAGGTGAGGGGAAGGGAAGACTTGTCTCCTGCTTCTTCCCACCAGTTTGCAGCTGGTGCAGATTGAACAGAAATGCACAGGCCCTGCCAGCTAGCCTTTGCCATGGTTCCTGTTGTGTTGCCACTACACTGTCCCTTAGCTGCTCAGCCTGGCTCCTGCTTGGAATTGCATGACAGGAGCCAAGGAAGAGCAAAGGCAAACTGGTTGGCTGGCAGCTCTATGCAGGCTCAGCCAGCCAGCCTGCCTTTGCCTTGGTTCCTGCCATGTGGCTGCTCTGCTGCAAGGAGAAAGTGGGCTGAGCAGCCTTTAACCATTTGCAGACCCCCTGTGAGGACACCATGCTCCCCTGGGGGTCCATGGACCACAGGTTAAGAACCACACTGACCTGGACCATTTCTGGGCTGGGTTTAAGAGCATTGGAAGGACCACATTGGACCATACCAAAGGCCAACCTAGTCCAAAATTCTGTTTACTCAGCAGCCCATGGGAAACCCATCAGTATGCCAGATGTGCAATTGCACCCATTGCCTCATAGTCCCCAGCAACTGATATACAAAGGTGTATTGCCTTCAATGCCAGAGATGCTACACAGCCACTCTGACTAGTGGCCATTGATGGCGCTATCCTCCATGAAACTGTCCAATCCCTGTTTGAAGTCATCCAAGTTGGTAGCCATCACCCCAACTTGTGGCAATGTGTTCCATGGTTTAACAGAGCACTGTATGAATATGTGAAGTCGTAGGCTTTCATGGCCGGCATCCATAGTTTTTTGTGGGTTTTTCGGGCTGTGTGGCCATGTTCTAGAAGAGTTTCTTTCTGAAGTTTCGCCAGCATCTGTGGCTGGCATCTTAAGAGAATATATACCCACTCTCTTCCATTCCAGCATTCTCTGAAGATGCCAGCCACAAATGCTGGCAAAACGTCAGAAAGAAACTCTTCTAGAACATGGCCACACAGCCTAAAAAACCCACAAAAAACTACTGTGTGAATAAGCTGTTCCTTTTATCTGCCCTGAATCCCCACCATTTAATCTCAAGAGAAGCCCTCAAGCTTTAGTATAGTACAATGAGAGAAGAAGAAATGCTTCCCTATCTACTTTTCACACACCACGTGTGTTTTTACATATGCTTTCTTCTCCTAAAATGAACAGCCCCAAAAGTAGTAATGTGGAAAACCAACCCTATGGAGAGATCAGGAACCTAGTATCTTCTGTCTGGATCCATACTCCTGTCACCGAAAGGAGAAATAGATCAGTGCTACTCTAAATGGTTTTCCATGCTAAGTCTACAAGCTACATGCAGTGATTCCCAAACTCTGGTCCTTCATGTATTTTGAACTTCAGCCCCCAGAAGCCTCAACCATCTTGGTCAATGGTCTGGGATTCTGGGAAGAGAAGTCCAAAACAGCTAGAAGGCCAGTGTTTGGGAATCACTGGTTGCTGGTCTGCGGTGAGCTTCCAGGAATGAAGGAACTCAGCTGTAGTCAGTGAGCACAAAAACGTTGGCAGTCCCTGACACTCAGAAAAACACCCTGGCAGTCCCCCACATTAAGATAGCTTAAGAAGCCAACCACTAACCCACTGCATCCCAATAGCTTAAAAAACACTGAAGTAAAGCACTCAGAGGGATTGGTCTTTTGTTTAGCTGTAACACTGACACCTTTCTTCACCTTGAGAGGTTGGTGGATTAAAATTTTGAGGGTTGAAGGTGGTCCCAAATTCCAATAACCATAGGGCCTTCATGTAACTGTTTGCTAGGGGAATCATGCATGAAGCCCACTTGCTGATCTGTTGGTGGGATGACAGAGCTTTGAAATGTTACCTTTTTGGACTTTTGGACTAAAACTCACAGAATCCGCTCCCCCAAAGGATGTAGGCTGGCCAGGAGATGCTGAACATTGTACAGTTGGCCCTCCATATTTGCGGCTTTGACTTTTGTGGATTTAGCATCTGCAGATTTGATTAATACATTCTCTGTAGGAGTCTCTAGGTCCTCCAATGCAACTCTGCCAGACGTTTACAATACAGTTGTGTTGGAGAACCTAGAAGTTAGTACAGAAAACACTTCTCTGGGCATTTGTAGGTCCTCCAGCATGATTCTATGATCAACCTTTGGAAGATGTTGACCACAGAGTTCCACTGGACTGGAGGACCTGGAGATTCCTAGAGGTGTTCTCTCACGTAAAAAGAATAGTGTTTTTTTTTAATTTGCAGTTTTTCAACATTCATGGGTGTCCTTCACCCCTAAACCCAGTGAATGTGGAGGGACTACTGTATTCCAAAATGCAACTTTTCCAAACTTTGGAACATCTTAACAGGCCCAATGTGAACAAACTTCACCCATGACCAAGATACCGCTTTAATGGTTTGTTTTAAATTATTTTAAGGACTATTTTCAGTTTTTTTTAAAGTTAATTTAATTTATTTAATTGCTTTATCTCTGTATTGGTTTAAATGTTTGGTTTTTTTAACCTGTGATGCATCACCTTGAGGGCCTTGGTGGACTAAGAGGCAACATATAAATACTTTTTTTTTTTAATAGGTAAAATAAATCTTTGCTGTGCACTCCCTGCCATCCATATAGGTTTGTTCCTGGAGAAGAACCAGCTTGCTCTTGCTTTCTTATATAACAAATTACTTCCAGCCACTGCTTAGAGACAAGCCTGCCTACAGCTACATGGAGAGCAGCAGAGCAGTTATCTCTGAACAACATTCTAAGAATAAACACCAGCATTGCTGCAGTTTTGAAGGAAAAGAAACTATCTGCTCTGCATAAACACCTTCTTAAGCAGCTGCTGATGCTCCTCTTCTCACTCTGTATAAATTGAGAGAAGCAGAAGGAACAGAGTGAACCAGCTGCTGATGGAGAAGCTCTGCAGAAGGACAGGTGTTTGTGAACAATCCTTTGCATGGCAAGCAGAGTCTGGGACACATTCAAGAGCAGAAGCTGTCCTGAAGTCAAATGGATGTCTTTCAATAATAGTGAACTTTCCTTCATTGGAGATTTCTAAGGAGGGATTAGATCACTACCGTTCAGGGGTGCTTTAGCTCTGGATTCCTGTATGGCAGGGCCTTGGTAATCCCTTCCAGCTCTGTGACACTGAAAGCCACAGAAGTGAGCAATATAGTGGCCTATGGACTCCAGAAGTGGGCGACTAAAATGGCAAAAGGTCTGGAGACCATGCCCCACTGAGGAACAACTCGGGAAACTGGGTATGTTTAGCCTGGAGAAGAGACGGTTAAGAGGAGATATGATAGCTCTCTTTAAATATTGGAAGGGATGTCATATTTAGGATGGAGCAAGCTTCTTTTCTGCTGCTCCAGAAAACAGGACCCAGAACAATGGATGCAAACTACAGGAAAAGAGATTCCACCTCACCATTAGGAGGAACTTCCTGACAGTGAGAGCTGTTCAACAGTGGAATGGGCTGCCTCAGAGTGTGGTGAAGTTACCTTCTTTTGCAGTTTTCAAACAAGGGCTGGATGGCCATCTGTCAAAAGGAGGGCTTAGATTGTGTCCTCCTGCATGTCAGGGGATTGGATTAGTTGGCTCTTGTGATCTCTTCCAGCTCTACGATTCTATGATTCTGAATCTCATGTTCTTGTCTGCCATTGTGCCCCCCTTCTGAGCTGCATTTCAAAGCAAAGCAAAAGCAAAGCAGCTTCATTTATATACCGCTTCATACCACGCTATGGGGTGTCTAAGCGGTTTACAACTGTGAGCTGATTGCCCCCCAACAGTTGGGTACTCATTTCACTGTCCCCACCTACAATTAGGGTCCCAGGCCTTAGGATTGCCATAAGTCGGAAACAACTTGAAGGCACATGACAACAATTCCCAGAGTCCTAGTTCCAATACCCAAACCACCACACCCCCCTGGCTCGCTAGATGATGACAAAACATTAGTGTCAGAGAACCCAGAATGGGCCACAGTACCTCAATAGATGCACCTTGTGGTTAAGAACATGAAATTGCCCTGAGTGGTTTGAGCACAGAATGCAAAAGGCATTAAACTTGTCCCTAGAAAACAAGACTTCCCCATCCTGACATCAAAGTATGCAACTTGGCAGGTTTCAGGTCTATCTCCCTCATTTCTCTTTTAACTACCAGGCATAATTTATGTTCTCCTCTTTAAGCTTTCAGTAACACAATAATCGTAAGTAATCTGTTCCTTTCAAAAGATGCCTACTGATGAAACTCCTGTTCCAGCCTTGGTAAGGAGCCATTCTGTCTATTGTTACATAGCCATGCTTATTCACCACACCCACCATTAACATTATTGAAGGAAATCTGATATTTCCTGGTGTCCATGCATCTCATGGTAATTGAAAAGATGTTAATCCCATTAGGCTACAGCAGGCTAGGAAGGAAAACAACAATGCCTTTAAATCCAGAACAGGTGAGATGGAAGGAAAACAAAAAGTTAGAAATGTGTGTCTGGGAGCGAGGAACATCGGAGACCAATAGTATTACCACAACCATATTGGCAGAACTATCTAAAAACTGCACACTATTAAAAGACTTAACTTGTTGCTTCCTTTGAGATTGAAATTAACGAAAAATTATATTCCTAGGATATATTCCTAGGAGGCACACAAGGCAATTTCAAGGCAGCCCTATCTGCACCAAGACAGAAGCCAGGACCACATTGGTTCTTTCTTATGACTTTTGCTTATGGCCTTAACTGTTTCCACTGTAAAGGGATCTTGCAGCATCTTTAAGACTGAATGTGTGAAAAGAAGTTGTAGCATGAGTTTCCACTGTGTTTGTATGTTTTAAGAATATTTTGATCTGAAAAAGAGGACCCAAGTAATTAACCACCTGGTTAACCTGACATCAATGCCAGGAAAGATTCCAGAGTAGATAATTAGACAGAGAGGACATTTAGAAGGGAATGCCACAATCTCAAAAAGTCAACATGGGTTTCTCAAAAACAAGTCATGCCAAACTAATCATATCTCTTTTTTTAAATAAAATTACCAGCTTGGTAGATAAAGGGAATGCTGTGGATGTAGCATATCTTGACTTCAGTAAGGACTTCAACAAGGTCCCTCATGATATTCTTGCAAACAAGCTAGTAAAATGTGGATTAGACTATGCAACTGTTAGGTGAATTTGCAATTGGTTGACTGGCCGAACCCAAAGGGTGCTTAGCAATGGCTCCGCTTCATCCTGGAGAGAAATGACTCCATCTTTGGAGGTTTTTAAACAGAGGCTGGATGGCCATCTGTCAGGGATAGTTTGATTGTGAGTTCCTGCATGGCAAGGGGGTTGGACTGGATGGCCCTTGTGGTGACTTCCAACTCTAGGATTCTATGGTCCTATGCTTTTAAAGAATGCCTTTATCCATTTTTATCTGCTGTTCACACCTTGAAAATCCTGGTGAGCTGAGACACCACAAATCAACCAATCAATATGGACAGCAATAATGGAGGAGAAGAGGAAGAGACTATGTCCCACATAATTGGCTCTTAGCTATTAGCAGAAAACCCATCTGGCTGCAGCAGAAGAAGGGTTTCAATATCATGGCACATGTTATTGCCTCGGCTGAGAGAAACTGGCATTACCTTTCATGAGCATCACTTTCCACACAGGCTAGTCAGTTTAAGAACTATAAGGCCCTGCAATACAATGCTGCAGTATGCTCAGTTAAGGATTCCATATGTTCCATTCCTCCAGTAGGCTCAAGTCTGTGAAAGCTCATGCTAGCAATTTTTCTTTTTCAATTAGTCTCAAAGGTGCTAAAAGATCCCTTTGCATACTCATTTCCCCTCCCTGGTTTTCTAATATTCTCCCCAGCAGTCACTCGGCATTCTGTGACCATGACCGTGATCCATCTTCAATAAACTGTTCTGTGTTCCCTTTCCTTTGGGCATGCCTTGGACACAGAGGTGCTCAGTCCCAACTATATTAACACTTTAGATTTCTTCACTGATTGCTATGGGCAACTCTGATGCTCATATCTAGGGATGCTTAAAAATAGCTCCTCTGTGTCCTGTTCAGGCAATGATATGGTGCTTAGTATCTTTGAGAAAGACAGACAGACAGACATCTGGTGATTCCTCTTTCCTTTCCACAAACTCTGTTCTATGTTGCCTCTTGCCTTTCAGTCTTTCTTTTCTCCTCTTCATCCAACATTTGTTGTTTTTAAGTGCCTTGACTTCAACTCATGGTGATTCTGTGAATGAGACACCTCCAAGCCCCTCTGTCCGCAACTGCTCTGCTGAACTCCTGCAGGCTCAGGGCTGCGGCCTTCTTGACTGAGTCTATCCATCTGGCATGTGATCTTCTTCTCTTTCTGTTGCCCTCCATTTTTCCAAGCATTACTGTCTTTTCTAATGAGTCATGCCTTCTCATGATGATCCAAGATTATTTTGAGGATTTTTGGGGGGAGGGTTGTTGTTGGGAGGGTTGTTGTTACTGATCCATTTGCATTCCCTCCCTGGCATATTTGAAAACTTCTAGGTCTAGTCTTTTGATAACTCTCTGTTTGGATTTTGAGTCCAGCTCCACAAGCATGGGAAGACTAAAAACTGAAATAGAGGGAAGCTAAGTATTGAAGCATGCATTTCTTTTACTTCTCCCTCCCTGTCCCTTCCCTTCCCCCATTTTCTACCATGTCTTTTAAATTCTAAGTCTGCAGTTTGTTATTGGCCTACATCCAACTGTTAGCCCCACTAGAGCAGACCCACAGAATCAATGGATTACTGCAATGCACTCTACATGGGGCTACCCTTGTGCCTAACCCGGAAACTTCAACTAGTACAAAACATGGCAGCCAGGTTAATTACTGGAACATCTAGGAGGGAGCACATAACACCTGTGCTCAAATCCCTCCACTGGCTGCCGATTCCAGGCACAGTACAAGGTGTTGGTTTTAACCTTTATAAAGCCCTACATGGCTTGGGTCCATCTTATCTCAGGGACCGCCTCTTCCCGTAGGCGGTCCCCCCCGCGTGCCCTTAGGTCCTCTGAGAGGAACCTGCTGCAGTCCATCTCTGTGACCGCTCCCAGACTTTGGAATGGCCTGCCCAACGAGATCCGTCTTATTACCCCTCTTGCTGCTTTTAAGAAAGCAGTAAAGACGGATCTCTTCCGGCAGGCCTTCCCGGAATAACTTCCCGGCAATGGCGGAGGTTTGCTACCCGACCCCCAATCTGCCACTGTTTGTATACTGCCCAAAAAATTGTTTTATTTGTATTTATGTTTAAATTCATTTTAATTCTTTCTTGGTTTAATCTAGTTTTAAGGGGTGGGAGGGTTAGGGTGTGGGATTTGGGAATGTTTTAATTGCTTACTGTTTTTATAAGGTTGTACGCCGCCCCAATTGCTGAACAGAGGGGCGGGTTAAAAATAAAACTTCTTCTTCTTCTTCTTCTTATTATTATTATTATTATGGCCAACATCCTACATTTGGCCTACACAGCCTGCAAAATTACTGATTAATTATGCTATGCAATATTTGTATTGATTCTCAACACTGTGCAACTGAACTAAGACTTCAATTGTGCAACTCAAAGCATAACCATATGTCTTCATGTGTGATGAACACCTATATACAACTTCACTTCTCCAACCTTGAGCTGAACATGGGACTGTTTTGTATTGTCTAAGGGCCTTTGCAGACTGCTAGAAATAGTGCAAATTGAGTCCGCTTTAACTACCCTGGCTCAGTGCTAGGGAACCATGGGAATTGTATTTTTTTCTGAGACATTGAGCCTTCTCTGTCAGAGAACTCTGGTGCCACAATAAACTACAGTTCCCATGATTCCCTAGCACTGAGTCAGGGCAGTTAAAGTGGCCTCAATTTGCACTATTTCTGCAGTCTGCAAAGGCCCTAACTTTGCGAGCAAGATTTCAGGCAATGGGAAATTCCTAACTCAACACTTAATGAATTCTGTTTATCCAATTGGTCTATTCTAGTTGGGATCAATCACTGGATTCAAGCCATTGTATTGTTCTTTTTAATGTTTAATCCTAATTAGTGAGGGAGCCACTGTGGTGGTGTGGTTTGGGTACTGGACCAGGGCTCTGGGCGATCAGGGTTCAGATCCTCACTCGGCCATGGAAACTCGCTAGGTGACCATGGGCAAGTCACACACTCTCTCAGCCTCAGAGGAAGGCAATGGTAGCAAACCCTTTCTGAATAAATCTGGCCAGGAAAATACCATGATGGGGTTGCCATAGGTTGGAGACGACTTGAAAGCACAGAACAACAACAAATAGATTCAGTCAAGGAAGCTATGGCCCTGAGTTTGCAAGACCTGAGCTGTTGATGACACTATCTCTTTGTGGGATCTCATTCAGAGGACTGGCATAACTAAAGGCAATCTGACACCAATTAACAACAAAGGGTTGGAAGGGACAACACCCTGCATTTGCAAGATTCTAAAAAAAATGTTTTTAATTGGGTTTTTAAAGTAAGATGACAAAGCTAAAAAAGCAAATCTGTGATAAGTTTGCCTAAGGATTGTTGTAAGTCAGAAATGATTTGAAGGCACAAAACAGTAACAATTCTGCTTAGTGAATGTTAGGTGATTTATAAATGACTAATATGTAACTTTTTTTAAAAAAAAAGCAACCTCCAATTGTTATCCATTGGCCTTTCTACATCAGTGTATACACAAATCTCCAAAAAGTAAAGGATACTGATGGTTCCCATTTTGTTTGAAGGTTACAGTTTCAAGGACATACATTCTCTGTGTCGCATTTCATTTTTCTCCTGGCTTTTTGTTCTGAGTCATGCTTCCTACTTGTCAATATGATTACGTCTCTGCAGTGTATCTCTAGAGAATGGTGCCAGGTTTTTGGACACAGCCAGCATTTCTTTTTATGCTGGAAGAAATAGACTGTGCAGACAAACTCAGAAAGAGAGATCCTTACTTACCTGATAAGGGCAGGGTATATGATATTCCTTGCACCGTTCCTGGATCCATGTTGTCTCCCACACGCCTCGGTAAGCCTGCTCATAGAAATAGCAGCCGATCACAACCAAGAGGGGCACAAGATAGAGAACGCTGAAGACGCCAATCCGAATCATGAACTTCACCAACTTGTCCTGGTTCTCCTTCTCCAAAGGGATTTCAATACGGACCCGGTTTAAGGAGATGATGCCAGCAAGGAGCAGTGACACTCCAACCACCACATATAGGCAGAGGGGGGCCAAGACAAAGTATCTCAAGGCATCCACATCATAAAGGCCCACAAAACACACACCACTGATGTTGTCCCCCTCAATTTTATTCATTGCCAGGAGAATGATGGTCAGAGTGCCTGGGATGCCCCATGCACTAGCGTGGAAAAGCAAGGCCTTCTTCTCGATGGCTTCACTGCCCCACTTTGGGACAGCTGCCAAGAACCAGGTGATAGTCAGAATCACCCACCAGACACTCCCAGCCATGGTGAAAAAGTACAGCACCATGAACAGCATGGTGCAGGCCTTATTGTGGGAGCCCTGAGTGACGGTGGATGCCTTGTAGGTAGTAGGGCTAGAGGCATTGCAGGCCACCTGGTCCTCTAGCAGGAAGCCGATGAAGAAAATGAGTGACACCATCATGTAACAGACGGCGTAAAAAATGATGGGCCTCTCCGGGTAGCGGAACCTTGTGACGTCGATCAGGAAAGTCAAGAATGTAAACAAAGTGGCGGAAAGGCAGACAATAGAGATCACGCCAATAAAGTATCGCGCAAAAGAGAGCTCCTCACGCCGGAAATACATGTTTGGGCAAGGAGGGGAACAGTCCCGTACCCGCAGGAAAGTGTAGCCCAGGTCCGGGTCTATTTTCAATTCTCGGGGGCACCAAAAACCGTAGTCTCTTTGTACTGCCACTGGAGCCTCTTTGGTGGGCTCCCCAATTACGTTGAGATCGACCAGGCGAGGGTAAGGCTCATCGCAATCTGGGAACCTACAATAGCAACAACAGAGATCTTGTTGAGAACAGGTTATAAACACACACTATGCGGTTTCCTAGGCAGGAACAGCCCTGCAGGCATAATGAAATGTGGGTAGTGTTAAGGAAGAAATATTCTTAAGCCCTTGGGAACAGGGTCTATGTCTCAAAAATCTGGGGTTCGGATTTTGTAGTCCTCCAGATGATGTTGAACTGCAACTCCCAGCAGCCCTTGCCACCACTGCAAAGAGTGTAGAATTCTGGGAATGGCACTTCAACATTTGGAGAGCCATACAATTCCCACTTTTGAGGCAAATTCTATAGTTCTATAGTTTAGATATTTCTGATAATCATCTTTAAATATCTGAAGAGATGTCATGGAGAATGAAGTTGGTTTCATCTCCATCAGATAATTGCACAAAGGAAACAGGAGAACCTCCTAGATCACTTACCTTATTTGAAGCCCGATGTGTTCCCCTCCCAAAGCACCAAAGGATTAACATCTTTAATCTACAACTGTTTGATTGGCCACTCTTACCAAAACGTCCATGGCATAGAACTAACCTGGGAAATGGATTTGAATCTTTCAATTCCCATTTCAAAATGGACTACAGTTTGGTCTTTTACCCCTTTTAAATCCAGATCAGCACTGATTAGAGAAAACACCTTGAAAATTATACATAAGTGGTACTTGACTCGAATGAAGCTATTCAGAATGGTTAAGAATGTTTCCTCCAAATGTTGGCATGGTTGTAATGATAATGGCACATTTCTACACATGTGGCTAGACTACCCCAAAATAAACACATTTTGGCAATTGGTACTTAAACAAATTTCATTGATTACCAACCAAGAAGTAATGTCCAAAAATGCTTTTGTTATCAATATATATGGACACAAACTCAAATTTGAAACCTAAAAACCTCATAGATTTCTTCATTATATCAGCCCGTGTAGAACTCGCCAGATGCTGGAAAACAGGAGAGGTATCTTTAGATATGTGGTGGAAAAAGGTATGGGACCTATGGTTACTCAAAAAACTGTCTGATAGAATGGCAAGTTACACAGGATGACCAAAATCGAGAACTTTCATAGACAAATGGTTCCCATTTGTTGACTTTGTAAGCAAAGACAGAAACAAGAAAAGACAACCTCCATCTCGTCTGAACCTTTGATTAGATATTCTGGACTAGATTTACACAAAGACAGCACTGGATTTTAAAATGACCGCTTACATTGAACAGAACCCAAGAAGGAGACCCACAACATAATTCAAAGTTGTGAGATAAATTATTTTATTTTGCTTTATTGTTGTGACATGTTTTGTACATACAGTTGCCCCTCCGTTTTCACGGACTTCGAGTCCACAGTCTCAGTCCTTCGCAGACCGGCAAGCCCCATTCGCCAAAATGGTGCGCATGGGGAACGCAGTCATTCAAGCCAATGGGGCGTGAATATCTGCAATTTCCCGTTTTCGCCGAGGTGTGTGTCCAGAATGGATCCCCCACAAAAACGGAGGGCAACTCTAATTTACTTATAGTAATAATTAAAAAAAACTTTTTTAAAAAAGAGATGTCATGGAGAAGATGGAGCCACCTTGTTTCCTGCTACTTCAGAGACTACAGCCTTTATCAACCCAGGCTGCTAAGATGCCACAATTACGCTAGTATAAGAAACACAAATATATTGATTTAGGGACAGCCATTTTCGCACAACTTTTCAAATGTGCTACGGTGCTATTATAGTCCCGGACTCTGTCTTCTGAATGCCAGCCTTCGTAACTCTGCTTTCCTCCCCTATGGCCTTCCCAGCAAAATTCAAGTGCACAGTCACTGAAATTGATTAAGTAAAAAAAGAAAAAGAAATCAGAAAAAAACCCCCAGAAAAACAGCCTGCTTGGGAATGGTGAGGATGAGGGGGGAGAGGAGGAGAAAAGCATAACTGCATTAACTTACATGTGACGGTCTGCATATTGGAACTACAGCAGAAGGAACTTATCCCTCATGAATCAATAGTGGAAAAGCAGTGCAATTGGGGGGCTTTGTCAGGTTTTGCCCATCAATGAAAAGGTGCGTTCCAGGAATGGGTAGAAAACAAAGCAGCTACAGGACAGACACAGTGTTGTGTGATAATGTACAGCCACAGACACTACCATCCTGCTGTAATTCCACTTTGGCAGCCTCATGTGAAAAAGTCCTAGAACAAAGGATGTGAATTACAAGAAAAGAGATTCCACCTAAAGACTAGAAAGCACCTCACCTCCTTGGCCAATTTTAAGGCTGAACTGAAGGCGGTTTTGTTCAAGGAGGCGTTCCAAATCACCACCTGATCAGCCAGTTGTTAATCTGTTCTAATGTTTGTGTCTTCATTGTATATTAGCTAGCATTTTAAGAGATGTTTTAACCTTATAATTTTGTTTCGTTTTTTAGGTTTTACTTTTATTTTATATTTTGACAATTCTTACCTAAAGCACTGTGTAAATTTTACAGCACTGTATAAATAAACTTTAACAATATTAATACTAATACTAATACCAATACTAATACTAATAACGTAAGAATTGTTTTCACAGGGTAATAGACTGCCTTGGAGGGTGGTGGACTCTCCTTCTGTGGAGGTCTTTAAACAGAGGTTGATGGCCATCTTTCAGAAGTGGTGTAGTTGTGTATTCCTGCATGGCAGTGGGTTGGATTGGATGACCCTTGCAGTCCCTTCCAACTCTATGGACCTTATCACACGGGGTCCAAAGCAGACAGAATCCAAACGAAATCCCGACCTAATACGTTTTATTTTTCCGTGTGTTCACACGACGTCGCACAGAACCGCACAGAACCCCGACAGAATCTGGAAAGAATCGAGATCTTTTGAATTTCGGTTTCTTCAGGAAGTACAAGTGCGCAACGGGAATCATTTCACATTTACCGTAAGTCCGATATGCATATGAAAAGGCAATACGTATTGTGGAGCATTTCCCCAATATGTCCGGGAAAGCAGCCAAAGGGCTGATAAGACAGCTAGCTCTCAAACAAACAAAATCCCCAGTGCAGCAAAGTCAGTGTTAACTACACAGTCTTGGAGATACACAGTAACTCTACCCAAAGGGATTACCAAAAGGCTTGTCAGATGGTCCGAGGTATCAGATAGGCAGGTCGATAAGCAGTCCAAGGTCAAGGTTTCCGGGTGGTCAAGATGATCTAGGAGACACGGAGCCAGAGACAGAGTCTTTCCCTTAGAGGAGTCAGATATCCACTGGCAAAGCACCACACATGCTCCAGGTTCTTAAGAAGGCAAGGAGCCGGCCTTCAGCTGTGTCTGATTACTAACACGCTTCTGCTGAACCTCCATGATCTTCGCAAGCCCTCTCTTTCTGCTCGACGCTCCTTAAAGGTAGGCACACTGCCCAGATCCTCCTCCCTGTCTACAGCATCAGGCAAACCTGACTGCTGAACCTCTGGAGGGGCCACAGCCTCTGCTCCAGCAGAGCTAGGGCCAGCCTCTGGCTCTTCCACTGCAGGTTCAAGTCCCAGGGGCTCCAACTCATCCCGAGTCCTTTGTCAGGCCGGGCATGACAAATACGTATTGGGGAGCATTTCCCCGCCCCCGCCTGCTTTTCTATGGGCTGGTCCTCCGAGCGGTCCTCCGCTCGGAAGACCAGCCCATAAAGCAGCCAAGCCGGGGCTAAAAGGATGTCCTTTTAGCCCCGGCCTCGCTGCTTTATGGGCTGGTCTTCCGAGCGGAGGAGTCCTCCGCTCGGAGGACCAGCCCATAGAAAAGCCAAGCCGGGGCTAAAAGGGCTGGTCTCTGAGGGGACCTCCTTGGAGCGCAGGTGTCCGCGCTCCAAGGAGGACGTCGTCAGAGAGCCGGCTCTCCGAGGACGTTCTGCTCGGAGCGCAGACCCTGTGTGGGGCCTGCGCTCCAAGGAGGACCTCCGAGCCGGCTTGGGAAGGGGTTTGGGTGACAGCCGTGGCAAGTGACAGCCGCGGCTGTATTGGGCATGCGCAGAGGATCATTGCTTGGTTATGTCCGGGATTTTCTCACATGTGTGCGAACAGCAAATACGGTTCCCGGGAGCGCTTTCGTTAATTGCGCGATGATGCTAGTTGCGTCTGATAGCCATTTACGTATTGTGGTTTATTCCTGGATTTATTCTTATTTCGCTTTCTTATCGCTTTGTGGCCCACGTGTGATAAGGTCCTATGTTTCAATGATTCATCTCTACAGCTCCTAGCTACAGAACCTTCTTCCCTCTGTTGTGTTGTGTCCAGTAGGTTTTCCAAACTGCAGCCCAGTGATCTGGTGACTGGGCTGCAGTGGCTTGGAGACAAAGAGTACAAGACATCAACTAGATAGTAAAGCCTCATGCTGTGTAGCAAGAGAAGGAGACAAAATGGACTGAGAGACTTTACAGCAATACCAGGCAACTACATGTCTAGTAGGAAACTAGAGCTCTGCTAAAAGCAAAGATGACTTCTGTTTAGTGACAAAAAAGAGCACAGATAATTAGTCTTCCCTGGAATTTTATTTGGGCCAACTTTCTTGAGCTTTTGAACACAAATTATAATCTTTTCTCCTAGGGCTTCTCCTCCCTCTTAGCTTTGGAAGGAGAAAAAGATAAATACTTTTGGGTAACTAAGAAATTAGAAGAAAAGCAAAGCTGTCCTTGTGGTGAACTGATTACCCTTCTTTATTAAAAGCTTATAATGTCTTTCTAGCCCATCCGTCTCAACTGGCCTGGGTATCTTTTGTCTGTGTGCTTTCTATGCATGAAGACTTCACTTGGCATATTTTTCTTCTCTCCTGAGAGCACAAAGGATACAAGATTAATCAGTAGAGGGGTTTCTTTTTTCTCCTGGACCCAGCTGGTTTAAAGCCAAAACAATCATACACTGCTTATCAAAACCTGCTTCTTTTTGACAAAAATGTGTGTGTACAAGAGTATGTTTGTGTGTGTGTGTGTGTGTGTGTGTAGTAGAAAGATACTTAAAAGGAGCTTGTATTCTAGTGTGATATGAAATGGAATTTTCAGAATTTGACAAGCCTCTAAAATGCAGCTGTCTTTGGTGTGCTGGAAATAACCCAAGCAAAACAAACCAACCTCCCATGTTAAGCAAAGTAATGCCATTTGCTTTGCTCCATAGGCCACACCAGTGCACATCTTCAGTTTAAAATGTCATAAAACCCAGGAACTGCTCTAGTGCTTCCCACCACTGTCAGATGCAAGAAGAAAAGAAAGGAGTTGTTGGAATAATGTCAGCAGGGATTTTTGGGGGACATATGGTGGGACCTGTGGCATCACAGTTCTGGCTCAGTTGAGAAGTCACTGCCTGTGATGGGGATGGTATGCCTGCCCCTTCCAATTCATCAAAGAGAGCTCTAAAAAGGTGGAGGACCTTGTACTCAAGAACAAACTTAAAATTCTCATTGTGACTAAGGAAAATACAAGGTGGAATATTTACAATAAGAGCAATATTCAGTACACAAAGGGCTCTTCTAGCACCTTTGAGATTGAGTAAAAGACATTTTATCATAAGCTTTCATAGACTTGGACTACTCTCAGACTAGAATAATAAAATCCTAGAATCCTATAGTTGGAAGAGACCCTAAGGGCCATCCAGTCCAACCACCTGCCATAAAAAAACTCACAATCAAAGCACCCCCGACAGATGGCCGTCCAGCCTTTGTTTAAAAACCTCTAAAGAAGGAGACTTCACCACCTTCTGAGGTGGCAGCATCTTTCATTGTCAACCAGCTCTTAACATCAGGAAGTTCCTCTTAATATTTAGTTGGAATCTCTTCTTCTGTAGCTTGAATCCATTGCTCCATGTCCTAGTCTCTGGGGCAGCAGAAAATAAGCTTGTTCCATCCTCAATATGATATCCCTTCAAATATTTAAACATGACTAGCACAGCTATGTCTCTGAATTCTACCCAGAATTATTTAGCAATGAGCTCAATGGAGTTCAAGAGTGGGCAAGCCATTAAGTTAGTTTTAACTCCAAGAACGTTTGCATCCTGAACTAAAACTTATACAGTCCCATGGATTGGGACTAGAATATCTGAAAGACTATATCCCCTATATGAGACTGACCAAGCTTTAAAAGAGAGCTAGTGTGGTACAATGGTTTGAGTGCTGGATTAGGATTCTGGGAGACCAGGGGTTGAATCCCATCTTAGCCACAGAAACTCACTGGGTGACCTTAGGCAAGTCCCACTTTCTGAACCTCAGATGAAGCAATGGCGAAGTCATCTACTGCCAAGAAAACCCTGCAGTAGGTTTGCTTTAGGGACGCCATAAGTCAGAAATGACTTGAAGGCACACAACAACAACAACAACAACAACAACAACAACACTTTAAGATCCCTGAGGAAAGGCTTTCTTTTGGTCCCAACACTGTTACAGGCCTGGTTGGTAGGGCATGTGAGGGGGCCTTCTTGGTGGATGCTCCAAGGCTGTAGAAATCCTTTCTAGAGAAGGCTAAGCTGGCCCTCTCTCTGCTTTCTTTCCAATGGCAGGTAAAGACCTATTTATCTGAACAGTAATTTGCTGATTAACTTGCATTAATAATAATAATAATAATAATAATAATAATAATAATAATAATAATAAAAATAAATTTTTATTTATAGCCCGCCCCTCTGTGCGGCAATCAGGGCGGGGTACAATAATATTTAAAACAAAACAAAGTTAAAAACATTCCCTCATCCCATAATCCCACCCTCCCATCCCCTTAAAACAGAATTAAACAACAAACCAATTAAAATACAATATTAAATAAGTTAAAAACATCCAAAATAACATAAGGAATCAGAATAACAAATTAGGGATTCATCTCTCAGCTGACAGTTATTCTGGGAAGGCCTGCCGAAAGAGATCTGTCTTTACTGCTTTCTTAAAAGCAGCAAGCGTAGTGATAAGACGGATCTCATCCGGCAGCCATTCCAAAGTCTGGGAGCGGTTGCGGAGAAGGCCCTCTGGGAGGTCTGAGACAGCCTAGTTTTTATTGGCTGTAACAGATTCCTCCCAGAGGACTGAAAGGTGCGAGGGGGATCGTATGGGGAGAGGCGGTCCCTCAGATAAGATGGACCCAAGCCATGTAGGACTTTAAAGGTCAAGACCAACACCTTGTACTGCGCCTGGAAACTAATTGGCAGCCAGTGGAGGGATTTCAGCACTGGTGTTATGTGCTCCCTCCTTGATGTTCCTGTAATTAGCCTGGCTGCCATATTCTGTACCAGTTGAAGTTTCCGGGTTAGGCACAAGGGTAGCCCCATGTAGAGTGCATTGCAGTAGTCCAGACGTGAGGTTACCAGGGCATGTACCACAGCTTCCAAATCCCTCACATCCAGATAAGGGTGCAGTTGGCGTATCAGCCGAAGCTGATAACAGGCGCTCCTGACCGCCGCATTCACCTGACTAGTCATGTGAAGCGACGAATCAAGGAGTACCCCCAGACTGCGAACACAGCCCTTGGAGGAGAGTGTGACTCCATCCAGGACTGGAGACTGTATTCCCAGATCTGGTTTCGGGCCTGTAACTGTGAGTACCTCCGTTTTGTCGGGATTCAACTTCAATCTGTTTTTCCTCATCCAACCCATGAGACAGTCCAACCCATCTGAGACAGTCATTAAGAGGGGAGGCGCCATCTGAAGTCTGAGACGATGATCTGGTCATGGAGAGATATATCTGGGTGTCGTCAGCGTACTGAAGACACCGAGCTCCATGCCTCCGAATGATCTCCCCCAGAGGCTTCATATAAATATTAAACAACATCGGGGACGGGATGGCGCCCTGAGGGACGCCACAATTAAGCTCAATTTTAGACGAGTAACTGTCCCCGAGCCTCACCCTCTGGGATCTGCCTGAGAGGAAGGAACAGAACCACCGCAAAGCAGTGCCTCCAATTCCTAACTCTCTCAGGCGATCCAAGAGAATGGCATGATCTATGGTGTCAAAGGCCGCTGAGAGATCCAAGAGCACCAACAAGGTCACACTACCCTTGTCGATACTCAGGCGGAGGTCATCGGTTAGAGCAACTATGGCAGTCTCCACTCCATATCCTGTCCTGAAGCATGTGGTATACTTCAATGCTTGTTATGTTTTAAAAAGTTGTTTGTACTGTTTCAAATTAGTGGCGTTTTAAAAATTTATTTATTTATTTATTTAAAAGCCAGCTTATTTAATAGGACCGCCACTTTTTAACCATTAGGTTTTGACCTGTATGTTGTTTTTAATCTTTGCTGGAAGCTGCCTTTACTGACATGCTGGGATAAAAGCAAAATATAAATTTTATATCCTTGTATGCCGGTTAAGAGGTGACATGATAGCCCAGTTTAAGTATTTGAAGGGGAGTCATATTGAGGATGGAGCAAGCTTGTTTTCTGCTGCTCCAGGAACAGGACATGGAACAATGGATGCAAGCTACAGGAAAAGATTCCACCTAAACATTAGGAGGAACTTCCTGACAGTAAGAGCTGTTCGACAGTGGAACGCTCCCTTGAAGAGTGGTGGAATCTCCTTCTTTGGAGATCTTTAAACAGTCTGGATGGCCATCTATCAAGGATGCTTTGATTGTGAGTTCCTGCATGGCAGAATGGGGTTGGACTGGATGGCACTTATGCTCTCTTCCAACTCTATGATTCTATGACTATAAAAAAAAATGTATCAGGGCTGAATGGTAAATCTGAAGAAAGGCATCCTGGAAAGTATTAAAATTGTAAATGACATTATATACACACACATAGAAAGAGAAAAAGAGTAAGAGAGAAAGTGCATTTGCTTACTTGCTGCATTCCATATCTTCTGGCCAAGACACACCAAACATCTCCATGAGTTTCGAACACTCATTGTACGCTCGTTGACAAATCCTGCGACAAGGGAGGGTGACTCTGCCATACTCCATGCAAACTGGCGCATAGAGAGCACACAGGAATGGTCGAAAGTCCTGGGAACATTCAAGGTTTACCATCGGGTGGAATGGCTATAAAGAAAAACAACAATTAATTAGCTCCAGGATACCAATTAACCAGCAAGCCAAATTCTACCTTCTGGAACTATCTGGGTGGTTACTATAATCTAAGATCTTAGAACCTTTTCCCAGCTTTGGAAGGGAAATAGATCAGATAAGAGATATTCGTCAGGTAATAGATTGCACAGAATGCCAACAGGCATATTTGATCGGCATGCCATCATAAATTACTTTCAACATTGGTGGGCTTGTACTTTAGGACTCTTCAGCACACTTCTATAACATAGGTCCGTCAAGATGAAGACAGCCCATCAGCCACATGTTCAACATTCCCACTTTTGAGCCAGGGAATATAGCACAACATTGAGCAGGGCTGAAGAACCCCTTTCATCCAGGGGCCCAAATTCAATTTCAGAGAAATTCAGGGGTGTGTGTAAGCATTCCAGTGGTAGGCAGAGCCAAAAATGCCAACTTATTTTAGTTTAAAGCTCTTAGTGCCATTAACTCAAACTTAGAAAGGATTTTCACCCTTTCAGAATAGGAGTGGGTGAGAGTATCCATACCAAGGCTGAGGAATGGTGTTCTTTGGGCACCATGAAACCTGCTGCCATAAAAGATAGTAATGACTGTCAACTAGGACAGCTTTAAAAGGGGACTAGATAGATTCATGGAAAGGGATGGCTGCATATCCCTTCCAATACCAGAGTCAGCATGCCTCTGTATATCATCTGCTAAGGAGCACGAAAAGAAGGGTGCAATTGCATTCAAGTCCTCCACTGGGACAACAAGCTGGCCAATGTATTTACAGAAAGTTGGATTAAAAAGGCCTACCCCAACACAGCTTATTTATTATTTATTATCCTACCTTTCTCCTTATACAGGATCCAAGGAGGCTGAATCAGAGGCCTACTTGTTGGGAAAGAAGGGAGTGGGCAACCAGACCTTCCACAACCTGGGAGCAGCTGCCGAGAAAGTTCTCTCTCATATCCTCACCAAACGTGTCTGTGATGGTGACAAGACCAAGAGAAAGCCTTCCCCCAAAGATCATAAAGCGGGCTCATACAGGGTCTTTCCGTTAGTCTGGATACAAGCCATATAGGGCTTTAAATGTCACAACCAGCACTCATGTTTTAAGCAGGTGTAGGCTAGATTGGGATCAGATTTGCCCTCAGGATGAGACCAAAACTTGACGCTGACCACCATAATCTAGACTAGAGGTTTATCAAGACTCGGAGGGCTACCATAAAGAAGAGCTGGCTTTCATCTGGTTCAGCAGGGTTTAAATTAAGTAGGTCTGACTTAGTGAGACACTTCAGTCTACAGGGTGCTGTGTGCAAGGCAAGGAAATGCTAAACCACATTGTACAACATCCCTCCTTTTACCTATTAGTTTTCAAGTTTCAGTCTTCCTCATTAGTCACCTCAGCAGTGTCTTTCTATTATTATAGGAAAACACACTCATACCAATTCAGTACTTTCAGTTTGATCATAATTAATTCTGTTGTACAAGTCTGGACAGCTATTTTTTTATTTTTTTTTACTTCTCCATACACTGAAAGTACTTTCAATAGGAAATGAGTACTCTGCCCTTCCTTGTTGATATAGCATAAATCAGAACTCTCCTTCAGGCTAAACTAGGCATTAAGCAGCTGAAATATTCAGTTTTTAGATGGAAGAATCTTAAGGGGGAGAAGATCCCTTATGATATCAAAGATGAGGGGGAAATGTGCAAGATGAGAGCAAAACAAATATACGTCCCTGTGGTGATGTGTCATATTTGGCTTTAAAGCAGATATAATACAATTATGCACAGAGCTGGGAAATGGTGTACAGTGCAGGGATGGGCAAAGTGCAGCCCTCCAAATCTTGTTGGATTGCAACACCCAACATTCCCTACCACTCGCTAGGCTGGCAAGGGCTGCTTAGGACCTGGGAACCAGTTCAAATTCAACTCCAGTTAGGAGGAGTTCAAATCCCCTCTCAGCTAAGAAACTGACTGGGTGGCCTGGAGGAAACTACTATCACCTTACTATCATCGTACCTCAAAGAACTGTTGAGAGAATGCATTGAGTGCGAGATGAATGGGATGCAGTAACACAGGTCCCCGCACCCAGCACTAGAAACTGTCTAGACATGACAAAAAGCGAGAAACAAAGTGTCAGCAATCACAAGGATTGTCAGTATTCCCAGTGGAAGAAAATAAGCAGTTGCTATTAACATATGCAAATTTGGAATCAGCCATTACCTACACACAGAAAACCATTTTACTATTTGGCTTCCCTAGGGAAAGGAGAGGAGCGTAGGATGCTCTACAGAAGCTCCCAATGGCCAATCTCTGCTCCAAGTTAGCAATCTTTGCTCTGGTTCTAGAGGTGGAAGAAAGCAAGCAGCTGCCCCACTTTTTGGACTACAACTTCCACAATCTCTCAGTAACCATAAAGTAGTCATCAAAATACAGACTGAGTCTTCCTTACCCAAAATACTTGGAGCCAGAAGTGTTTTGGATTTTGGAGTTTTTTAGATTGTGGAAGATTTTTATATACATAATAAGATATCCCGGAGATAGGATCCAAGCCTAAACATCAAAATAATTTATGTTTCATATGCACCTTATACACATAGCCTGAAGGTAATTTTGTACATAATATTTTTAATAATTTTGTGCATGAAATAAAGTTTGTGTACTGAATCATCAGAAAGCAAAGGTGTCACTATCTCAGGCATCCATGTGAACAATTTCTGATTCGGGAGTATTTCAGGTTTTGGAATTCCAAATAAGGGATACCCAACCTGTAGTAACTCTTCCAAGTTGTGCTCCCTGCACAGTCCCTGGAATTCAATCTTGTATTAATAAGGCTGTTATGGAAGCTCTAGAGCAGGGGTAGGCAACCTAAGGCCCGGGGACCGGATGCGCCCCCCCCAAGCTGGTCCTGCCGCCGCCGCCCCTGCCGCCATGATGATATTATTGTTGTTATTACTTGTTCTTGGGGTTTTCTTGGCAAAATCTCCACAGGGGGTTTGCCATGGCTTTTCTGGGGCTGAGAAAGCGTGCATGCATATATTTTTTTATTTTAAAATTTATTTATTTATTTATTTATTTATTTATTTTTGGTGCTTCGGCCCCCCCAATTGTCTGAGGGACAGCAACTCGGCCCCCGGCTCAAAAAGGTTGCCTACTCCTGCTCTAGAGCAATAGTATATTTCCCATAACTGCTGACCACTGGCCATGGCTTTGGGGAGGTGAAGGCCATCTGGAGAAACAAATTAGGGAACCATTGTTCCAGAGATTATGGGCTGTCTCTGGCAAACTCTTAAGGAGCCCAAACTTTTTCAATCTGGAGGGGGAAATGGTGATTAACCCTGGCTGACATTTCACTTGCCACAGGTTCCACCAAGTCAGTACTTCTCAAATAGTGGGGCGCGCCCCCAAGGGGGGGCGCGAGGCTCCGTAAAGGGGGGCGCGAGGCTCTGTAAAGTGTTATGCAGAGGTGTACTTATAACAATTTTATAGACAAATGATACTATTTACAGTCGCACGGGGCGCGCGAAATGTTTTCTTCTTCCTAGGGGGGGGCATGAGAGAAAATAATTGAGAAGCACTGCACCAAGTGAATGTCCAGTGACAAGTGTAAGGGTTGGGAATTTCCAGAAGAGTTGGCTATGGGTAGCTCTTACATTCACCCAATATACATGTTTTATATGTTTAAGGGATGCATAACGTAATAACTGGGCATTTACTATTTAATCAAGTAGGCCAATAGGAAATAATTACAATAAGGCAGCCTTGAGTAGTTGCTGTTTCTCTAGCAGGCTGTGCAAAATCAGATCCCTTTGTAGAGACAGATAATAATGCTTCCATCTTAGAATGTCTGGGAAACTGTTCCTTTGGTAGGATGGGATAATCCTCTTACCCTTTGCCTCTAAAAGTGTCAGCGCCTTCTAGAATTAGATAATGATGATGATGATGATTCCTTGCTATTTTCCCAAAATTGACACTTGATGTGGCTCACAATTTACAATACAGTTAAAAACATACAAAAAGTGCACCTTAAAACAGAATCAAACTTTTACAATATTAAAACAATTCATATAACTTTAAAAATAAAAATAATTAAAAAGATTTAAAAACTATTTAAAACTTGTTAAAACAATACAGTGCCCCCCTAGCCTGTTCTTTAAAAACTGTGTTTTAAAAAAACTGTCTGAATAAAAATATTTTAGCCTGTCAATGGAAGGACAACAAGGAGGGGAGCCATTCTGGCCTCCCTGGGAATTCTGATTTTAATCACAGCTTAACTGCTGCGATAATGGATATCCAACCAGCTGAACTGGAAGTTTCTTTTCTTGTTGCTGTAGCCCTCCAACAAGCAAAAATGCCTGTACCAAGGAGTTTCCCAACCCTCCAAACCAGGGTGGCACAGTGGTTTGAAGGCTGGACTACAACTCTGGAGACCCAGGTTTGAATCCCCATTTGGCCATGGAAACCAACTGGGCGAGCCCGGGCAAGTCACACACTCTCGGCTTCAGAAGAAGGCAAAGGCAATCTCTCTCTGAACAAATCCTGCCAAGAAAACAAGAACAAGGGATATGTAAAGATCAGGAGTTAGTTGTCAATCTTATCCTGAGGGGGTGAAATTTGGCCATACTCCAGCCCAGGAACCAGGTCTGCTGGGATGTAGAGAGATCTTGTAACATCTTAGAGACTAATTGAAAGAAAGAAGTTGGCAGCATGAGGTTTTGTAGACTAAAGTCTACTTCCACAGATGGGTCTGTTGGGGACAGCATCTAGTTCATGATAGGGATCCTGGTGATCAACAACTGTGATGAAGGACTGCTTTGATCAGCTGAAGGGACATGAGTTAGCTTTGCCTTTGCCTCAGTAGTATTGCTAAATCCCTGCTTAATTTCTTCATGTAATCAATAAACCATTGTTTTGGTGCATTTCATTCTAACAGACCCTGGAGCTTTAGTTGGCCTGAGAACTGAGCAGACCAGCATCCTGGTTACAGCAAGCCTGGTGCCAAGTGCAATTGCTGTTCATCCCCTGTAAATTATCACAGAAGACAAAGCTTTCGTGAAGCATCCATGATGCCCAAGCTCAAGAAATTTCCTCTTCGATGTATGCTGAGAACCATCCAATGCTGGGTTTGGGGAAGAAGTGGGAGGACTTTAATAAAAAGCCATACACCAAGCAATGAGTGTAAAAGGGAAGGGGAGGAATCCAGGGTAGGGTGGGGAGCCATACTACTATTTCTCCTTCTCCTTCCTCCCTTTACAGTGGTCCCTCCACATTTGCTAAGATTAGGGGTGAAGGACCCCCGTGAATGTGGGGAAACTGCAAATTAAAAAAAACACACTATTCTTTTTATGAGAGAACACCTCTCATGGGGCTCATTCTCACTTACATTTAACCTGGTTTGTGATTCGCTTTCGCTCTGAGTCGGTGAATTGATTCCAGTCAATGTATCGTTCCCTCGCTTCTTTTTTGGGATGACTGTCGTTCCCACTAGTTTGTGCCCCTTCAAAATGCCTGTCAGTCATCTACACGTCATCGGTGATGCAACTGGCAACACATTCAAGAAAACATGGGAGGGAGCCATGGGTGCCAGAATTCTCCCCGGGATGCATGCATCCAGGGGTGTCATGGAGGACTCTCCCCTGGGATGCATGCAATTTTTTAAAAAATCGACAGTATATGCACTCCATTGTTTTTGCAATTACTTATCCTACTGAGCCACAGTCGGTCTGCTTGCCTGGCTTGCCGCCCGCAAGTAACTACAAATACAATAGAGTGCATATACTGTCAATTACCGTATCTATCGCCCATAGGTCACACCACAAAGTGTAAAGGCAATGCTGGGGGGGGGGGGAATGGTGGATTTCCCCCAAAACTGGTGAGGGATATGCCAACCCTCTACCACAGTAATCAGTTCAGTTTGATGCCACTCAGGTCCGTTGTTCCCACTGGCTGAACACGCTTGCTAACTGCTTCTTTTCAAAAAGACCGGCAAAAAACTAGTGTCTGAAAAGAGCAATTTTTTTGCATTTGTCTCATTTCAAAGTGAGTCCAAATGATTGCAGTTGCATCTGAAACCATTTCAAATGGGGACAAGGCACATTTAAAATGATCAGCAAATCGCTGTAAATCATAATGGAAATGAGCCCTAGGAATCTCCAGGTCTTCCAGTGAAACTCTATGGTCAACATCTGCCAGAGGTTGGTCATAGAATCATAGTGGAGGACCTACAAATGCCTAGAGAAGTGTTTTCTCTAGGAACTTCTAGGCTCTCCAGCACAACTCTATGGTCAGTTTCCAGCAGAATTGGGCTGGAGGACCTAGAGATTCCTAGAGAGAACATACTAATCAAATCTACAAATAATAAAATCAGTAAAAGTTGAAGCCGCAAATGTGGAGGGCCAACTGTATTTTTCCCCCTGGTTTCCTTCCCAAAAATTGGGACTTAGGACTTTATACAGTGTGAAGCATAGCTCCAAAAGGTAGCAGGCAGGAAAAGTGTGCCTCTAGGATAGTCAAGGGAGCACTGTTCTGGGCATAGTGGCTTTCCTCTTTCATTTTTAATTAACAGGCTCCATTACAATTAGGGACCAGGTGGAATTCACACCTCATTTTGATTTTTTAAAAAAATAAATAAATATGGTGCCTGCTTTTTATAACAAGGTGTGTTACCTAACCACGGATTTCTATTTTTAATGAAAAAACCCTCCAGAGTTCTGTTGGGACAGGTGAGCCTAGTTTTTGCTTGCCTTCTAATAGAGCTATGACAGGCTCATGACCTTAAATAATATTTTGTAACCTGACTGTCATCTCCCTTCCCTTCTTCCAGACCTTTGAGAGCCTCACGAACGGCCAAAAATGCCCCTCATAAGAAAAAGAACCAAAACTGGAAGTTGGCAGAAATCTTTTGTTTTTCAAAAATGTGTTTGCTTGTTTGATATTCAAGGGCATCTTGCTGCCTATTTAAAAGGCCAATTCCATTCCTGGAAGCTTCGACATGAGTTCATACAGTTCTGGAGGGGGAGGACTACAAAAAGTCTGGAAGGGGTGAAAGCGGCAAAAATTGCCCAGACAGGGTACATGCAACCCCTAGGCTGCAATTCTGCTCACCCATAGAATTGCAATGCCACTATTTTGCCCCCAAGAAGAATACACATTTCTTTAGGCTTACTGGTATATGTTCAAAATCAAGTCATCTTGCAGACACAATTAAGTTTTCTTGAACTGCTTCATGTCTAGACACGAATACTACTGGATAGACACCAGGGAATAAGGAATATAATATATATTAAAGAAGGCTTATTCCCACCCCCACCCACCTATGCCTTCTTTTCTCTCCTCTTCAACTGGATCTACGGATTCTTAACATTCAAGCGAAAGCTTCTTCATAAAAACAGACAGGCAAGTGGCAACAGATCAACCAATTTTAATGTAAAGCTTAAAACTGCTTCAATGAGGATGCCGCATAACACTAAGGAAAGTGTAGGAGAAAGTGCATTAAAATTCCTCCTTTTGAACTGATCGACTTAACCTGCAGCTTGCTGGTTGCTGCCCATGGTGTGAACATTTCTGTTGTGTTGACTCACTGGAAAAGACAACAATGCTGGGAAACATGGAGGGATGTAGAAAGAGAGGGAGACCACACGCTAAATGGATGGATTCTAATAAGATCATGGGTAGAAATTTACAGGACCCAAGCAGAGCAGTGGAAAATAGAGAGACTTGGAGATGTCTCATCCACAGGGTTGCCTTGAGTTGGGATTGACTCAAGGGCAGTTAACAACAACAACAACATTCAAGAAAACAACCAAGAGCAATGCAAAAATTTGAGGAATCATGGGTTCCTGAAGTATATACCTATAATGCAGAAAGTCGGAGAAAGGAGTCTTCCTCTCCTTCATTGACATTCAAATTAAGGAGGCCTGTGTGTGTGTGTGTGTGTGTGTGTTCTGTTCACAGCCCAGGGACCTTCCTTGCAGAGTTCCCTCCTCATTGCTATGGGAACCCTGCATCCACAGGCTTTCAAGCATTGAGCATGGGGTGTGAAAAGGGGACAGAGAGTCAAAGGGCTCTTGAGAATCAGAATGCCAACCTTTGTCTCCCATCACAAAAGGCTGGTATCCATAGGAACCATGCTTTGCCAAACTGAGAAAGGGCCTCCCGGAAATCAGGACCGCAGACATGATATGGGAAACAGAGGCAAAGGGGCCATGGAACACACAAGTGCACAAAGACGCAGGCTCCGCCATCTTTATGCTAGCAAAAATTATTTTTATTTATTACTCTTTTTTTAAAAAAAGATGAGGAGTTATGCCAGAGCAATTGCTTAAAGAAGCAGCACCTCTGCTACACAGTACAATGGGCCCTTAGTGGGCTCCACTGGGGTTTGGTCCCAGGAATCCCTGTGGAGGTCAGAATCTGTGGATGCTCAAGTCCCATTAAATGCAATGGCAGAGTGAAATGGTGTCCTTTACTAAAAAAAAGAGGAAGGCAAAATCAAGATTTGCTTTTTGGAACTCACAAAACTGAGGATACCTGTATTTGTCGATATAAAGGGCTGACTGTATTCAATGATAGAGCTGTGTTAGTCTGTAAAATCAGTATGCAAAGAGATCTTGTAGCACCTTTAACACTAACTGAAAGATGTTGGCAGCATGAGCTTTCGTAGACTTTAATGGACTCCAGCAAATACATCATAGGAAGTAGACTTAAGTCCCCGAAAGCTCATGCTGCCAACTTCTTTCTTTCAGAGACCAGGGCTCAATTCTCCACTTGACCATGAAAAACCACTGGGCAAGTCACATTGTCTCAGTCTCAGAGGAAGGCAATGACAAACCTCCTGTGAACAAATCTTGTCAAGAAAAACCCATGGCAGGTCACCTTAGGGTTGCCATAGGTCAAAAATGACATGAAGGCATGCAACAACAATAAGAAGGCCCTGGTTAGTACCTGGATGGGAGTCTGCCATTGAATCCCAGGTGCTGTAGGCTATAATTCAGAGGCAGGAACTGGCAAAACTACCTCTGAGGATTCCTTGCCTAAGAAAATCCTGTGAATTTCAAAGGGTCACCTTTGAAAAGCCAAAAGGGTCTCTACTATACAAAGTGGGAAACTAACTAGTCCACTCTCCTTTGGATGGTTTACTTCAGTAGTCAGGATTATTAATTTTCCGTGGATTTTCTGGGCTATGTGACCGTGTTTTGGAAGAATTTATTCCTGACGTATTACCTGCATCATCAACATCTTGGCTTCCAGGGAGAATTCAAACTTGATCTGTTTAAGTACTCATTAGCTTGTCTTTTTTGGCTATCCATTGGGAGGTGGGTGAATTTACACTGGAAACAAAATCATGGGGCACCATTTTCAGGAAAATAAAAATTGGTGTGGTTCTGTTTGGGAGGGTTATGTGTGGGTGGTTTGGAGCATTTTGGATGGTTGAGGGCAGGGGGAGGATGATCCCCAAATCAGGATTTATTTGGTGGTTTACCGGGGGGGTGGGGGGTGGGGGGTTAGAATTTTTTATTCCATCCTTTGGCTTACCGGATAGCAAAAAAGCTAAATGATCCCCTCAAGACCAAAGGGGTCAATCTATGCTCTAGGTTTTAAACCCTTAAAGAAATACACTATGTAACAGAATGTAAAGTCATAGTCCAAAGCTAAAACCACCACACTTGCTCTCACCTTCAGCCCTCAATCTTTCTAAATCTGAGTGGTGATGGTGGTGGGAAGATGCTCCCAAAAAGATGCACATCATGTGCATCTCCTGTCCCACAGTCCTCAAGTTTCAAGCTTGCTGTTTATCCAATATATTTTTCACTTATATATTACTATTATTATATTTATTTGTATCCACTATTATCTCAAAATTGGGCTAAAAACAGCCTATAATTTAAAAGAACCATATCATGCATACCAAAAGTGAACATTAAAATAGAATTGAACTATTCACAGTATTAAAACAATTAAAACAATTGAAAACTCAAGTTAACAGAATAAGATAAAAGTTAAAAAGCTATTAAAAACATTTCAATTTAAAACTTATGATATTTGCAAAATGAATAATAGGAAGTTTAATTTTTTTTCTTATTATAATTCATCTCAAATTTTCTTGTTAGAAAAGAAAATAAACACAGGATTGGTGGAAAAACTCAAGTTTTCCAGCACACTTACTTATCTGTCATTTCAGATGTAGCACTAACAAACTGAATGATGTTAGCAGCTCTTTTTTTTTAAGGAATGTTCAAGCTACTCAGAATTGGGGAGTGTATTTCACATTATGAAAGACAGTAATCCGCTTGTTAATCTTGTCTTAGACACTGGAATTAGCCAGAGCCCTAAACCATCTGCTTAGGTGACCCTAAAAAACAAAGCCAGTCTGCATAAATTAAAGCACAAAAATGAAATAAATGAATGAAAAATATGTTCTTGGAGAGACACATCTGTGTTTTATTTAAAAGTACAGTTCCCCCAATGCCTAAAAAACATGGACACATTTCTTGTTCAATTTTAGTGTACATTATTTAGCTTCCATAGTTATGTGGAAAATCTTATTTCATTTTCAAACACCATTTGGCTGAAGAGGAGTAAAAGTAGTTTCTTCCACTAGAATGCAGGACATACTGCAAGTTGAGGGGAAAAACCTGAGCAAAGTCTGCAGTGGAGTCTCTAACCAGCTGGCTGCAAATCAGGGAAAAACTACAGAACCAAAGCAAAATCAAAACAGAAGAGAGGCAGCTGCTCCAACAAATTTAGCACACTGCAGATTGTGAACACTCCAGCATAAAGGCAGAGAGCCTACCTCATTCTTGTGAGATGTAAATTTACATCTCCTTCTTGTGGGAGAACTGGATGACTCTGAAGACCAGGGTTCAATTCTCTGCTTGACCATGAAACCCACTGAGTGACCATGGGCAAGTCACATGCTCTTAGCCTCATGGGAAGGCAAACCTCCTCTCTTGCCAAGAAAACCCCATGATAGGTTCCTCTTAGGATCACAGATTCCCATTGGGGTTATAAACGGGAAACAACTTGAAGGCACACAACAACAAAAGTAAAGTTACACAGCAGTTGCACTATGCCACCTTTCTGCTGAACAGCCACATTATGCAACTGATGTGTCTGCTCATGGGCCCATTGGGCACTGGGGAATGGACAAGGGTGGTTTCTGCAATCCCAGGGAATCAAGTGGTTCACTGAAGGCACTGACATAAGGAATCATTAAGAAGCATCCAAGAATGCAGAACTGCATGGCGGGAATCCCAGTCAGACTGTACTCAATGAATCAATTGCTGAATGGTGAGTTACAGGTAAACCCAACTGATCCAAAGGTTTTGCTCCAGAATAAAATTCCATGAACTGAATATGGCCAAAAAGGTTCAACTGCATGTGCCAGGGAACTTACACAGATGTATAAAATGAACAGGATTCTGGCCGTTGAGTCAACTGTCAAATGGTAAGTCAAAACATGGGTCAAATCTGTTGATTCAGTGCTCTGTTTTAGTTGGGATTAACAATAGGATTTAGGCCCATTAGAAATGGTTACACTTGCAGAACTCCATTCACGCAACCATGAACTGGATAGGCCTGTTGCACATTGGCCAAAAATATGTGGAAGGGAACTTATATGTGTATATGTCCCCAATAAGATTCAAGTCATAGATTTCTGGTTTTGTAAGCTGACCAGTGTTGGACAGCTCCTAGTTGTTCTGCTTATGCAATTTGGTCAACCTGATCAAATACAGTGGTACCTCTACTTACGACTGCTTCTTCTACCGAAAAATTCGACTTACAAAACGCGCCTCCCCAAAAAATTTGCTTCGACTTAAGAAAGCGTTCCAACTTATGGAATTGGCGTGAACGAGCTGCTCTCCGAATTTCGTGGCATGCCATTGGTTAGCGAAATCTAGCAAAGCAGCACTGTATTGGCTAGCGAAAGAGGAAGTGTTTGCCTAGCGAAATTCAGCTAGGCAGCACTGTTTGGGCTTGCGAAAGAGGAGAGGAAGTGTGGCTAGCGAAATTGGTGGCTTCTGAGATCCAGGAAGGTAGGACTTGTGGCTTGTGGCTTTTTGGCTTCTGATATTTGTGGCTTCTGATCTCCAGGACTGTATTTTTGGCTTCTGATATTTTTGGCTTTTGATCTCCAGGACTGTATATTATACATTTGTATTGAGTTGTAGCTTGAATCTGGGGGCCTGGAACGGATTAGGGCATTTCAATGTTAAATTTGCTTCTACTTACGAAATTTTCTACTTACGAAATGGCTGTCGGAACGAATTAATTTTGTAAGTAGAGGTACCACTGTATTACGATTTATATAAATCATCTAAAAAGGGCTTCACTTCTTTAAGAAACAAGGTACTTTTACAGCAACTTGATGGTTGTAATTTGGGGGCAATTAAAAACAGACAGACAGCTACACAATGATAACAGAAGCTATTGCCTGTGAGAAGGTAACACACGTGCATCAGTTGAAATGAATGCAACCTATGCCAGAAGAGTCAGGACTGCCTCCTTTGGAGGGCCATCTGCCTGTGTTGTAGGATGCATCTGTATCACTTGGGGGGGGGGGAAAGGTTTGTCACAGGGTCTTCATAAAGCCCAGCCCAGGCTGGAAAAACTATCAACGTTAGCGGAGTATTAATGTAATAAATAAATACATTAGAATCTAATTCAAAAATGTCCTTCTTCACCTGAGCTTCTCTTGGGGACAAAATGGTATCAAAATAGCCCCAAATTCCCTGGGGGTCTTGGGGGGCATTTCAGGGCAAAAAGTATCTATTTTTAGGAGGGCAGTCCTCCAGGATCCCCTATGGGGCTAGTGCAACTCCGAATACTGACAGCTCTGAATCCTTGTCTACTGGACTAAATTAAGAGGCAAAGATTTTCATAGAATCATAGAGTTGGAAGAGACCACAAGGGCCATCCAGTCCAACCCCCTGCCATGCAGGAACTCCCAATCAAAGCATCCCCGACAGATGGCCATCCAGCCTCTGCTTAAAGACCTCCAAGGAAGGAGACTCCACTACTCTCCGAGGGAGTGTGTTCCACTTTCGAACCGCCCTTACTGTCAGGAAGTTCCTCCTAATGTTGAGGTGGAATCTCTTTTCTTGCAGCTTACATCCATTGTTCCTGGTCCTAGTCTCTGGAGCAGCAGAAAACAAGCTTGTTCCCTCCTCAATATGACATCCCTTCAAATATTTAAACATGGCTATCATATCACCTCTCAGCCTTCTCTTCTCCAGGCTAAACATCCCCAGCTCCCTAAGTCCTTCCTCATAGGGATTCATGGTTTCCAGACCCTTCACCATTTTAGTTGCCCTCCTTTGGACACGCTCCAGTTTCTCCACATCCTTTTTGAATTGTGGTGCCCAGAACTGGACACAGTATTCCAGGTGAGGCCTGACCAAAGCAGAATAGAGCGATACTATTACTTATTTTGATTATGTAAAACCAGTAACATTGAACAAATGCTGAATGTTGTCATCTCTAGAGGCTTACCTGCAGCTTATGTCTGTAACTGTCTTAATTATCTCGTTTTTTTTCTTAGATTTTATGTCAATTTTAACATGTGCAGTTTAATAATTTTTATGGGGGAGGGTGGGGTTTTGGGGTTTTAGTTTGTACTTTCGATGTAATTTTAACTTTTTGTAAGCCGCCCCGATTGTTTTTACAGAGGGGCGGGGCATAAATAAATAAATATTATTATTACTACTACTACTACTCCCTCCCCCCCAACACACACAAACACTTCCCCACCCAGCCCACATGGTGAGGGAAACAGCATTTACTAATGATAATTTTAGCTATTTGTAAAGATTTCAGAAAGAAAGTGTACACTTTATGGCTCAGGTTCAGACTATCTGAAAACCATATCCTACATGAATCTACCCGAACCTTTAAGATCCTTAGTGGAGGACTTTCTCTCAGTCCCAATACTATCATTGGTCCACAACAGATGCGAGGACAGGGGAGAGAGCCTTCTCAGTGGCTGCTTCCAGGCTATGGAGTTTAAATTGGCCCATTCTTTCACTGGCAAGTGAAGACCTTTTTATTTATGCAGGCATTTGATGATTACAGTCATCCCTCCATATCCACCCCTCCCCAGCAGCAAACCTTGATTTTGCCATTTTATATAAGGTTGCATTGCAGAGAGGTGGGATATAAATAATAATAATAATAATGGGACACCATTTTACCACACCATTGAAAATAATGGGACTTGAGCATCAATGGATTTTGGTATCAAGGGGGGTCCTGGAACCAAGCCCTAGCAGATACCAAGGGCCCACTGTATTTGGCTGTGAGGAGTCTTTTTTTGTTTGAACCCCCCCTCCAATATTTGTATCTTTATTGTTATATTTTAAATGATTTTACACTTTTAAAAATAATCTATTTGTGTTTTAACTTTTTTATCCATTTTTTTTCTTTATCTTTTGTAGCCTTGTTTTAAGCTGCCTTGGGTCCCATATTGGGAAGTAGGTGATGTACACATATAAAATAATTAAATAAATAGATTGTTCAACTATCTGCATTTACAACAGCACATGGATTCACTGCTCAACTGCCCTTCAGCAAATTCTTGAGATCAAAAAATGCTGGATGAACTATCATTTCATCTTAATATTGCTGGGCACTTCCCAAACACAAACCTGTCACTAACTGGGCCAGAGACACACTGCTGGTCTCATAAACTATGTCAGTCATGTTTATGCTCACCATAAAAAGAACATTTAGGGGGGATGCAGACAGGCGGCCATGGGCCGCCCTGGGAAGTAGAGAATTGGGGCTGAGGCTGCCTCACACCTTGGTCCCAATCCTCCCTTTCGGCAGCTGGGAAAGGAGCACCAAAACAGCACTCCTTTCCCAGGCGGCAAAAAGGGCACCCGAAGAGCCGCCATGCGGCTCTTCTGCGTCTCTTCTGGTGCAGCGTGTCTGGACGCTGCGCCGGGAGGACGTCATCAGAGCGCTTGCCATGTGCAACGGCGTGCGCTCAGATGACGTCCTCGGGAAGGGGTTGGGGTACCCGGCGTGTGGCTGCCCCTGCGCCGTCCGCAGAGCACCTTACTCTGTCTTAAGGAATTCTCAAAGGAGCAAGAAAAAACAGGCAAAACTACATAGAATCTTACAGGATTATAACATCTCTCTCTCAATTTCTGAAAGGGTTTTCTCTGTAGGATGTTAGTATTGTGCAATGTGCCTTCAAGTGCATCAAGGTAATAAACACATCTGTGTTTTATTACTGCAAGCAGGTGCAGTGAAAAACATCAATTTAGAAGGCAATTCAAATGAATGATATACATCATGTATATTTTACAGGAAAACAAAAATATTTACCTCCATTGCTAGTGCTGCTGTTTGCTGATCATAATGGTTCAACAGGTTAGGCATAAATGTGCTATTGTACGGTAGATCTTGGCACATCCTCAAGATGATTGGCTCACAGGAAAACAAGCTGTGGCCACCTGTACAACCTATAAGAACAGCCAAAGGCCAAACACAGTGGATCACCCAGTTTGCTGCCATCCTTTCCAGTGGTCATGGGAGCCTCCAGGTTATTCCATGAATACTGCTGAATATTTGTGCATCATTGTCAGCATTTCAAGTTCTCATCCTAAGGTTCTTCACAGATGGAGCAACTCTGCACTGTTAGAATTTAGCACGGTCCAACAGAATGCTTACACTCCCAGAACTAAGGTGTTTCATCTTGGTCTTTTGTTTCATATCATCATTCAAGTTGTGTTAGGTCATGACAGCAGGTTGACTACCCACATTCCCAAATAGAGCCCATGTTGACAGCTGGGATCTTCTTCAGTTAAGCAATCTAAAGAGAAGAACATAAAAGAATATTACATTTTGTTGCTATCAGTTCAAAGTAAATAAAAAATACTACTGGATCCTCTCACCTCTGTTCAGTCAAACCTCCCCTACCCAAATTCAGTCCTTCATGGGTACTTCTACTTAGGACATGTATGTATGTATGTATATGTGCCTTCAAGTCACCTATTGATTTATGGCAACCCAATTAATTTCAACATGTTTTCTTCTGTATGTGACTTCCAGTCATCTGTAGACTTGTAGCATCCCAATGAATTTCAATGGGTTTTATTGTGTGCATGTGCCTTCAAGTCATCTGTTGACTCATGTCAGTGTCATGAAATTCATATGATTTTCTTAGGCAGGAGTACCCAGAGGTGGTTTTGCCAGTTCCTTTTCTCTGAAACAGAGCTTACAGCACCTAGGATTCATTGGTGGTCTCCCATCCAAGTACTAAACAGAGCTAACTCTGCTTAGCCTCCAATATCAGACTGGATCTGGTGCCTTCAGAGTATTTGGGCCCCAGGACATCATACATATGGGCAAGATCTCCTACAGAAGTGGTTGGACATTCAGCTTAAGGCTGAGGAAGTAAAGTTGCATGTGTGGATACACACTGCACATACATATGTGCAAAAACATTTGCACAACATCATCATTCAATACAAGGATCGATGGCACAATTCGTAACTCGCAGAGGTTAATGGAATGTAGCCCCAATGTAGATCTTAGCCATTGTTTGCTATAAGCCATTTCCCAACTCAGAAGTAAAACCTGTAAAGTCAATTTTTCAGGAGTACCTTATCAATCCAGTCATTTGTAGGTCCCATTCCTTGCTTTCAGATTAGTCCTGCATTGCATTAAGACTAGTCCTATTAAGACTAGTCCTATTAAGACAAATTGAAAAAAAATTTAAAAAATAAACAATAGTCCATCAGCAAACAGGACAGTGACTGGCATTCAGAACTCTGCCTCTGATCTAGGAGACTTAAGTCTATGAAAGCTTATACTAACTTTATTTCTCCCAGTTAGTCTGAAAGGTGTTAAAAAATCCCTTTGAGCAGTGGTCCCCAACCCACGGTCCGCGGCCCGATACCGGTCCGCAGAACAAATGGTACCGGGCCGCTCTGCTACTGCGTCTTCTGTGCAGCGGCAGCAGCGGCGGCGGGTCCTGTGACTTTTGCAAGTCCTGCGAGTCCCGATAATAAGCGCAGGGACGGGACTCCTGTGTCTGCCAACGTGCCCCGGCCCAGCTGATCAGCGTGGGGGCAGGGCTTCTGTGCGCGGCTTTAGTGAATGATGAGTGACGTCCCTGACGCTGTATCAAACGTTAACCGGTCCACGGCAATAAAAAGGTTGGGGACCACTGCCTTTGAGTACTGATCCAGACTGATGTGACTATGGGTGTATCTACACTGTAGAAACAATGCAGTCTGACACCACTGCTGTAGCTCCATCCTAGGATTTATAGTTTTACAAGGTCTTTAGCCTTTTCTGCCAAAGATTGCTGGTGCCTCACCAAACTACAAATCCCAGGAATCTGTAGGATGTTGCCATGGTAGTTAAAGTGGTGTCAAACTGCACTATTTCTACAGTGTAGATAACCCCCAAGTCTCTGATCTAGGAAGTAACTCACAGCCAATATAAATAGTAGCCACTTGATCAAGGTCATGACATAAAATTCCACCAAAGGATCAAAACTGCTGTATTGTAAATTGTAAATTCTGGCTGAAGATCAGAGAAACAACATTTGCCAATTAGTTTCTGCTGAACACTAAAAGCTGCCATTAGATGTGATTCTTCTACAGTAGAAATCCATAATTATTCTGGCATTCATGCACCTCATTTACGTGTAATGCTTCTACCATCCTTTCCAAAACTCAGGTTTAAACACATGAAGCATTTTTCTTCCAAGAAGGAAAGCCATATACTAGTTTCAACCTAGAAAACAAATTTGGCACAGAAAGGAGGCAATTGGCACAGCTGTGCAGCTTGCATGGCATCATGCCCACTGATTAAAAAGGGCAGGGACAAATTTTAAGCTAAGATTAAAGATTTAGCTGATTAGACCTAACATTAAATCGATTAAAGCCTCCACCCCCCCAACAGTAGTTTGGGATGCTTATAACGTCGGCCTTACTTGGAATCCAGATGACTGACGAAAAACTGGGCATTACAAGTCAATGTTAACTTTTTTATTTTACTAATGTAATTTGGTCCCCATGAAGCACAAAATGGCTAACTTTTAAATTGACAGATAAGAAATGCCTTGTTGCTATTCATTATCCTTTATATCATAGCCAAGTTATAATTAAAATTGACAGGCACTACATAAATTTAAGGAATTCCCCCCTCCCCCATGTATTGCTAATTGGCATATTTTTAACAGTCTGTGATAATTTCCACACCTTTTTCAGACGCTAAAATACAGATATCTCACATAAGATTCTTTTTAATTATGAAGTGTTTCTTCTCATTATGAAGTTGTTCCAAGATTCTTGTTAGAGTTATGACCATGCTTGAACTGTGAGAAAGTTCTCTCATTTGTTGAATAAGAGTGCCAAGAGGTAGGTGCTCAAGAACACATTAAACTGCCTTATACTAAGTTGGAGCATTGATCCATCCAACCCAATACTGACCAAATTACAGAGTTGGAAGATACCCCAAGGGGCCATCCAGTCCAACCCCATTCTGCCATGCAAGAACACAGAATCAAAACACCCCCGACAGATGGCCATCCAGCCTCTGTTTAAAAACCTCCAAAGAAGGAGAATCCACCACCCTCCGAGAGAGTGTTTTCCACTGTGGAACACCTGCTACTGTCATGAAGTTCCTCCCAATGAGCTGGAATTTCTTTTCCCGTAGTTTGCATCCATTGCTCCATGTCCTATTCTCTGGAGCAGCAGAAAACAAGCTTGCTTCATCCTCAATATGACATCCTTTTAAATACTGAATCATGGCAATCATGTCTTATCCTTCTCTTCTCCAGGATAAACATACCCAGTTCCCTAAGCTGCTTCTCATAGGGCTTGGTGGTTTCCAGACCTTTGACCTTTTTAGTCGCCCTCCTCTGGACCCACTCCAGCTTCTCAACATCCTTTTTGAACTGTGGTGCCCAGAACTGGACACAGTATTCCAGGTGAGGCCTGACCAAAGCAGAATAGAGTGGGAGAATCGTAGAATTATAGAGTTGAAAGAGACCACAAGGGCCATCCAGTCCAACCCCCCAGCCATGCAGGAACTTACAATCAAACATACCTGCCATGCAGGAACTCTCAATCAAACATACCTGACAGGTGGCCATCCAGCCTCTGTTTAAAGACCTCCAAAGAAGGAGAGAGATCTTGTAGGTACTATTACTTCCCTCAATCTAGACACTATACTTCTATTGATGTAGCCTAGAATCATAAGAGTTGGAAGAGTTGGAAACCCCCCAAGGGCCATCCAGTCCACCCCCCTGCCATGCAGGAAGTCATATAGCACTCCCAAAAGATGGTCATCCAGCCTCTGCTTAAAAACTCCAAAGGAGGAGACTCCACCATCCTCAGAGGCAGTGTCTTCCACTATTGAACAGCTCTAACCAGTGGTGTCCCTAGGGTTGGTGTCACCCGGTGTGGTCACTCGTGGGGGGGGGGGGCAGGACTTCTGGTGCGCCAGTTCTGGCATGCGTTGGAGTGCGTGCATGCCCAGAGATGCCCCATGTGCCCCAGGGAGCAGCCACAGGGGCCGGGAGGAGGCTTTCAGCCCCGCCGTGGTCGCAGGGAGCAGCCATGGGGCCCAGGGACTGACTGGGTGTCTTCTGTGGTGTCACTCCCCTTCTGGGGTGTCACCTGGTGCAGTCCGCACCTCTCACATACACACCCCAGTGATGCTACTGGCTCTTACTATTAGGAAGTTCCTCCTAAACATTGCTCTTTTCCTGTAGCTTGCATCCATGGTTTCAGGTCCTATTCTCTGCAGTAACTGTTCATTGTGCAGCAACAGAAAACAAATTTGCTCCACCCTCAGTATGGCATCCCTTCAAATATTCTCTGCCTTGGATGAGTGCAACTCTTTGGACTGTCTAGAATAGAAATCTCTCTCTCCTGCACAATCATCCAATGACTTTCTGTTCCAAAGTTGTGAGAGACTGAAGCCAAATTATCTACATGCCTACCACATGTCCTGTCATAGACCTGCTGTAATTCCAACATCTGGTATGTATGTATGACAGAGGCAGGGTACCAGATGTCCTAACCACAAAGGAGGACAAGGCATTGTAAAATTTAGGACATTCAAGAAAAATGTAGGGCATCGCCAAATAAAAGCTAAAAACACTATTATAAATGTAAATGTATGCTTCTTGGTCATGCTAAAAAATAGAGGACATTCTGGAATTCCTCCTGGACAGAAGCTGAAATGTCCTGGAAAAGGAAGACCTTGGTCACCCTTCACAAAGGAGAAGCTTCTCTGCAAAGCCAAGAAAGGTAGCAGATCAAATATTGATGCAACATTTTAAAATCTTGTTCTTGAACACATATAAATATACAGATCAAACATTTTTGCATTTCCTTGACTGAAATATTTTGGAAGTAGAAATTAAAAAACCTTTTGAACTCCTGGTCTCTGATTTTAATTGAAGAGAAAGGACCTCTCATTTTCAGACTTCTCTGCAGGGGTGCAGCAAGGCAATTTTCCCTACTGGGGCAGAGAGCAGATGGCTTTGGGGCATAGGTCCCTATAAAAGAGGTTTCTGTGGTTAAAGGTTTTCATAGGTAACAATAAAAATACCATCCAGTTAATGCAATTTTAATTAGAAAGTATGTTGTGAAGCTTCAGGGGGGAAAGGCAAGCCAATTTAAAATACAACACGCAGTATTCTACATGTAAAATAGTTGTGCAGACTAAATAGCAGGGACTGGGAAGTAACTGTTCATTGTGCAAATCATCCTGTTATAATGATCTGAGCTGTTAGTAAAGTCTAGTGCACCGTGATTTTTGTGTAAACCTATGGAGAAACTGGCCACATGACACTCTTTAAAATAAGTTACTTAAACCAAAACATCTAAATGTGCTTTTTTTCTGATGAAGCACAAAATGCCTGACGGATGTCACAGCATGTGTCAAAGTTGGGAATGAATATTCATACACAGCAGTAGACGCATTGCAGCATAGGAAGTGCAAATGTTTTGAAAGGTTTCCTTATCCATGTACAATATTCTAGTAAGTTCATGAAGTCTTACTGTTGATGTTTTGCAGGATTCTACCATATCACTTTTTGACGCCCAAACTATAGTCCAAGACCCACTGCAGAAATAATCCAATTTGAGACCATTTTAACTGCCCTGGCTCGGTGCTAGGGAATCCTGGGGATTGTAGTTTATTGTAGAGCTCTCTGACAGAGAAGTGCAACGTCTTGTGAAACTACAATTCCCAGAATTCCCTAGCATCGAGCCAGGGCAGTTAAAGCGGTCTCAAACTGGATTATTTCTGCAGTGTGTTTTGGACCTAAATCTCCAAATGCTAGAAATTTGTAGACTAAAGGAAAAAACTTCATGGTAGGGAAAAATCTTCTTTGGGTCGGGGGTAATGGCCTCATTTGGTCCTTCCATCACTACGTCCCTCTTTCTCTGCAACCATAAGGAAAGCTATTTTAAAAAAAATTACAGAAACTTGAAATTTTCAATTTAGTAAAATGTATAGCTGTAATCGATGGCTCACAAACAGCATTGGTCTACTGCTGACTACCACTGCTGTACACAATCCTAGGATAATCCTAGTGTTGAAAGCATCCCCCAGAGGCTTTAACCTTTTGCTAAATGTAGGATCTCCAACAGGTAGCTGTCCAGCTTTGTTTTGAAGATGTCCAGAGGAGACCCAACATTCCCCTAGGCAATTGTTTCCATTGCTGAACCACTCTTACCATCAAGAAGTTCCTTCTAATATTCAAGTGAAACATACCCACCTGTAACTTAAAACCATTGGGCCCTGGTCCTACCTTCTGGAGCAGAGGAGAACAAACCTGGGCCCTCCTCTACGTGCCTCACAGTTGTTTTTTATTATTATTATTATTATTATTATTATTATTATTATTATTATTATTATTATATCCCACTTTTTTCTCAAAACTGGGACTCAAAGCAGCTTACAATTTAAAAGCACACTACAATTAAAAACATACATGTGACCATTAAAATATAATTAAACCATTACAATATTAAAACTGTATGTAGAGAGATCTTGTAGCACCTATGAAACTAACTAAAGAAAGAAGTTGGCAACATGAGCTTTTGTAGACTTAAGTCTACTTCCTCAGATGTAGTCTATTTCCTCCACCAAATGCATCTGAGGAAGTAGATTTAAGTCTATGAAAGCTCATGCCGCCAACTTCTTTATTTAGCTAGACTCAAAGATCTCTCTTACATACTGAATCTACAGACTAACACGTCTATATCTTGTATATTAAAACTGATCACTTATTTAAAAAAATAGAATACAATGAAAAAGATAAAAGCTCTAAACGTTTTTAGAAATAATGCGAGGATGATAAATCTAGGAACATCTTGTCTTAAACATTTTCCCCATCATTCTAAAAGACAATGTTTCATAATCTTTTCTCCCAGTTTTTCCAGAAAAATAAAAAAAAGGGGGGACCTGTCTTCCCCTTTAATTTTTCTAGTGGGGGGGGGCTCTTTCCCATTTTCACTAACAATCTCTTGCAATTTGTCACATGGAGTTACACCCAGCATCTGGAGAATGAAAAGAACCTGAACAGAGAAGAAAAGAACAGCAGGAGTCCCTGGAGCCTTTTCTTTCTTTGCAAGGAGAGAAATCTCTAAGCTCTGAACTTGCCACAGAAAATGGAAGAGCAAAGAGAGCTTGGTGAGTAAGCTATGTGGATGTGTGTTGACCCTGGCTAAACTGCTGAACTCCAGCCTACAACTGAACACCTGGAATGCCCACAACAGTTTAATTTCGAAAGCTCCTGGAAGTGAGCAGTTCAGATTTCGGTAAGACCAAAGAGGTGCAGCTGGAGATGGAGATGGCAACACAAAATGGGGGTACTGCTCCCCTTAATTTCTTATTTTTATCACCGCAGTAACTCAGCTTCATCTAAGCCAGGGGTAGGCAAACTAAGGCCCGGGGGCCGGATGCGGCCCCCCGAGGCCTTTGGACCGGCCCCAGGCCGGTCCTGCCGCCACCTGCCCCCCTCCGCCGCCACCGCCCACCATGATGATATTGATTATTGTTGTTATTACTTGTTCTTGGGGTTTTCTTGGCAAAATCTCCACGGGGGTTTGCCGTGGCTTTTCTGGGGCTGAGAGAGTGTGTATGCATATTTTAACTTTTTTTAAAAAATTATTTATTTATTTATTTATTTATTTATGGTGCTTCGACCCCCCCCCCCCCCCCAATTGTCTGAGGGACAGCAATCCGGCCCCTGGCTCAAAAAGGTTGCCTACCCTTGGGCTAGACAATAAACTATTATTTCAAACTTCAAATTGCATAGCATGCCTTGGCAGAAAGGCACTCCATAAATACAGTAAATAAAAATGAAATCTACAAGCAAATAACTTTCCAGTGATCATGTGTAAATACTAGAAATATATCTGGTACCATCATGCTTTCAATCATTTTAAATGTGTGGTTTGAAGCTGCAATTGCTCATCATGACTCAAGATTTATGAGGCTTTTAAGTTTTTTGAACTTTACTACTTTCTCTGTTCTTCTCCTTTACTCTAGGCAGCCCATGATTTATGGTTCGAAGTCTCTTGTTTGACAGTCTCCTATATGGCTACTCCAGAGTGAAAGCTGTATAGACCTCAGCTGCAAAGCAGAGCAGTCAGGGTTAATATAAATAACACCACAAACCAAGAAAAGTACAGATAATTTCGAAATACTGTACTGCAGCAAATGTTTGGCTACTGTCTGACTATGTCTGGGCATTATTAATAATCTCAGCAAAGGAGCACATGCAAGGAGAAAAATCCTCCAAAAACAACAAGAAAACATGACAAGAAGTAAAGAACATGGTAGGTGGTGGCATAATGGAATTAATTCAAAAAATACTTGAATTGAGCCAGACCACACGTGTATCTTAATTACAATTAAAAGATGGTGGTGATTCATGTGTACTGAAAGACTGTTTTAGTTTCCTATGGTGATATCAGTCTCTTGATCTCTTCACCATAAGCACAACAAAGAAAATATGAATATACAATCTTTACACCCACAGAGCTGTGCAGTAGCAACATCTTATCCAGGTTGCATATGGTAATTCAGATGCTTTTTGATATTTAATTCATGAGAAGGACTAAGAAAAGCTCACCGGTAGTACAAACATGCATGCATCCTAAACTGAATTCAGGTTAATAACTCCCATAAATGATTTTCAGATATATCTTACAAAAAGACATTTCCCCCCCCCCTGGTGTGACGCTAGGTGACTCAAAGACTGATGATGATTAATAATAATGTAAGTCTTTGGAATTTATGGGAATGAATCTGGACGAACCTCTCAGAAAGATGGGTTCACTCTGTCCAAAAGCACTGCAGTATTTTAGTGGCTCAAAGGCAAAGTCCAACTTGTAGTAATCACTCCAATTATAGTTTGGGTATGGAAGAAAGAGAAATAATCAACCTGAACCTATTCCAGGGATCATAACCAAGGGAGGGACATCATCTCTTAGAACTTATTAGCTATTTGTCCCTAAAAGTTCAGACTTTCCCCACAATGATTCTTCAGCTCTGCAGCGTCAATGAATAAATGCAGAGTTTGTTCCATTCTCCTAGTCCTTGCCTTAATTCTAAGGAGGGAGAAAGAAAGAGAGAGACATGGAAAGGGGGAGAGCGCATTTGTTGTAGCCATTGTGAAAACTAGGTATCTTCCACCCCAAAATCACAGAACTAGGAAGGGAAAAAAAGTAATCAGCACTAAATTATCTTTGCTGCAATGGTGTAAGGATTCTCCTGCCATCTCATTTCCAGTCTCTCATATGCTATGAAGGAAATTCACTCCCTATGCTGCCATCCCTGCATTGAAGTGGGGAAAGGTCTCCATCACCCTTGCTCACTCATGCACACACACACACACACACACACACAACACACAACACACCCTCCAAGAAGGAAACAAAAAGGTTCTACCGGATTTCATTCAGCGCCTCCTACGACTGCGGTCAGATGCATCAGATCTCCAAGGAGAGAGCCAGCCAGCCTCTTCGTTCTGCACTGTATATTTAATATTTCAGTTTCTTTGTGAAGAAAACCTTTGCGCCCGGTGGGTCAGGAAAGTGCAGATTACTCAGAACCAGTTTTGCTTCCAAGGCTCTCCAAAGCAGTAGATGAGATGTGAACTGCCTTAATAAAATTTATTTATATCCCACCCCTTTGCTGAGCAATCTTAAAGAGTCTTAATTCTTAAAGAGAGGGCCAGCATGGTGTAGCTGCTACAGTTTGAGCATTGGACAATGATTCTAGAGTCCAGGGTTCAAATCCTGCAGAAACCCACTGGGTGACCCTGGACAGGTCAAACTCTCTCAGCCTCAGAGGAAGGCAAAGGCAGGCAAACCCTTTCTGAACAAATCTTGCCATGAAAACCCCATGATAGGTTCACCTTAAGGTTATAATAAGTCAGAAACGACTTGAAGGCACACAACAACAACAACAACGACTCCTTATTAACTATTCAACAATTTTGACTCTAATAGTTATTAACTTGTTATTAACTATCAACAACTCATTATTAACTATTCAACAACATTGGCTCTAATCATTACTAACTCATTATTAAATATTAACCAGCTTATTCTTAACTTCAACAACACTGGCTCTGACCGTTACTAATCTGTTAACTATTAACCAAACAATTTAAAGGCACAAAATAACAACAATAAATCTTAATTGGAAGGACTGCTTTGTTGGATCCATCTAATCCAGCATCCTATTTGCAACAAGGATGGGTCAGAAGGGAAAATCCTCAAGGAGGATGCAAAGGAGGCAAGAAGCAAGTCAATGCTCTACATTGGACCTCTTTTCCTATTTATTTAGGAAACAGTCCGGAGCATAATCCAGCCTTCCTCTCCCCACACATTTATTATTTATTTGCATTTATGTTTCACTTCTTGAACTATCAGAGCAGAGCCTCTGAGGCAAAGTATAGTAGGTAAAAACACTTTTAAAACATTAAATTGGCTTACACATTGTCAACCGCTTAGGTAGGGAGTGCTACTTCACTGATAAGTGGTATTGAAATGTACCTGCTATTGATAAATAACTAACTAGAACACAATTAAAACATCTGTTAAAATTGCTCTAAAAACTGTTTTAAAAACAGTTTTTAAAAAATAGCTCTAAAAATAATTTTTAAAACAGCCAGAGCAAACACATAAAGATCCTAATAATAATAATAATAATAATAATGATAGTTGTTATTTCTTACCCGCCTCTCCCCATGGATCGAGGCGAGGGGGGAAAAACATTATCAGACGAACAACTTGAGTTAAAACACATCAATCAAAATACACATCAATTTCAAAGGATGTGCATACAATTTCAAAGGACAAGATATACACATATTAAAACAATCCACAAAGGATAATCAGTTTCCTTCCCGCCCGGCACAAGGATCAGCCTGGTCACGCTTTGCATCTTAGGGAAAAGTAATTTCCAAAAGACCGCCATGGATAGGAATCAACCCCAATTCTATCCCCCACAAACCACATCTTAATGATGAAAACAAACCACTACCTACCCTTCTTTGTTTCAATGCACGTGGTGAGCATGGGCACTAGTAAGAGATGAAACTGAAGCAATTTTTAAAGGAAATGTTCTTCCCTCCCTTTGATGGGGAAGATGGAAAGTGCAGAGCAAGGTCAAACACATACATTACTAATAAAGCTTTTAGCCATCATTGGCCCAGGCATGTTATCTATGGCTTTGATTTGTCAGTTTTTGGAAATGAAGTGCCCACTCTTGCAAATACTTTGGAGAATTTGTGGATCCATAGACTTAAGTCCTTAACACCATGTGGTCTCAGCCCAGAGGACAATACATGACAGTACCACTCGCTTAAACATTTTGGCAACGGAGTAATCTAAACTGCTACCTTGGCGTGGGATTTCTTTTTGCTTTCAGCAATGAAAAATGGCAGAAGCTGAAATGTTTTGCTTATTACATGCTGTTTACTAATCACTCTAATATTTATGTATGGCTCTCTCTCTTTCTCTCTGTATATGTATATGTATGTACATATACATATACAGAGAGAAAGAGACCCATATATAAATATTAAAGTGATTAATAAACAATGTAATAAGCAAAACATTTCAGCTTCTGCTGTTTTTATACACACACACACACACAAACACGTACGTACACAAACAGTACTTCCAACAAGTTAGTTCTGGATCTTAGAAGGATACAGTTAATTACACACACACACACACTGTATATATAGGTGTGTGTGTGTCTATATATTAATTACATACATACATATAATTATATATATATATATATATATATGTAATTAATTGCATCCTTCTAAGATCCAGAACTAACTTTTAGGAAGTACTGTGTGTGTGTGTGTGTGTGTGTGTGTCTGTATACATATACATAGAGAGAAAGACTCATATTTATATAGATATTCATAAATATTAGAGTGATTAATTAACAGAAGATTAATTAGCAAAAAAAAATCAGCTTCTGCCTTTTTCAGCTGCTGAAAACAAAACTATAATACACACCAGGATAGCAGTTAGTTCTGGATCTTAGAAGGATGCAGTTAAATACACACACACACATACCGGTATATGTAATTTAACTGCATCCTTCTAAGATCCAGAACAAACTTGTTAGAAGTGCTGTTTGTTTTTAAATCACCTATACATGTACTGGTATATGTGAGTACATACACACAAACTTTTGCACTGAGTATTATATTTGCTTATTTTTTGTTAAACACCTCCAAGGTTGGTGATTTGACCCTCCTGTCCAAACAAACAAACAAACAGGAAATATGTAGTTTAAAATAAAACTACTGGCATTATTAGCCTCTAACCTTTACCCAATTTAAAACACCAGTCTACACCAACTGATACATTCTCTTCTGTCTTAGTTATGGAATTGTGGAAATATATAATATGCACACATCTAAATTCTAAATACGGTACTCTATCAATACATCTGTGGAAACGGATTATAATCCCCAAAACCCACATGAAATAAATAATAAATCGGTCTGTTTCAAAGCTGCCACAAGACTCTTTCTTTCTTCCCTTCTTTTCATACTGAGAGTGACACCCATTCTCTCTTTTGATAAAATCTCATCCTATCCAGTTCAGGGAATCACAATGTTGTGTGTCTGTATGTGTGGGAAGCTTTCCAACCTCATATATTTTCCAGGGTGTGTAAATCAGCCACTTGTACATACACACTTATTTCCACTCCTACAATGTTTTATTTTACTACAATATCCATGTGCTCTACAGCTCTCAGGAACAGTACGCAACAAAATCAAACATCTGACAAATTCCTAAATTCTCTACAAAATAGCAAAAATGATTTTAAAAAAAGGCTATAAACTGATTTAACAAGTTAAAAAAAGAGATTAAAGCTGGTTCAAGCAGTTTCTAATGACACACACAGATAGGTACTGCAACTATTCTCTTTGAATAAGACATTTTATCTCCTTTCTCCACCACCCAATTACTTAGAACTGGAGAAATGGGGGTTGAGGGCAAATCCCAAATAGAAGGGAGGATGCATTGCATCATTTTAACCCAACAATTTTAAAGAGTTTTTTAATCTTTTCAATTGTGTTTTTATTTACGGTATATATATATATATTTAATTTGAGCAGTGAACAGTTTTAACACTGTAAGTAGCTGCATTCTATTTTTAATGTGCACTTTTTTTTGGAGGGGGGGCAGGTTTTTAATCGCATTGTTCTTTTAAAAAACTGAGTCCCAATTTGGGGCGGGGGGGGAGAAACAAGACACAAACAAATATGATGATGATGATGATGATGATGGGCTGCAACTGCATCCTCCCCGAGAGTCCTCCCTTCTACTTTTTAATTGCATTTTTTTATTATTAACCTGAGTGGTGAATTGTTTCAACACTCTAAATAATTGAATTCTAATTCCAATGTGCACTTTTGGGGGGCAGGTAGGTTTTAACTGCATTTTAAAATTATATGCCCCTTTGATTCCCTAATTTTGTGGGGAGGGGAGGAAGTGGAACATAAACAAATATCATTATGATATTTGGGTGCAACTGCATCCTCCCTCTCCCACTTTTACTGTCCTAAATAAAGGACAATAAAGGAGGAGAGGGTCCCCTTTCTCCTTTTTCCAAACAAGGAGGTGTCACCCCTACCCACCTCCCCAAACCAATGTAATGATAATAATAATGATAAAAATGATGATGATGATGATGATGATGATGATGGGGGCTGTAATTGCACCCTCTCCTCCCAACATCAGGAGGGGAGACTGAGAGTCCTTCCTGCTTTTAATTGTCCTAAATGAGAAGGGGGTCCCTTTCCTCCTTTCCAAACAAGGCTCTATCTCCTGCCTGCCTTCCCAAACAAATATAATGATAGTTATAATGATAATAATGACGATGATGAGGATGGGGGCTGTAATCGCATCCTCCCCTCCCCCTATCAGGAGTGCTGAGAGTCCTCCCCCTCCCCATTTTAATCTCCCTGGTCCCTCAAACATAATGATAATAATAATGATAATGAGGAGGGAGGGGCTGAGTCCTCCCCCTTTTATTGTCCTAAATGAGAAGGTGCCCCCTCCCCCTTTCCAAACAAGAATGTATCCCCTATCTGCCCCTCCATCAAATATAATGGTGATGATGATGATGATGATGGTGATGATGATGATGATGGCTGTAATTGCATCCCCCCCACTCCTGTTAGGAGGGGAGGGGCTGAGAGTCCTCCCCCTTTTATTGTCCTAAATGAGAAGGGAGTCTTTCCAAACAAGGGTTTAACCCTGCCCTGCCCCCAATAAACAATAATAATAATGAAAATGATACTGATGATGATGATGGGGGCTGTAACTGCATCCTTCCTCAAATCAGGAAGGAAGGGGCTGAGAGTCCTCCTCTCCTCCCCTCCTCTTTTTATTGACCTAAATGAGAAGGGGGTCCCCTCCCCTCTTTCCAAACAAGGCTGCATCCTCTACCTGTCCCCCAACAAATATAATAATAATAATAATAATAATAATAATAATAATAATAGAGGCTGTAATTGCAACCTCCCCCACCTCTCATATCAAGGGGGAGGGGCTGAGAGTCCTCCTCCCCCTTTTAATTGTCCTAAATGAGAAAGGGGTCCCCTTCCCCCCCTTTACAATCAAGAATGTGTCCCCTAACTGCCCCCCCCCAAACAAATATATCAATAATGATGATGATGATGATGATGATGGGGGTATAATTACATCCTCCCTCCACCCCTCATGTCAGGGGGGAGGGGCTGAGGGTCCTCCCCCTTTTACTGTCCTAAGGAAGGAAGGGGGGGGGTCCCTTCCCTCTCTCTCTAAAGAAGGATTTACCCCCTTCTCCTCCAAATTTATTTGTTTATTTATTTGGAGTATTGATACCCCATTCTTCAGCCAAAAGATTCCCCAAAGATGAGATGTATCCCCTCCTTGCCCCCCATAAATAATGATAATGACAATGATGGCAATAATAATAGGGGTGTAACTGCATCCTCCCCTCACCCCTATTGTCCAGAAGGGAGGGGCTGAGGGTCCTCCTCCCTTTTAATTGTCTTAAATAAGGAGGGGATCCACTCCCCTCTTTCCAAACAAGGCTATATCCTTTCCCTGCCCACCCCCAAAATGAGAATGGTGATGATGATAATGGGGGGGGGGTGTTAATTGCATCCTCCCCCCTCCAGTCAGGAGGGGAGGGGCCGAGAGTCCATCCCCCTTTATTGTCCTAAATGAGGAGGGAGTCCTCTTCCCCCCCCAAAAAATGAGATTTATCTCTTCCCTGCCCCTAATAAATAATAATAATAATAATAATAATAGGGGTTTAATTGCATCCTCCCCCATTCATGTTAAGAGGAGAGGGGCTGAGAGTCCTCCCCCACTTTTAATTGTCCTAAATGAGGGGGTCCCCTTAACCCCCAAATCAGGAGATTTATCCCCTCCCTGCCCCCAATAATAATGATAATAATAATAATAATGGGGATGTAATTGCATCCTCCCCCACCTCTCATGTTAAGAGGGGAGGGGCTGAGAGTCCTCCTCCCTTTTAATTGTCTTAAAAGAGGAGGGGGTCACCTTCTCTCTCTCAAGGTAGTATTTATTGCCCCCCCCATGAAGACAGCCAGACTTAAGACCTGACACCCCCAACTATTTTTGTGGGAGAGGAATTAATGAGACCCCCCCCTTCCTTTCCCCAATTATCCCCAAAATGGTAGGGGGGGGATACAGTCAGCCCGTTCCCATCTTTACCTGAGGGAGAGGAAAGGCCCTTCCTTCAGAGTCAGCAGAGCTCAGGTGCCTCACAGCCGCCGAGGAAGGGACGGCGGACCCGAGTGAGACCCGCCTCGAAGCCCCCGCCCCCGAAGCCCTTCAGGAGCCACGCCCACCACAGCGGCAGGGAGGAATTTGATCAGCCAATCAGGTCCCAGGCCGCGCCCGGTTGCTAGGTAGGATAAGAAAGGGAAAGGGAGGAGGGAGGGGAAAGAGGAGAGGGAGGCTCGCTTTGCAATTGGGCTGCCGCTACTTGCACCGCGGCAGCTAGGCAACGGTTTCCATGGTGACCGGAACCAACGCGCAGGTGGCAGTGGAGGAGGAGGAGGACGAGGCGGCGAGTAGGCCGCAGTAGGCCTCGGCTGCCCGGGAAGGGAAAGGAGGGCGCCTGGCTGCTTTCCGGCTGCTCCTGAGGCGAGGACACCGCCGACAGATCCGGCTGAAGAAGGTGGGATGGATGCCCAGGCCCCCTTTTAAACCAGTTATTACTGTTGTATTGGTCATCTTTTACTAGGTGCAGCAGCTAAAAAGGCCAATGCGATGCTAAGACACCTGGCTTAATGAGACTCCGTGTGAAAGGGATCTAGGAGTCCTAGTAGACCATAAGTTGAACATGAGTCAACAGTGTGATGCTGCAGCTAAAAAGGCCATTGCGATTTTAGGCTGCATTAATAGAAGTATAGTATTCAGATCAAGGGAAGTAATTGTGCCACTGTATTCTGCTTTGGTGCAGCCTCACCTGGAATACTGTGTCCTGTTCTGGGTCCCACAATTCAAAAAGGAGGTTGGAAAACTGGAGTGGTGACTAAATGAGGGTGACTAAAATGGTGAGGATGTGGAAACCATGCCTTATGAGGAGAGACCTGGGGAACTGGGTCTGTTTAGCCTGGAGAAGAGACAGTTAAGAGGGGATATGATAGCCCTGTTTAAGTATTTGAAGGGAGGTCATATTGAGGAGGGAGCAAGCTTGTTTTCTGCTGCTCCAGAGAATAGGACACAGAACAACGGATGCAAGCTCCAGGAAAAGAGATTCCTTCTAAACATGAGGAGGAACTTCCTGACAGTGAAAATTGTTTGACAGTGGAGCACTCTCCCTCAGAGAGTGATGGAGTCTCCTTTTTTGAAGGTCTTTAAACGGAGGCTGGATGGCCATCTCTTGGGAATGCTTTGATTGGGAGTTCCTTCATGGCAGAAGGGGGTTGGACTGGATGGCCCTTGGGGTCTCTTCCAACTCTGTGATGCTATGATTCTATGATCCTATCTGAGGTCTTTAAGGGGAGTTTGGGTGGCCATAGAATCATAGAATTGTAGAGTTGGAAGAGACCATAAGGACCATCCATTCTGACCACATTCTGCCATGCAGGAACTCCCAATCAAAGCATCCCCAACAGATGGCCATCCAGCCTCTGCTTAAAGACCTCCAAAGAAGGAGACTCCATTGCTCTCCGAGGGAGTGTGTTCCACTGTCGAACAGCCCTTACTCTCAGGAAGGTGGAATCTCTTTTCTTGCAGCTTGCATCTGTTCCAGGTCCTATTCTCTGGAGCAGCAGAAAACAAGCTTGCTCCCTCCTCAGTATGACCTCCCTTCAAATATTTAAACAAGGCTCTAGACACACTCCAGTTTGTCACCATCCTTTGTGAATTGTAGTGCCGAGAACTGGACACAGTGTTATTCCAGATGGGACCTGACCAAAGCAGAATACAGTGGCATTATTACTTCCCTTGATCTTAACATTATATGAGGGGGTATCATAAAGTTTTAATTATCAGCTTGAAAAAAAATTGACAGAAAATTTGTTTTGTTTTGTCATTGTTAACTTATTTCTACATAGGGCCTTTACAGAGCCACCCCTGGGAGCGGTGGATCAGGGCCATGGCAACCACATGCTGCGGCCCCAATCCAAATGCCGCTCCTTTTAGGGGTGGCAGAAGGCCGCCCTAAGAGCCGCGGCAACGGCTCTTCCGTGCCCTTTTGGCGCAGTGTGCGTACATGCTGTGCCAGGAGGGTGTCCTGACGCCATGCGGACAGGCGCGCAGCATCAGGATGGCATCGGGGTTGAGTTGGGATGGCCGGCGTGTGGCTGCGCCGCCCCAACTTCACCCCCAGGCCAGCCCTTAAGGCTGGTCTGCAAAGCCCCATAGTTACCATCATTTACACAATCTACACAAATTTCCCCAGCATTTCTTGACCCTCCGAATACCTGATATTTTAGAAGTCTGCAGATTGCGCCTTACGAGGGGGTATCGTAAAGTAATAATTATCACCCAGAGGTTATTATGGTATATTGATGAAATTTTGTCAATGTCATCATCATTGGTCCCTAAGTGCATGAGGTTGAGATAATCATCTCATTGTGTCCTTATTTTTGTGACAGGTTGTGCCAGAAGTGACTGAAGCGTAAAATCCTCGTAAGGCGCAATCTGCAGGCTTCACCAATAACGGTATTCGAAGGGTCAAGAAACACTGGGGAAAATGTATAAATCTGGATGGTAACCATGTAGAGATAAGTTAACAACTACAAATCAAAACAAACTTTCTGTCAAAAAAATGTTTAAGTTGATAATTACAACTTTATGATACCGCTTTGTACTTCTGTTGATGCAGCCTAGAGTCGCATTGGCTTTTTTAGCTGCCGCATCACACTCTTGACTCATATTCAACTTGGGATCTACTAAGACTCTTAGATCCCTTTCAGATGTCATCTTGTTAAGCCAGGTGTCCCTCATCCTATATCTGTGCATTTCATTTCTTCTGCCTGAGTGCACTACCTTACATTTCTCCCTGTTGATGTTCATTTTAATAATAATAATAATAATAATAATAGCAATTTATATTTCCCGCCTCTCCCTACAGAGCGAGGCGGGAGTACAAAGATAAAATGTACAAAATGTACAGTAGTACAATCAATAAAAAATAAAAACATAACAATAAAACCACAACAGTAATAAAAAGAACAATAATCAAAACAATAAACCCAACAGTAAAAACCATAAAATAACAGCAATAATTAATACAATAATAAAATTACAATGCAGGTCTATGCTGCGAGTGATATAATTTGAAACACGTTTTGTTAGTTTTGGCCCAGCTTTCTAAATTAATGGTTTTAAAGATTGAAATCACTTAATTGATTTCCTTCTGTGAGCTGCCTTGGGTCCCACTCTGGGAAAAAGGCACCATATAAAATAAATAAATCTATAAATAAATTGAGACAAGTGTGATTTAATAGGCATTACTAAAACCAGGATGAGATTCATGATTGGAATGTGACAGTTTAGGGGTATCAGCTTTTCAGACCAAATTGGAAGGAAGAAGAATTAGCATTCTATGTAAAGGATGTGGACACCTGTGAGGGAAATGATGACTGAAGGGTTATTCAGAAGGTGGCTGCATCCACACTGCAGTAATCATCCAGTTTTGATGCCACTTTAACTGCTCTGGCTCAATGCTATGGAATTCTGGGAATTTTCATGGCCCCAGAGTGAAGCAGGGCTTTGCTATTCATATGCATTTTGAATACATCTGGTTCAATTGTGGGGGGGGAAGATTTGCCAAAAAAACCCCCTTAACCTGGGATGATCAATCTCAGGTATTTTTCCCATTTTTTTTTCTAAAAGATTTGCATTGTTGGCTGTGTGAATAACTGATGCAAACAGAACTGGGATAAACCAGGATAAAACTCTGCATGCCTTGAATGTGTTTCGAATCCATCCGCATCATCAAATTGATGTGTATTTTAACGGATGTATTTTAACTGATATTGTTGATATTGTTGTCATTCCCTGCCTCAGTCCATGAGGAGAGGCAATAATAATAATAATTTATTATAATTATAAAAGTATCTATTATTATTATTATTATTATTATCAGCTGCATCTTTATTTGAGTGCTGATGTGTGTGAGCAACAGAACTTGCAGAGAATCGGTTCTGATTTTAAAAAAATATTGTGAGCAACAAAACAGGAATGCATGAGTGAGATTATTTGGATAGTTGGAAAGTCTGAATAACCCCTGAGAGCAGGGGTAGGCAACCTTTTTGAGCCGGGGCCCGGGTTGCTGTCCCTCAGACAATTGGGGGGCCGAAGCACCAAAAATAAATAAATAAATAAAATTTAAAAAATATGCATGCACATTCTCTCAGCCCCAGAAAAGCCATGATGGCAAAACCCCTGTGGAGATTTTGCCAAGAAAACCCCAAGAACAAGTAATAACAATAATCAATATCATTATGGGGAGGGGCGGCGGCAGCGGCAGGACTGGCCTGGGGCACAAAGGCCTCGGGGGGGCCGCATCCGGCCCCCGGGCCTTAGGTTGCCTACCCCTGCCTGAGAGCATGAAAAGCATTGAGAACACTTGGGTAAATATACGGCATACATAGATTTCAGATATACTTGAGATTAAAAGAGTCACGGGAGAATCACAGAATCATAGAATTGGAAGAGACCATAAGGGCCATGTAGTGCAACCCCCCCGCCATGCAGGAACTCACATTCAAAGCACTCCCTGGGACGGATGGCCATCCAGCCTCTGCTTAAAAACCTCCAAAGAAGGAGACTCCATCAACCTCCAAGGCAGTGTCTTCCTTTGTCAAACAGCTCTTACTGTCAGGAAGTTCCTCCTAATGTTGAGGTGGAATCTCTTTTCCTGGAGCTTGCATCCGTTGTTCCGGGTCCTAGTCTCTGGAACAGCAGAAAACAAGCTTGCTCCCTCCTCAATATGACATCCCTTCCAATATTTAAAGAGGGATATCACAATGGAGCAAATGACGAAAGAAGGTTAGATACATGTAGCTAGGATTTATAGGAAGAAGATCAGGGATGCTAAAGCTGACAGTGAGTTCAGGCTTGCAAGGAGGAAGGGTTTAAAAATAATTGTTTGGCGGAAGAGAAAGAACAAGCAAACTGTAGATTTACTGTGTGGAGAAGATGTGAAATGGCTAATGGATCTTCTCTCTGGAGGAAAACCGAAGTTACCTGAGTGAAAAGAGAATAAATGATAGAGGGAGAGAGCTTCAGCCCAAATAGGTAAAGTGGTGGTATGGGAACACTTGGTTACTTTAATTGAATTCACATCTCCAGGGCCCGATAAATGGCATCCAAGGGTATAAAAGAACTTGGAAGTGTAATCTCAGAGCCTCTATCTATAATTGTTGAGAATTCCTGTACAATGGAGGCGGAGAAAAGATGTTCTCGTTTTTAAAAGAGGGGAGAGAGAAACCAGGAAACTGGTCAAGCTGGAGGTCAGTACTTGCAAATGTTTTAGAACAGATAGATAAAGAGTCAGTCTGCAAGCAGCAGAATCATAGAATCCTAGAGTTGGAAGAGACCTCAAGGGCCATCCAGTCCAACCCTCTGCCATGCAGGAATACACAATCAAAGCACCCCCAACAGGTGTCCATCCAGCCTTGGTTTGAAGACCTCCAAAGAAGGAGAATCCACTATTTTCTGAGGAAGTGCGTTCCACTGTCAAACAGCTCTTACTGTCAGGAAGTTCCTCCTAATGTTGTGCTGGAATCTCTTTTCCTGTAGCTTGCATCCGTTGTTCTGGGTCCTATTCTCTGGAGCAGTAGAAAACAAGCCTGCTCCATCTTCAATATGTCATCCCTTCAAATATTTAAAGAGGGCTATCATATCTCCTCTTAACCGTCTCTTCTCCAGTCTAAACATATCCAGCTCCCTAAGTCTCTTCTTGTAGGGCTTGTTTTCTAGACCCTTCACCATTTTGGTTGCCCTTTTCCAGACACCCTCCAGTTTCTCAACATCCTTTTCGAATTTTGGTGCCCAGAACTGGACACATCATTATTCCAGGTGAGGCCTGACCAAAGCAGAATACAGTGGGATCATTACTTCCCTTGTTCTAGACACTATACTTCTATTGATGCTCCCTAGAATAGCATTGGTTCTTTCAGTTGCTGCATCACACTGTTGCCTCATTAGAGCTGTAAGACCTTCAAAAAAGCCTTCCTCTCTGACCCATGATGTTCTCCAGCTTTATTTGGTGGGAACAAGGGAGAAGACCTTCTCAGTGGCTGTTCCTAGATTTTGGAAGCCCCTGCCTAGGGACGCCAGGATGGCTGCATCCTTGTTCTCCTTCAGCCAAGAAGTTAAAATGTTCTTGTGTTATTATTAGACTTTTAAAAAGCGACAGGGATGGACTTTGAATGGTTTGCTGTGCTGTTTTTTTGTTTTTTACATAGTGCCTAAATACCCTAAAGGCACCAGATTCTGTCTGATCTTAGAAGCTAAGCAGGGGCAGTCCTGGTTAATACTTGGATGGGAGTGGGAGGACCACCAAGTGATTATTTCATAGGAATACACTATTTCAGAGGAATGAACTGGTAAAACCACCTCTGAGGATTTCTTGCCTAAGAAAACCCTATGAAATCCATGGGGTCACTGCAAGTTGACAGGTAGTTTGAGGGGGTACACATATACTCACACTTTTAAGAAATTTTAATGGTTTTAACTTTACAAATTGTTTAATTGTTTTTAAAATCACTTCTGTTTATACTTTTTAGTGATGTTTTTGTATAGTTTTTTATCTGTATTGTCTTTAGTAAGTTGTAAGCCATCTTGAGTCCCGTTTTTGGAAAAAAGGTGGGACATATGCAGGGTGAGGAGATGTTCTTCTTTTCCAGGACATGTCCTACATTTCACCTTTCTGTCTAGAAGGAATTTAAAAATGTCTCCATTTTGAGCATGACTAAGAAGCATGAATTTCCATTTCTGTTAGTGTTTTTAACTTTTATTTGGTAATGTCCTCCATTTTTTTGAATCCCCTACATTTTGTAGTGCCTTGTCCTACTTTGTAGTTTGGGCATCTGGTCATCCTGGGCTTATGAATGGATAAAATAACACAAAATAAATAGATAAACACTAAGAAAATACTGCTGTTTTTACTAAGCCCACATGGGGTTCTCAAAAACAAATCATACCAGACTAATCTCTCTCTCTCTCTTTTGAGAGAGAAAAAGATATATATGATCAGGGGAATGCTTTGGATGTAGTGTGACTTGATATCAGTAAAAGCTGTCATCAAAATCTGCAGAAAAGCTGGTAAAATGTGGGTTAGATGATACTCCTGTTAAGTGGATTTTGGCAGATTGGTGGAATGAACCCAATGATTGCTCACTGATGGTTTCTCACAGGGTGACCAGGCATCCTCTTTTTCCAGGACATGTCCTACATTTCAACCTTCTGTCCAGAGGAATTTCAAAATGTCCTGCATTTTGAACATGACTAAGAAGCATGAATTTATATTTATATGAGTGTTTTAAGCTTTTATTTGGTAGTGTCCTATATTTTTCTTGAATGTCCAACATTCCAACATTTTGTCCAACATTTTGCAGTGCCTTGTCCTCCTTTGCGGTTATGACATCTACTTACTCTGCTTCCTCATCGTTTTGTGTCAAGGATCTTTCCTGGGGATGGCATTAATTTCTATTTTTGACTTGGATGAAGGAATAGAAGGAATGCTCATCAAATCTGCCAATGGTACCAAAGGTATTTAGTCTAGCAAAGATAGTATAAAGAGGTAATATGATAGCCATCCTTAAATATCAGAAGGATTGTCACATAGATGGTGCAAGCTTGTTTTTGGTTTCTACAGGAGACAGGACCTGAACAATGAATTCAGATTACAAAGAGATTCCAATTAAGAGACCAGGAAAAATTCCCTGATGATAAACTCTATGAGAGTGGTATGGGCTCCCTCTAAAGGTGACAGACTCTGTTTTGTTGGAAATTTTTAAACAGAGGTTGGATGATCATTTCTCAGGGATGCATTATCTTTGCATTGCAATGGGATGGAATTGCCCTTTTCAGGGCTTAAATTTAGCGAAATGTAATCCAAATTAGCGCCCAGGCTGTAATGTTCGGACTGAAAAGATAAATTTCCAAGTCTTTCCCATTCGGTTTGTGGGACAGTTCTTCTCTGTCGCAGCCTACTTTACAGGGTTGCTGTAAAGATGGAATTTCCCCAAGCTCCTTGAATGAAAGTAGGATACAAACATATGCATGTAAATGAATAAATAAATAAATAACAATTTGTTGTTCATTTTTGTGTGCCTTCAAGTCATTTCTGACTTATGGCGACACTAGGGCGAACCTATCATGGGGTTTTCTTGGCAAGATTTCTTCAGAGATGGTTTGCCATTGCCATCCTCTGAGACTGAGAGAGTGTGACTTGCCTAAGGTTACCCAGTGGACCAGTCATGGCCAAACTGGTAATCAAACCGTGGTCTCCAGAGTCATAGTCAATCACTCAAACCACTATGCCACGTGCACAATATTGTACATGCATACAATACAAATAACAATACTGTGATATTTCTTTTCTTATGCATAGTAGACCTTTACAGATGCATGTGCAGATATAGGTATTAGTGCTATCAATTGATTAAAGAAATTTAATAATATTTTTTGGATTACAGCTCCCAGGAAGTGGTGGTCTGGGGAGGCATCTTTAGTATCCTACGGTATTCTCTCTACTTTGTCTGATTGAGCGCTAAGTTTACAAAAAGAGGATGCAGAAGTTGGTATCACAGACCTGCTGATTTCTTAAAGAACTTCTGAAGTTGTCTAGTGGAAGGGCATTTCAAAAAGTTACAGACCAGCTATTGAAACCATGTCTGTGTGTTCTCTTACAGTCGAGAAGGGTTATTGTTGTTGTATGCCTTTAAGTCATTTCTGACTTATGGTGACCTAAGATAAACTTATCACGGGATTTTCTTGGCAAGATTTGTTCCGTAGAGGTTTGCCATTGCCTACGCTTGCTCAAGGTCACCCAGTGGGTTTCATGGCTGAGCTAGGAACCTGATCCTGGTCTCCAAAGCCATAGTCCAACCTTCAAGCGCTGGGTAATTGTCTCACAGTCAACAACAACACACAGTCCAGTCCATTCAGAGTCATCCCCCCATCACTAAACCCAATCTACTTATTGTCAACATATGGATTACGGTCGCTAGGTTAAGTATGTGCCTGTTAAACCTTGACCAAACAGTGCTTCCTCCAATTTGTCCTTAATCACAATGGCATAAACCATTAATAAAGCAGGTCTGCATCTGTGAGAGACTCCATTTTAACATTTTTCCAGGGTTAAACCTAGATTAGCACAATCCGAGAAATTGGTCTAATGCCCTTAGTTAATATGATATGAGCATTACAGTATGTTAATCTTTCTTAAACATGATCAAATTGTCAGTGACCTTACAGCTGTCCTAGCTGCCCAATGAAGTCTTGCTTTTTCATCAGGATTTATTGGGAGTGAAGACAGACTTCTAATCCAAAAAACTTGCCATAGACAAGAGGTGCCAGTTTACACCCACACATACACATACAGTGGTCCCTCCACATTCGCTGGGGTTAGGGGTGAAGGACCCCCATGAATGCAGAAAAACCACAAATAAAAATACACTATTCTTTTTACCCAAGAGAACACCTGTCTAGGAAGCTGATCATAGAGTCACGCTGGAGGACCTACAAATGCTTAGAGAAGTGTTTTCTCTAGGAACTTCTAGGTTCTCCAGCAGAATCTGTGGTCAACCTCTGGCAGAGTTGCACTGGAGGACCTAGAGCAGGGGTAGGCAACCTTTTGGAGACCTGGGCCGGTCCCCCGAAGTCCAGGTCTCCGCTGGGCCGAGGGGGGGGGGGAATGGCGGCGCTCGCGCTCACATGCGCGCACGCACCCTCCGCCGCCACACGCGACCCCCGCGCGCGCCACCGCCACGGCACATGTCGTGCCCCCATTTTGTTCTCCAAAATGGCGGGCTCCTGCACATGCGCAAACGCGTCACGGCCGCCATTTTGGAGAACAAAATGGCGGCCGCCACTCACACCTGCCATTTTGATTTCCAAAATGGCGGCCGTGACTCGTTTGCGCATGCACAGTACTCCTGCGCATGCGCAAACGCATCACGGCCACCATTTTGGAGAATAAAATGGCGGCCGCGGCCACACAGACGGCAAAACGCGCGGCGGCGGCGGCAGGAGTCTGCCTGGGCCGGTAAGTCCACCGACCTGGGCCGGAACCGGCCCAGGGGTCGTAGGTTGCCGGTCCCTGACCTAGAGGTTCTTAGAGAGAACATACTAATAAAAACTGAAAATAATCAAATCTACAAAAGTCAAATCCACAAATGTGGAGGGCCAACTATATATACACATACACATACAGTGGGCCCTTGGTATCCACTGGGGTTTGGTTCCAGGATCCCCTGTGGATACCAAAATCCTTGGATGCTCAAGTCCCATTAAATACAGTGGCAGAATAAAATGGTATCCCCTATAAAAATGGCAAAATCAAGGTTTGCTTTTTGGAATTTATATATTTTTTGAATATTTTCAACCCATGCATGCATGAATCTGTGGATAAAAAAATGTGGATATGGAGGGCTGACTGCATATATTTGTGACTCACTTACGATGACATTTTCTAGTTGAGCGGTATCTGTGGATGGCATTTACCAACTCCATTGTGCAGTCACATCCAGTTAGATCAAAAAACCCACTTCTGTTCTCCCGTGTCTCATGTTGTGTAACAGAAACATTCTATGTGTCTTTAGAAAAAGAAAGGACAATCTAGTAGGAAAAAAGCAAGTGGGATTGCATTCTAGCTGATTTCCGCAGCTGAGCGGCATACAACATGTTGTATTTTTGCAAAAGTGTTGCATGGAGTTTTGTCCAGGAGAGGGTTCCAGATTTTTGTATCCTCTACCACTTTACTTGGTCTGCACAATTATAGCACGTTAATTCCACTTTACCTGCCTATGGAATCATGGGATCTGTAGTTTTGATCTATTTAAATTTGTCAGCCAAAGAGCTCTACTGTCTCACCAGGTTACAAATCCCAGGATTTCTTAAGATGTAGCCATGGCAGTTAAAAGTGGTGTCAATGTGCTATAACTATGTAATATAGAAGAAACCATAATAAACGTCAGACAGTGTATTTTGTCTCTCTCTGTTGGAGGGTTGGTCTGTGTTTTATGTTTTCACTCCTTTGTAAGTGTGCCCAGGTAACCATCTCTACTCTGCATCAGTGAAAGTTACTTTCCCTTTTGTTACAACCTCCCTGTCAATCAGGACAGCCATAAAGCAATAACAAAAGCCATAAAGCAAACATCGGTGAGTGTTTGAACAGTTGCTTAATAGCTATACTGAGTACTTCAGAGGCAATTTAGGATATAGCCTCAACTCTACCTGTTTCTAAGGATTTTCACCCATAAAAACGTCAGCTAGTGCTGAGGGATGACAAGCAGATGTTTGGGGGGGGGGGGTGAAGGAAACTAAAAGAATGTTTAGCAAATTATGCACACAAGCCTATGCACTGGGGTTGGCTAACCTGCCTATTGAAGATCTCCCCATTGAAGATCTTGGCAAACTAAAAGATTTGCTGTCCTGTAATGTGCGAACAGGATTTAGAAAGGCTGATTCCTTCTGTGGAATGTAGAACAAAGAGAACTGCATGCTCTAGTTCTATCTGTCATTTTCACTTCTTCCCAGATGACCCAACTCACACTGGGAAGGATGTGATAGAACATAGAATCATAGATTTAGAAGAGACCCCAAGGGCCATCCAGTCCAACCCCTGCCATGCAGAAACTCTCAATCAAAGCACCCCGAGAGATGGCTGTCCAGCCTCTGTTTAAAGACCTCCAAAGAAGGGGACTCCACCACTCTCTGAAGGAGTGTGTCCCACTGTCAAACAGCTCTTACTGTCAGGAGGTTCCTCCTAACGTTTAGGTGGAATCTCTTTTCCTCCAGCTTGCATCCGTTGTTCTGTGTCCTATTCTCTGGAGCAGCAGAAAACAAGCTTGCTCCATCCTCAATATGACACCTATTCAAATACTTAAAGTACAGAGCTATCATATCACCTCTTAATCATCTCTTTTCCAGGCTAAACATACCCAGCTCCCTAAGTCGTTCCTCATAAGGCTTTATGATTTCCAGATCCTTCACAGTTTTGGTTGCCCTCCTCTGGACACGCTCCAGCTTCACAATATATCCTTTTTGAATTGTGGTGTCCAGAACTGGACACAAGATTATTCTAGGCGAGGTCTGACCAAAGCAGTCACCTTCCCAGCTCTCTGGTTTGTTTCACCTCATCTTTTCTGTCTTTCTTGGTCTTTGGGTCATCTTTGAAGCCCTCTGTTTCTTCACCTTTTCCAATAGCAGCAGCAGCAGCAGCATCTCCTCCCCATCTCCACTTCATCTCTACTTTCCTCTACTTCTCCATTTTTATTTCCTCTTCCTCCATTTTATCTCCTCTCTCTTCCTCCTTTTCTTCTTCCACCTCCTCCATTTTACCTTGTTTCCCCTTCTCCTTTTCTCCTCTTCTTCCTTCTCCATCTCCTTCATTTTGTCTATTTTTCATTCCCCCTCCACCCCCTCCATTTTCTCCTCCTCTTCCTTCATCTTCTCCATTTTGATCACCTTCTCCTCCTCCATTTTATCTTCTTTCTCTTCTCCTTGTCTTCCTCCTCTTCCTCCTCCTTTTTATCATTCTCCTCCTTCCCTCCTCCTCTTTCTTCATCTCCTCTTTTTTGAACACTTCCTCCTCTCTTTTATCTTCTTCCTCTTCCTCCTCCTCTTCTCCCTCTTTCTCCTCCTTCATCTTCTATATTTTTCTCTTACCCTCCGCCTCCTCTATCGCTTTCTTCTCGACTTTTATTTCCTCCTCCTCCTCCTTCTCCTCCTCCTCCTTTTTGATCTCCTCCTCCATTTTATCTTTTCTCATCTCTTCCTCCATCATCTTCTCCATTTTGATCATCTCCTCATTTTGTCTTCTTTCTCTTCTTCCACTTTCTTCATGTTCTTGTCCATTTTTATCATCTCCTCCTCCTCCTCCTCCTCTTCCTCCTCTTTATTTGCATTCTGCCTTTTCAGTTCCATGTTGTACATCTGGTATGAACATTGTAACAGTTCCCAAGAAAATTGCTGTGTTTTAAGTTTGCATGGACAACGAGAGGATTTATTGATCCAAAATATATGTAAATCAGTGTCTGGTTCATACATAACAAGTGTAGTGACAAGGCTCGCACAAAGATATATGCATACGTAGATTGACATACAACTACAGTCAGCTCTTTGGGTTCACAGAGTAAACTCAACTATCCATAACTTGAATATATATATATATATATATATATCCCCTAAAACAAACCTTGATTTTATCATTTTATGTAAAGGTCACCATTTTACTATGCCATTGTATTTAATGGGATTTCCACAGATATTGGCATCCACAGTGGGGTGGTCCTGGAATGAAACCCCAGCAGATACCAAGGGTCCATTGGATCTTGCTTGCAGTGTAAGACAAAAGACCCAGTGTAGACCACATTTGATTTCAGAAATGTAGAAAATAAATTTAATTTAATTTAAATGAAAGTAGAAGTTTCTTTGCATGACTCTTGAGATTATATATGATAGAGTTGTCGGAGGTGTGTTTCTCATACTGGGGATTAACAAAAGAGATATTAATATTTTTCTTACACAGTTTTAGCATTTGCAGCAAAGCCTTGAAATGACTACTATGACTTGTGAATCTGACCTGATTCAATCCCTGTTATCTCCTGCAGGAGAAAGAATGGCATTTGCACCTCCTAAAAACCTGGAGGGCCCCAAGATGCAGACCAGGATGAGCATGTGGACACCGCTGAATCACCAGCTTATGAATGATAAAGTAAGTATCCCATAGCTCAGGGGTGGACAAAGTGCCGCCCATGGACCATGTGCAGCTCCCCCCACCCCCCGACCCTTGGCTCAAAAAACGTTTTGTTCCAGAAGGCTCATAATGCTCTCTAGGGGATGTGGAGGGCTTTTCCACCATGTTTAGAGCCCCCCCTCCCATATTCCCCAGGGGTAAGTAAAATGTTGATTTTTTTTTAAATTGCAAAATTGTTTAAATGCATTTTTATTCGGTGCCCTGAAATGCCCTGGGGAATGTGGAGGAACATTCCATCACATTTTGCACCCTCCTCAGTCAATTAAGGTCTAGGAAAGCCTTTTTTGAGACAGAAAGTGAACAGAAAGTGACTTAGGACTTTATCACACGGGGAGAATCTATAGTTTATCCCATACAAATTCCGAAAAAAATTGCGTAATTATGCACAACGATTTCACACAGTGTCACGCAAAACCCGTCATTAAAGTGGTCAGAAAGTGGTGTTATCCCTGATCTTTTTACTTTTGGGATTTTAGTGAAAATGCATTTGCGATATTACTGTAATTGCGCATTTACTCTAGTGTGAAAATCAAATTCGGTTTATTCACGCAATAATCCTCCTTTCACTCATTTTTCTAGTTTTCCCATGCACCCTCTCAAATGCCTCATACCTTGTAATTGGTAACTGCAACATCAACAACAAAAGTGTGTCCGTTCTCATAAAGCAAAAAATACAACTGTTGAGAATAGGAAAGATTGTAATGGTGAAATAACGTGGGAACACAAAGACGAAGAAGTGTCACATAGGAAATGAAGGAAGGAAGGTTCTTGTGACGCGCTAACTATACATCCCTCTGCGCATGTGCGAGTCTACCATTTCTACTTCATATACGGAATTTATTCGCTTTTGTATGAAACACAAAAGCGGGGGGGGGGTGCTTTTCGCGTTTAATTGTGTGTGATATTCATTCATGCAATTAAACACTATTTTCGCTTTATTTTCGGGATGGTTTATTTGCACTTTATTATCTCTTTAAAAATGGAACTAGCAAAGTCCTTACTCTCGAACTTTTATTTAAAATGGTCCAAGAGGGCTCCCCAAACATGGTGGATATGCTCCCATATCCCCTAGAGGGCATTTTGTTGTAAAAATTTTGATTTTTGGTGTGTGTATGTGTGCGTGGGGGGGGGGGATGAGGCCCTTCACAATCTCCTGGGGGGGTGTCTGTGTGCCCTTCTGCCCTGCCATAGTTGCTCACTCCTGCCATAGCTGAATAAATCATGGGCCATTTCCTCATTCTCCTTTCTTAGCTCAACAAATGTGAGTTTCTCCAGTATGTCACACACATTGATGCAGATTGTCTGTCCAAAATTCGCCTCCTGAGGATATTAGCCTGGTATAACCTAGTGGCTTCCATAGAAATCTCCTACCCCTTCAGGAAGCAGGGAGTACAGAATACATGAATGGAGTTATAAGAGTTTCTGAATGGAGACTACACATCTTAGGGGTGAACAGCATGGAGTGGGGGAAACACATGGGGCACTGACTTATGCCTAAGTTTGCCAGGTTCTTCAGCCACCAATACAGGCCAGCCCACTCTATTGTCCATTCTCTGTTGCCTCCAAAAACTCTCGGTCCCAGGATTCTGTAGGATGGAGCCATGGCAGTTCAAGTGGTGTCAAACTGCATTACTTCTACAGTGTAGATCCGCCCTGAGGCAGAGAGAATGTGACTTACCCAAGATCACCCAGTGGGCTTCCATGGCCAACCAGAGGTTCAAACCTGGTGTGTTCAGTCGTTACCCCTTTTCTATTGAATTCAAACTACTCGATCCACTGTACCACACTGGCTCTGGCCATATATCTCCCATAAAATACCATTAGACTTTCAGTTGGGAAATATTGCCCAGCCTCCCCATTCCTGAGAGCCTTGAATATTCAGATCTCTTATGATGAGAAGAAGCTTATGCCTTTTAAGAAAGAAATGATCTACTTCAACTAAGGGGCAAAACAGACCACCTGGAAGGGATGGCATCACACCGCCCCTGAAAAAGACAGGTGGGTGCCACAGTAACCACACGCTGCGACCCCACTCTGGATTTTTGCACCAGAAAAAAAGGAAACTTTTCTGCCCCCTGCTGCGGCTTTTGACATTTCTGTGGCATGGCGTGTGTAAATGCCATGACGCTGAAACACCATGAAGCCAGTGCACATGCGGTTGGCCATGCAGTTTCCCGGCAGTGTGGGGGCATGCACCATCTGAACACCATGCCCCCACACCGCTGGGAAGCCAGATTATTACTGGCCCTAAGTGGTGACAATATAATACAGATAATGCTTCTTTGTGACAATGATATGGGTGTGTTCAGTGATTACCCCTTTTCTATTGGATGTAATGTTTTTAATTGCAATCAAATTGTTTTCACATTGTGACAGCCCTCTTAGGACGTTATCACACGGGGAGTTGCGGGGAGAAAGTGGAAATAAACGGGCACGAGCGGAAGTCTTTAATTTACGGGATTTGTCCCGTTCTGCCTCGTCTGATAACTAAATTCGAATTTAAAAGGGGGTTAATTCGAACGCAAACCTGATCTTTTCATTTTCGGGATTTTTGAGGATTTGAAAAGATCAGGTTTTTGTTCGAATTAACCCCCTTTTAAATTCAAATTTAGTTATCAGACGAGGCAGAACGGGACAAATCCCGTAAATTAAAGTCTTCCGCTCATCCCGTTTATTTCCACTTTCTCCCCGCAACTCCCCGTGTGATAACGTCCTTAATGACAGACATTCAAGTCACCCTGCCATCAACAGCCCTATCCAGCTCTTTCAAACTCAGGACTTCTTTGATGGAGGCAATCCACCTGTGTTGTGGTCATCCTCTTTTCCTATTAGATGCATTACAACATGTTAAGTTTATATTAGAAACATCTTTGGCATTGGTATATGCGCATGTTTAAAATTATTCCTGCATTGGGGGATCTGAGCGTCAACATAGTTGGATCCAGCATTCTTCTACTCTTGCAAAAATGTTAGTACTTCCAGCTTGAGAAGATAAAACACTCACCATCTATTATTCAATGGCCAGAAGATCATACTACTTTGGCTACAAACTAGTATGTATTTTAAGTACAGGTGCTAAGTTCAAGAAAATTATTTCTGCAAATGTTGTTATTGTTGAATGACTTCAATTCATTTCTGACTTGTGCCGACTCTATCTCAGGGTTTTCTTGTCAAAATTTGTTCAGAGGGGGTTTGTCTTTGCCTCCCTCTGAGGCTGAGAGAGTGTGATTTGCCCAGGACAACCTAGGGCTGAGTGGGGATTCCAACCCTGGTCTGTAGACCATAGTCCAATGCTCACACCACCACACCACGCTGGCTCTCTTTTTACAAACATGGGGGGGTTGCAGACTGCCATAAATAGTGCAAATTGAGTCCATTTTTAGGGTTAGGGTTAGTGCTAGGGAATCATGGGAACTGTATTTTATTGTGGCTCTCTGACAGAGAAGGCTCAATGTCTCAGAAAAAAACCCAATTCCCATGATTCCCTAACACTAACACTAACCCTAAAAGTGGACTCAATTTGCACTATTTCTGGCAGTCTGCAACCCCCCATGGTTAGTTTATACTAACATATTTGAATAGCCTTTGTTCATATCCTAAGACTTCTCCCTTCTAATTCTTTCCTGTCCTTTTATTCTCCCTTTTCTGTTTCTAGTATATATCCAATTAAATTATTTAAAGAAAAGATGAAAAGAAACTTTGGGGTGGTTATAGCAGCGCCTGATGTTTTCATAAGGGATCGACAAATGACATGCTTTTGTTTCCTAATCGAGCGTGTCACAACCCAGGTGGATATACAAGAGCTTGGAAAGCAAGCATTGTCTGTTTCTGGGATCAAAGCCTATGAGGTTCACTTTGGGGGGAAAATGCAAATAACATTACGGCTCTCCCCCTTCACAGAATCATAGAATCATAGATTTGGAAGAGACCACAAAGGCCATTCAGTCCAACCCCCTGCCATGCAGGAACTCAAAATCAAAGCATCAAGTTACCTTTATGGGTCATTTGTTATTTCCTTGTAACAAAAACATCCCTCTCCTTCAAGAAGATTGTGAGGAAACAGTTTCAAATACATAATTGGGAGGAGAAGGCAAGTAAAATGAAGTTAACCAAAAATCATAGATCTGAAGTCGTAGGCTTTCATGGCCGGCATCCATAGTTTTTTGTGGGTTTTTCGGACTGTCTGGCCATGTTCTAGAAGAGTTTCTTTCTGACGTTTTGCCAGCATCTGTGGCTGGCATCTTCAGAGAATCTTTGCCACAGATCTTCACCACAGATGCTGGCGAAACGTCAGAAAGAAACTCTTCTAGAACATGGCCACACAAAACCCACAAAAAACAATCATAGATCTGGTGGGTATCCCAGGCCATTGAATCCAACCACCCAGCCCCTCAGTGCAGGAATTCCAGTTAGAGCATCCCTAGATTTTTTTTAAGCCTGTTTTTGAAAACCTCCAGAGATGGAGAGCCCACCACCTCTGAGCAATTGGTTCCATTGCTGAACAGCTCCTATGTCAAGAAGTTCCTTCTAATGTTCAGTTGAAACCCACTCCTCTTGTAACTTGAAATCATCAGACCTCTGGGGTAGCAGAGAACAAATTTGCACCCTTTTCTCTGTTGTTGTTGTTGTTGTTGTTGTGGCTAATCTTTGTTGATGTTAACTGCCATCAGGTCAGCTTCAGTGTATGGTGACCCTATGAGTGAGAGACCTTCAAGTCACCCCCTCATCGACCACTCTGCTCAGGTCTTGCAGATTTGGGGTCGTAGCTTCCTTTATGGAGCCTATCCATCTAGAATGTGGTCTTCCTCTTTTCCTGTTGCCTTCTGCTTTACTAAGCATTATTGTCTTTTCTAGCCTCAGTTAAATCATCTTGACTTCTATGAAGAGTTCAGGCTGGATTTGTTTTATCTATTGGTCCTTTGAGCAGACCATGATATCCATAGAATTCTCCAGCACCATATCTCAATGAGTCTATCATTTTAATGTTCAGTTAGAAACCTGCCTTTGTACTCTCTTCCTTGACGTTCCTCTGTAATCGTTCCAAATCTGCTATTTTCTGCTAGTAATATGTTGTCATCTACATATCTTAAATTGTTGGATTTTCTTCCTCCAGTTTGCACATCTCTTTTCTCTGAGTCTAGTCCTGGTTGAAAGGCTAACTTATGGGATCTTCTTGGCAACAATCATATGGTTTTCTGGGGCCGAGAGTGTGTGACTTACCCAAGGTCACCCAGTGGGTTTCCATGGCCAAGCAGGGATTCAAACCCTAGTCTCCAGAGTAGTAGTCCAAGACCAATCCCTTCTGGCAGGCCTATCCAGATGTTTTTAAATTATGCGTTATTAAATTATGAATTGATTGTTTTTAATATGTATATTTTTAAGCTGATGTTTTACTCTTTTAACTGATTATGTTTTCTTAATTTGTGTTTGTTTTTTACTGTATTACGTGTCTATTCATTGCTGTAGTTTAATCTGTTGTTCCCTGCCTTGATCTATAAAGAGAGGTGGGTAAGAAATTGTTATTATTACTATTATTAATATTATTATTGTTTACATGAGTCATTTTAACAGCTTGTAGAGTAATTCTTGGTCGGTCCTCTTTTGTAAAAAAATATTTACTGATTTTTTTTTTACAGGTATTTGAAGAGAGAAGAAACTTATTGGGGAAATGGGTAATAAGCCTTCTCTTTCTTAATTGTTTTTTTCTTAATCTTTCTTAATTGTACTTTAAGTGAAGTGCTTAAAGGCTCCAGGGTTTTATTCAGACCAAGCTATGCTGGGAAATGTAAGCTCATTACAAAATGCTCACTGTTAGTGCTGCTGACATGGTAGGCAGCTTCTGGAAGGTTACAATTAGAAGTAAGCCTTCTGTTTGGGAATAAATAATTCCACATATATCAAACATGGACCCCCCCCCCCCAATTTTTAAATAAATAAAGTTGTCGTTCTGAACTGGAACTAGTTCCAATTCAAAGACACCTTAAGACTTTGACACACTTCCCAGCTATAAAATAAGCTTTATGCTATCTTAAATGGATGCAGAATGTGGTCTACAATAGGGGAAAGCATCCCATGTCTTTAGCTGATGGATTCCATTATCTCTAAGTAGCAAGTGGTAGAATTAGGTTCCATAAACAACACGTTTTACCTAGACCATTCCAGGGACTACACTCCAGACCCTTTCAGCTGCAAAAAGAGTCCCCTGAGTTGGGTGTAAATCCCCTCCCTGGGTGAAGCAAATGGAAGACAGATCACTGGGATGATATGAAGCAAACCCAAACAAAGGTCTTGTCTGCATTTGGATAACATCATCATCATTATTATTATTATTATTATTATTATTATTATTATTATTATTATTTATACCCCGCTTAAATGAAAACAATCTAAGCGGCTTACATCAGTTAAAACCCCATACAACAAAATTCATACCCCAACCCACTCATCCGAAATGCTAGTTCTGCTTCAAGTTGTATGGACAATGCCTGGCACATTCTGCATCAGAACTGGGGGTTTTCAGCCTTAAAATTCATTTTAGAAGCTTACTTGTTATTCCGGATCTTCTGGGAAGATGCAAAACCCTCTGTTCCCACACTGTATGGGCATCCCACTGGGCTGCCCAGAGTGTCCACCATCGAGACTGGGTGCCTCATTCTGACCTCAAAAGTGCGTTGCCTGCAGCGGCAGCAGATGTGCTGGGCAGCTCAATGGGACACCCATGCAGACAGCCACTGCAATGGGTGAACGGAGTGGCCAAGTAATGGGGAGGGGAGGTTCAGGGCAACTGTGAGCCAGGATATTCCTGGCTGCCCTGAGATTATCCTGACCAGTTCAGACAAGGCCAAAGAACTTGAGTCCTTACCACTTGCACCTGCAAAGGTGGTGGGACTGAAAGAAAGCCTTCCCTTGCAGATCTTAATGCATACATTAGTTTATATGAGGAGATATGGTCTTTCAAAATATCTGGACCCAAGCTGTGTAGGGCTTTAAAGGTCAATCCTCTCTGGAAATGGACCAGTAGCCAGTGTTAAAAACAGTAGGGTGACAAGATCCCTGTACCCAGCCCCGGTCAACAGCCTAGTTGCAGCATTTGGGAACTTAAGTCCAAACTCTATAAGAACCCTCTAACCTGGGAAGATTGAAAATTCTGCCTTAAAAACTGCCCATTTAGAAGATACATTTCCAGTTATAGCTGCATTTTATTGTTAGCTGCAGTTTGTATAAAGTAATGTTGAACTTCCAATACTACAATTTCCTTTATTTCTAGTAAAAACATGACAGACATCAGACTTGTGAGTGAGGGAAGCTATGCCTACTTCAAAAGAAAAGAAAAAGAAACTTTGGGCCTTTACAGACTGCCAGAAATAATAATAATAATAATAATAATAATAATAATAATAATAATAATAATAAAAAATTTTATTTGTAACCCGCCCCTCTGCGCTGCAATCGGGGCGGCGTACAACAAGCTTGAGGCCACTTTAACTGCCCTGGCTCAGTGCTAGGGAATCATGGGAATTGTATTTTTTTTCTGGACATTGAGCCTTCTCTATCAGAGAACTCTGGTGCCACAATAAACTACAGTTCTCATGATTCCTTAGCACTGAGGCAGGACAGTTAAAGTGGCCTCAAGCTGCATTATTTCTGGCAGTCTGTAAAGGCCCTTAGTTAAGTATTATATCCCTAGTGGTACTGTTTTCATATACAAAATATCTTGGGGTCTGAGAAATCACTTCTCTTAGGGGTTGGCTCCAGGTGTCTCAAACCCCACATCTCATCTGTCTCCATCTCTCCCTCCACTAGTTTGACAAGTGGACCGATGTTCAGAGGCGAAGAATCCTGAGGGACTTCTTAGAGTGCTGCTCCCTCTCGCAGCTGAAGTTCTGCTTCAAGCACCTGCAAGACCGAGTGCCGGTTGAAGCTCTGGATTTTACCACCAAGCTTCCTAGGGTGTTGTCCTTGTACATCTTTTCCTTCTTAGACCCCTGGAGTCTCTCCCGATGTGCCCAGGTAAACCTCAGGATGTCGCCAGAGATAGTGATGCAACAGAGCAAGGCAAAGCTTGGATAGGTTTTGCCTAGATAAGGGGTACATCTAAATACACTGAAGGCACCAGATCCTGTCTGATCTTGGAAGATGTAAAGTCAGATCCAGTTAGTACTTCGATGGGAAACCACCAAGGAATACCACGGGTTGTAGATTACCGTATTTTTCGCCCTATAGGGCGCACTTTTTCTTCCCCTAAATATGCGTGGGGAAGTGAGTGCGCCCTATAGGGCGAAGGGGCCGAGGCCGTGGGGAGAAGGAGCCCTCCTTCCCCCCGCGACCTCAGTCTTTGAATGGACTGGTGCTGGAATCGAAGCGATCCCGGCGCCAGCCCATTGAAAGACTGAGGCCACGGGGAGAAGGAGGGCTCCTTCTCCCCGCGGCCTCAGTCTTGGAATCGGCTGGTGCCGGGATCGAAGCGATCCCGGCCCCAGCCGATTGAAGACCGAGGCCGGCGGGGGAAGGAGCCTTCCTTCCCCCCCCCCGGCCTCGGTCTTGGAATGGGCTGGTGCCGGGATCGTTTCGATCCCGGCACAAGCCCATTCCAAGACTGAGGCCGGGGGGAGAAGGAGGGCTCCTTCTCCCCCCGGCCTCAGTCTTTCAATGGGCTTGTGCCGGGATTGAAACGATCCCGGCACAAGCCCATTCCAAGACTGAGGCCGGGGTGGAAGGAGGGCTCCTTCTCCCCCCCCGGCCTCAGTCTTTCAATGGGCTTGTGCCGGGATCGAAACGATCCCGGCACAAGCCCATTCCAAGACTGAGGCCGGGGGGAGAAGGAGGGCACCAGCCCATTCGATCCCGGCACCAGCCCATTCAAAGACTGAGGTCGCGGGGGGAAGAAGCCCTCCTTCCCCCCGCGACCTCAGTTCAATGGGCTGGTGCTGGGATCGGTCTCCAATCCCAGCACCAGCCCGGCCTCCGGCTAAAGGGAGGAATCCTTTTTTCTTGGATTTTCCCCCTTAAAAATTGGGTGCGCCCAATATGCCGGAGCGCCCTATAGGGCGAAAAATACGGTATATTTCAGAGGGAGGCAATAGCAATAGCAAGAACACACAGTGAAATTCATGGTGTTGCCATAAATTGACAGTCAACTTGAAGGCACAAACACACACACACATTAGGGATGAACAGCTTGTTGCTCAAAGGCAGTACTTCTCAAATAGTGGGGCGCGCCCCCAAGGGGGGGTGCGAGGCTCCGTAAAGCTCTACGGCTGGAGAGAGGGAGCAGTGCGGTGCGAACACTGGAGATTGTCCCAGCGCAGCCCCAGTAGCAGCCCGACGCGGAGGACCACGTGACCGCCAACGCACGTGACACATGCAAAGGACCCGATTGGATAGACATGATGCTCTATCCTGATTGGCCAAACCCGCCCGTGTGACTTTTAGACCCGGAAATCGGTCCTCTGTCGGGGGGCGCGAAATATTTTCTTCTTCCTAGGGGGGGCATGACAGAAAATAATTGAGAAGCACTGCTCAAAGGCAACATGCACTCCTCATCCTTACAGGTCAGAATCATAGTTCCTGCCATGTTTGCTAGCCATATATTTTATGTTTCATAGTACTAGATGATGGGATATGTTAAACAGCTGATATTTCTGAACTGCAGTTAAGTAGTACATGACCTAGAGCCTTATTGCATTACAAAACATACCTGACACACCTGACAGTGTGTTCAGTTTGCCATTTCCTTCCGCTGAGTCTGAAGGTCCATCTGCATTGTAGAAATAATGCAGTTTCATGCCACTTTCACTGCCATTGTTCCATCCTACAGAATCCTAGGATTTGTAGTTTTGTGAAGCACCAGCACTGTTTGATAGAGAAGGCTAAAGACTTTGTAAAAGACAAATCCCAGGATTCCATAGGATGGAGCTGCAGTACTTAAAACAGGTGTCAAACTGCATTATTTCTACAATGTAGATGCACTCTGATAGGCTATGGCTGCTGCCACACTGCAGTTAATTACAATAACATCCAAGATCCACAAAACAGTGATACCTTTAGTGGGCCAACCAAAATGCACAAAATACATGTCGCAAGCTTTTGAAGTTCCACTGGCTTCTTCATCAGACAAAAGTGTTAAAAATAATGCTGGGGAAAAAATGACAATGTTAGTCACAGGCTTATATTTTGTCAAGATGTTGGTGGTGGTGTTCTGAATATGGAGGGATATCTATGCAGGCATGCCCCTCCTCCTTCTGACCATGTGGTACTGGGAAACAAAATATTTTAAAGTCCAGGAAATGTAAATTCCATTAGCAAAACAAAAAGGTACTTCCTTTGAAATCCAGGATGTCACAGTTCTTTGTGAGGCCACAAACTGCCCAGCATTCAAAGAAGTGAGTTTATAGCCATGAAAACTCATGCAAAAATGAACACCAGTTAGCTTTAAAGATGCTGCAACATCTTTTTTTTATTTGCCCAAGGTCACCAGTGGGCTTCCATGGCTGAACTGGGATTCAGACTCAGTTCTCCAGGTGTCCTGGTCCAACACTCAGATCATATGCTATGTGGGCTGTCTCTTGATTTCTAGGCTAGACAAAAGAAGACAAGTCAAAGTAAACATTAAAAATTCATTGTTCTAGCCAACCGTGTTAAAAGATGCATGGTATTTTGAACACTATGAAGCAATGTTTGTTCTGGGATTATGCATCCATCCTACCTGTTGCTGTGGTTGTGTCTCTTGACTGGTGCCTTTGATTTTCATAGGTAAGCTGGCACTGGAAATCCTTGACGGAGCTGGATCAGATCTGGATGCCAAAATGTCTCCGTTTTGGATGGTACATCAACTTCTCTCCCACTCCCTTTGAGCAAGGGATCTGGAAGAGAAACTACATTGAGAAGGTGGAAGAGCTCCAGGTAGTCCGACATAAGGTACTTCAATTAGTTTGAGAAAAACACTGAAACCTTGTAGTGTGGTCTCATGTGTATGTGCTTTCCACATGCAAGAATGATCATCTCTCTCTCTCTCTCTCTCTTTTTTTTTTTACATAGAATATTGGGTCTTGTAAATTCTTTTACCTGAAATGGAACAAGACTGTCATCTAGAACACTGGAGAGCTATTACAGGTCCTTATAGTAAAACTTGGAATCCTGTGAAGCTGATTGGATAGGGATTCTAGAAAAAGGGTGGCAAAAGGGTGGGCTGTAGGCCACATGTTGTTGGCAATTTTGCAACTTAAGCATTCAGATCCTTCTAGGAAGACAGATGAATGTCTATGATATTTATTGCTTTATGACCCCTTCAATTTTCTCCTCCTAAAAAAGAGCACACTTCTTCTTTGTCTCTGGAGGAATCGTCATTATGTTCCTCCTTTGGTTCCCTGACCAGGGCAGCATGACTTTCTAGCACACTAATAAGAAACTTTTTCTGCAAGCATGTAGGCTATTTTCTACCTCATTTTCTTGGCAACATGAAGCTTTACCTGTGCGTGAATATGCACATGATTTTGTAAGTAAATGTATCTTTATTTATATTAGTCTAAGAACTTTGTCTTAGTTCTTTATTGAAAGACACATGGAGGCTGGAGATTAAAAGTGGACTAGATTGATTTTTCCTGCTCATGCATTTTCTGCTGTGTTCACTTTGCTGGTGAGATTAAATCAATCTCTCCTATTTTCCTGAGCTTTCTAATGAAATGCAAGAAAAATTCCATCACATGTGGCTCTCAGACCACAATTTTGTAGCCTCAATGGCCTGTGACAGCTCTCTGGACCCCTTCCTTTTAAAATTTTATTTTAATTACTTTGATTTCCAGTTGATTTTTTTTCATGGCATATCATCCCAAAAGCCTGCAAATGCATAAAACATGCAAGAGAACCCACCCAATACTCCGAAATTCTCCACTTCCCTGAAATGGCCCCATTACCTTCCATTTCCCTGTCCAAACTGGTCAACAGTCTGATTTGTATTTTGGCAGAGAAATGGAGTATGTTGGCACATTGTGGGGTACTAGTCAGAGGGTGGAAGATTGGCCTCTGGCCAGCAAACCATCCGTTCTAGACAGACAGGGACACAACACAGAATTAATTTGTGAAACCAAAGATGAAAAGTGGATACTTGATATCTGATGGGGTTTGGTTGCAGGACCTCTCCCCACCCCTCATAGATACCAAAATCTGTGGATACTCAAGTCCCATTATATACAATGGGCTTGTAAAATGGAATCTCTTATATAAAATGGCAAAATCAAGGTTTGCTTTTTGGAATTTATTTTCAAGCTGTGGATGGTTGAATCTGTTGATGCAAAATCCATGGATATGGAGGGCCGGCTCAATATCCACGTTGTCTGCATACCTCCAACTTTTTTGTGATTAGCCTATGTGCTACCAACAAAAGTTGTGAGATTAGATATTTATTTCTCAATGATGCGCTGCTATCCATGAATAAAGAAAATAAAAAGTAATTTGCCTCTTTTCTTAATTTTTTCCTGTGTAATAGCTTCAATGTATTGTATCACAGCGTTCAGCCATCCTAGGATGATTCCAGGGGCCGCAGGGTCAACTCAGCCTTGCATCCTTCCATAGGTCGCTAATATGAGTACTCAACCTGTTGGGGGAAATTAGCTTACACATTGTAAACCGCTTAGGGAGTGCTGAAGTGCACTGATAAGCAGTATAGAAATGTACTTGCTATTGCTATTGCTATTGCTATAGGACAAGCAGCCACGTGTCACCTAACATACCATATTTCATGTATCGCCTACCATTTAGTTGTACAGTATCACAAAACAGTAAAAAAAAAAAAAGATGGACAATGATGCCCTCTATAGTTCCCTCCCTGATGTAAGCAGAGATGGAGTGAAAAGAGGAATTTAACCACACTTTTTTCCACTCCATGACTGCTACTTGTATACTTAGATCTATTTCCCACAAAGTTTTCACAGAACTCTTAATATTTCTGTTTTATTTAATCAATGCATTATAGATCTTAGACCAGGGGTTGGCAACATTTGTTGCCGGGGGGCCGGGGGGGGGGGAATGGCACAGGGGCCAAGCCCCCCCGCGCACGCATGTGCACGACGCCCAGTGTGGGGGGCGCCATTTTGGGCCTTCCGTTGGGCCTTCCAAAGTGGCGCCCGTGCTTGCGCACACATGCACATGAGCGCGGGTGCCATTTTGGAAGGCTGCAGTGCGTGTGCGCTGGGCGAATTCACCCGAAGCAGGTGCGCTGGGGCCTTGCCAGGGCCCAGGGAAGGCGCCATTCGCCCAGCACACGCGCGCTGCGGCCTTCCCTGGGCCCTGGCAAGGCCCCAGCTTGCCTGCTCCGGGCGAATTCGCCCGGTGCATGCGCGCTGCAGCCTTCCAAAATGGCACCCGTGCTCTCGCTTATGTGTGCGCAAGCGCGGGCGCCATTATAGAAAAGCTAACAACTAATAGCAAAAAAATTCTCATGTATCTTTTCCCCACTACTTCAGATCCCACCTAAAGAGGACTTTGTGGTGGCCGATGTGCAACCGATACGAAAAGAGACCCCAGATGTCAAACCCTCCCTGTTGTCAGTTCTCCAGTCAGCCTCTCTCTTAGGAAAGAAGATAAACAAGGAGAAGAAAGAGCTCCCTCCATGGCGTTCCTCAGATAAGCATCCGACAGACACCATCAGATTCAATTACTTGGATAACTTTGATCCCATTGAGCAAGCAAAACAAGCGTAAGGCACACCCTAATTACTATCTTCTTTTTTTGTGAAACAAAATTAAATAGCTATTACTCCGTATGATGGTAGCCCTGTCCTTGGGGGCAGGTGATAACAGCACTGCATCATTCATCCAAAGAGCAGAACTACCAAAGTCTACTACTTTGCTTTATTTTTATAACATTGAGACCTGAAGCTGCAAGTTAGTAACCTGAACAAGTTCTGTCCCTTTGTAGTTTTTGGACCTTCTGAGCTGGATTCTGAAACAATTTGAAAATGTGTGGGGCCTCTTGTTTCTTGTTGTGCCCCTCAAAAGTTTTGACTAAGGAGTTTATCACACGGGGAGCCCCATGCAGAAACGCTGCTTTAAATTGGAAAAAACCCGCAAAAGCAAAAGCAATTTATCAACGGGATTTCCCCGTGTGATAAACTCCAGCGCAGTTAAAAGGAGGTTAATCTGAATGGAAATTAGACAAAAACTGCTTCTTTTTACTTTTGGGATCTTCTGAAAGCAAAAAGAAGCAGTTTTTGTCTAATTTCTGTTCAGATTAACCTCCTCTTAACAGCGACGTCGTCTGAAAAAACACCCGCTTTTGCGGGTTTTGTTTAATTTAAAGCCCCGTTTCCGCACGGGATTTCCCCCCGTGTGATAAACTCCTAAGTTTGGATTGTTTTCAAATCACCTTCAACTTATGGTGATCCTATGAATAAGAGACCTCCAGGTCACTCTGTTATCAACAGCACTGCTCAGATCTTGCAAACTCAGCACCATGGTTCCTTCATTGAATCTATCCACCTCTAATATGGTTTTCCTCTTTTGCTATTGCCCTCTACCTTACCATCTCATTTCACTATCATTTCACTTTTTCCAGATGTTTTTAAAACGTTTCTGTTTCTCTCTTCCTCCTCTCAATTTCCCCCTTTGTCCTCAGCTTACTTCCATCACTACAGACTGAGTTCAAAGTACAAAAATAGTTCGCACTCAGCAGAGGGGAAGAGGAGAGAAGGGCAGACTCTTGCCCTTTCCTGACAACTCAGGCCAAAGGAAAAAGCTTCTCTTGTCTTTTTAGCTTGTCTTTTCTTTCTCATTAAGAACTTTAAAATGATGTTTTTAATAAGATTGCTCAGTTAATTCTTTTAAAATGTTCATATCATAAATGTATTTTTATGCTGTATGTTGTTATACTGTGAGCTCTGAGCCAACTCAGGTTCCATTCTGGCAGAAAGGTGGTATATAAATAAATAAGAGATTAAACAAATACATCATTTTTCCTTTTGACTATTGCAGTAGAAAGAAAGGAGGAGGACTGACTCCAGACCTTAGCCGGACCACCTTTCAGAAAAAAAGGAGACCAAGCAGTGGAACATACAAACTCCAGAAAGCAAAGTCCTTGGCAAGTATTGTGTGATCTGTTGGCCTTCTAAATTTAAACCACAAGCTCAGGTTTGTACACAAGCCTGGGCAAGGATTATGAATCCCACACTCAAAGCCCTTTTATTCCCGCCCCTCTCCCCACCTTTTGTTGCTGTTTGAATCAGTACTCCAAAGCTAACAAATGGAACAAAGCTCCTATTTCATCTTTGAGCTTTAGTGGTAATCTTTGGTGACAGAGTCACCTCTTCTTGGGCAAAGATTTTCAGTGAGTAGGGGTTCAGAAGGTATGGCGAAGTTACTTTTTGGACTACAGCTCCCAGAACACTCCCCCAACTAGTAGAATTCAAAGATATATCTGTATCAGTCTGTAAAATCACTATGTAGAGAGATCTTGTAGCACCTTTGAGACTAACTGAAAGAAAGAAGTTGGCAGCATGAGCTTTCCTAAACTTAAGTCTACTTCCTCAGATGCACCTTAGACAAAGGTATTAAAAATCAGTGCATCTGAGGAAATAGAATGAAGTTTCTGAAAGCTCATGCTGCCAACTTCTTTCTTTCATTTAGTCTCAAAGGTGCTACAAGGGTTCCCCAGCTGACATGGATATGCTGTCTACAGGGATTCTGGGAGCTGCAATCCAGATTTTAACTTTCCCAAATGCTCCCATGAGTCTGCATGGTTATTCTACAATAGTGGGTGAGAATGAAGCATACCATCATTGAATTTCTATAGGGTACAACATAGCTTTATAGTTCAGAGGGAGAACTATGTTACATGTCTCGTCTCAATCCCAGATGCACTATTTAGCTGCTACAGCCCCCCCCCCCTCCCCAACAACCTGTCTGTGCCTGGGGGAGTGCAGGGGAATTGGAGAAGCATCTGGCTATGTCCCCATAACCAGATGTGAAATAGTTCGATCCTCCACAGGTCTCTGCGGAGGATGTAATCATTTTGCATCTGGCTACAGAGACATAGCCAGTCGCTTCTCCAATCCCCCTCACCAGATATGGAGTAGTTGTTGGAGGGCTACTTTGGGTCTGGAGTGGGTGGGTGGGCTTTGGTCATTATGAACCATGGAAAAGAATACTAACCTCCTCAGTGACCAAAGATATGGTCACATGTAGGTATAAGGTGGAGTTACACCTGCATACACCACTTACAAGGCACAAGGACCATTGTGTTACACAGGACCATTGTTAGGTTTTCTTTTTGAATGATATGCAGCCATGTTAAGGTTTGGCTGCCAGTTTGAGCCATCCAGCAATGTAGGCTGTGAGGATACCTTATCCTTTTTTAGGAACCGGTTTCTAGCTTACAGTGCAGACCTTAGTACAATAACATCCAAAATCCACAAAACAGAGATACCTTTATTGGCCAACCAAATGCACAAAATACATGATGCAAGCTTTTAAAGCTTCACTGGCTTTTTCATCAAGAAAAGGGGTTAAAAATCAAATAGGAGAAAGAAAAGAATGACGATGTTGGAGTCAGGCGTACATTTTGTCCAGATGTTGTTATAGTTGTTGTTTGTTGTGTGTTTTAAAGTAAATTTTTACTTGTGGGGACCCTAAGATGAACCTATCATAGGGCTTTTTTTGGCAAGATTAGTTCAGAGGAAGTTTGCCATTGCCTTCCCTTGAGGCTGTGAGTTGCCCAAGGTCATCCAGTGGTTTTCAACGCTGAGCTGGGAATTGAACCCTGATCTCCAGAGTTGTAGTCCAACAGTTAAACCACTACACCACACTGCAAGGATATCCATGTAGGCAGAGGCTATACCTCCTTGACCATGCAGGCTCTGGAAGGCAATGGGTCTTCAAATAGAATTTAAAGTCTATTAGCCTCACTATTTTGTGGATCTTGGATGTTATTGTACTTCGCTGTATGGACAACACAGCAACCCTTGGATAATGCACAGCTGGCACCAGCTTCTTTTTCTCCAGCATACACCCTAATTGTCATGGCCTGTCTCTAGTAGAGCAATACAGGAGGAATCTCCTCTGGCTAGGTCTGTCTGTCTTGTTAGCAGAAGGGAGTAGCTTCACCTGTCATGTTTGGAAGAAGCCTGCTGCCCCAGGCTTTGTGATTTACCAATGTTTTGCTTCCTTGTCCTCCAGCAGCCTGGGGCAGTGATACCGAAAATGAAGGAATGTAGGAGTCAGGTAGATGGAGCTGGATGGTGTTTGCCTTCCGCAGTTCTTTGTGTGCTGCACCCTTTCCTGGGGGTTGGATTGGGCTCCGGATGGGATGCCATTCTGCATGCCGCCATGATGTCCTGTCATCTTGTCATGCACTCGCATTAACTTCCCTGACATTTTAAGCTCTTGCATGCTCACCTGCTCCTCTTCCAGGTGATCTCCCTGCCAATCATGGAGTTGCTTACTTAAAAACTAAATAAAACTACACTCTTCCTTTTTATGTTTTACTCATGTGTCTTCCACTTTTGTCAGCTGGAACAGGAAAAGTAAACATTGGCTTCTCTGGCAATCATTTATGTACTTTACATTCTTTTGGAACATTTTACTGAGTGCTTGAGGCAACTTAATATTTCATTATTGCTAGTGGTGTCATTGTTAATTAATTCTTTTATCATCTGTCTTTATGGCTTCACAGTGGAGTTCAGAGCAAGTGCTTTATTGTCTCTGCCTTTTCTTATTTTTTTATCTATTATTTTTTGTTACATCTCTATGCCAGCGTTTCTCCAATGAGCTCAAGGTGGCTTTCATGGCTCCCCTCTCCCTCCTCACACTCTCCTAACCACTCTATTTGCTTTGGTCAGGCCTGACCTGGAATAATACTGAGTCCAGTTCTAGGCACCACAATTCAAAAAGGATGTTGAGAAGCTGGAGCGTGTCCAGAAGAGGGTGACCAAAATGGTGAATGGTCTGGAAACCATGCCTTATGAGGAGAAACCTAGGGAGTTGGATATGTTTAGCCTGGAGAAGAGATGGTTAAGAGATTATATGATAGCCCTGTTTAAATATTTGAAGGGGTATCATTTTGAGGATGGAGCAAGCTTGTTTTCTGCTGCTCCAGAGAATAGGACAAGGAACAATTGATGCAAGGTAAAGGAAAAGAGTTTCTTCTTCGTGGTCTCTGCGAATGCACACAAATGGGGTAATCAGTGCGCATGCGCAGCAACTTCGGAACCTTCTGGAATCACTAGGCAGAATAAAAGTTGCAACTTTTGCCTGGGCTGGACTTAAGTTGCAACTTTTTGGCGGTAGCTCCGCCCATCCCTATATAGGACCTCCGTCGGTACCGCCCCCTTCAGTTCCTTTCGTCCGCCGCGTTAGCAGCTTTAGGGAACCTTCTCTTGCTTAGCAAGCTCCTTCGTTTTGGAATCACGTTTTGACTTGGACTGTCTTTCGGATTTGGCTTGAATTTCTCCTACCTATTGACCTCGGCTCGTTTTGACTTCGGCTCTGCTTCTCTTATACACTTGTTGTCTCCTGGTGACCTTGGACCGTCGACTTCTGGTAATGGCTTCTAAGTCATTCAAAAATTGCCCCAAGTGTAATAACAAAATCCCAAGTTCGGACCCACATACTCTCTGTCTGTTGTGCCTGGGTCAGGGGCATAATCAACAGGCCTGTCTCCATTGCCGCTCGATGACTTCTCAGGCTCTGAAAAACAGAGACAAGCGGCTTAAAGCGGCCCTTTATGAGGAGGCCCTTCGTCCGCAAAATGTGGTTGCCGCAGCTGAGACCTCAGCGTCTGTCCCGACATCTAAGCCGGCCTTGAAAACCACCTCTGAGGCACCTGCGGACGTGTCTAAAAAAGCCTCCAAAAAGGCTTCTTCTGACCGCGCCCGCTCCCCGGAGCCGCGCAAAAAATCTTCAAAAAGGCATCACTCTCTGGAGAGAGATCCCTCTAAAGCCGCAGACTCGGCTCCCAAAAAGCCACGTACGCGGCCTGGAAAGGCTAAACAACACTCTGAGATGGAGACCGAGCCTCCAGTGTTAACTCACTCCAGATCTCCTTCGCCTATTCCTGGGCCGTCCTCAGCGATTTCCATCCCGCCACCTAAGAGGATCGTTTCCCCTCCACTTCATCCTCTAATTTCTGATTCCGAATCGGAGGGTGAGATCAGGGAGGAAATACCTCCGCTCGGGATGGAGCAGACCCCAGCTCCACCTGCTTCTACGGTCCCGACCGTTTCGAGAGACGTGGCCCATCTTGGATCTGAGGCTGATGAGGCCTGTCTCGACCCTGAAACTGATCAACTCCTCAGGGACAACCCGGGCCTGATCTTTGATTCCCTTACTGGGAGGTTCATGCAGTACGTGGACCCCAAAAATCTTCCAGACAAATCCACTGCACACGTGGTTCGTCATCACAGCAGAGGATCGCCATCACCGACCAGGACGGCTGTCCACCGCCGCCATCGCTCTCCATCCCGGCGTTGGCCTCGATCCCGATCTCCTTCTCCATCTCCACTGAGGCACCCATCTTCTAAACATCGAGCTCGTCGAGAACCCTCTCCATCCCGATCACCATCGAGATCGAGATCGCCGTCTGTTGTATCTGTTGCCTCTTCATCGCCCTCGCTTTCTCCGGCCCCACAGCTTGACACCGCGCTAGTCAACTACCATCCTGCCTCACCTACGGATGACGTGAGGTTCTTCACTGAACAGCTCATCAGAATGGCTGAGGCATTGAATATGGACCTGGTGCGTTCGGATCACCAGCCCAAGGATGCGGTGGACTCGAGAGTACAGGGTAGAGTCCCGACTCCTCCAGCCCTTGGATTCCTCCCATCTCTACAAGATATTGCAGAGCGTTCCTGGGTGGCACCTGCTTCTGTGGCTTCCACTTCGAGGAAGATAGAAAGTCTCTACCGAATTGCTCCGTCCAATGCGTCCTGGCTTTTTGAGCATCCGAAGCCTAATTCTGATATCGTCGAAGGGGCCCAGCCGACTCAGTCATCAAAGCTCTCTACGCCTGTAGATAGAGAGGGAAAGAAAATTGATGGACTGGCAAAAAAATCATACGCCGCAGCTGTTTTGAACATGAAGGTGGCTAATTATTCCGCCTGCATGGGTGCTTACCAACAGCACATACTCGAGAGATTGTTGCCCCTCCTCGACTATCTGCCGGATGACCAGAAAGCCTTGGCTGTTGCATTACAGTCGGAGGCGCATTCTGTAGCAGGCCAGCAAATTGTTTCAGCCCGGCATTCTGCAGACTGTTCAGCCAAACTCGTGGCTGGGGCTATCGCTCTTAGGAGGTTTGCTTGGCTACGCGCGACAGACCTAACTCCCACGGCAAAGGCACTTATAGAAGACCTTCCATTCGACGACTCCGGACTTTTTCACAAGAGTACCGACGATAAACTCAATCAGAAATATAAGATGAAAGTGGCCGCCAGAAAACATGGTACGTCCACCTTCACTCAACATCAGCGTCGCCGCTTCTTCGGAGGCCCCCGATCTGGCTATGCTCAGCACCAACAAAAGGGCTTCAATACCGAGAGAGCTTTCCAGCCCGACCCCCCGAGACAGAGGCCCCAATCCAACTCTTCTTCCTCCTCGGGTCGTCGCCCCTTCTCACAATCTAGATTCCGACAATACCGGAAAAAAGATGGTGATAGGCCCAAAAAGTTCTGAAGTTTCGGAGTGTGCTTCGCTGACCCCTGCCCCTTCGGGGATAGATTGAGACCCTTCATCTCCTCCTGGTCTCAAATTACATCTGATTCATGGGTTCTCTCCATTGTGGTCAATGGTTATTCCCTTGAATTTTCTGAACTTCCTCGTACTGGGGTTTTCCTGTCTACCCCCCCTTCCCACACCCTACTCGACGAAGTACACTCTCTCATGGACAAGGGCGCTATAGAGCCCGTTGATTCTACGATCTTTCAGTTCTGCTTCTTCTCTCGATACTTCACAGTACCGAAGAAGGATGGTGGCCTGAGACCCATTCTTGACCTACGCCAGTTGAATAGGTGCATATCATACAAACGCTTCCGTATGGTAACGTTGGCATCTATTTTACCGTTACTGCAGGAGAACGTCTGGATGGCGACTTTGGACCTCAAGGACGCGTACTTCCATATCGGAATTCGGGAGGACCACAGACGTTTCTTGGCCTTCGCCGTAGACGACCAGGCTTTCTGCTACAGAGTTCTACCCTTCGGCCTATGCACAGCTCCGAGGGTTTTCACCAAATGCATGGCTCCAATTGTGGCCTTCCTTCATCAACGGGCCATTTGCGTGTTCCCATACTTGGACGATTGGCTCCTAGTGGCCCCATCCCGAGAGCGGTTGTTGGAGAACATCGACTTCACTTTGTCTCTGCTTCGATCCCTAGGTCTGTTGATCAATCTCGAGAAATCCTGCCTTGTCCCATCTCAACGATGCAGGTTCATCGGCGCCGAGCTCGACTCCACCATATCGATGGCGTTTCTCCCGAACGATCGCTTCCAAGCGCTGAAAGCTGCTGTGCTGGAGTGCCTACACAGACGTCACGTTTCAGCACACTCTGTACAAGTTGCTCTCGGCTACATGGCCTCGACCACGTATGTGACGGCTTGGGCTCGACTACACTTCAGACCTCTGCAGTCGTGGTTCCTGTCTGTTTTCGATCCAGCCCGAGATTCTCCATCCCGTCGACTGGCGGTACCGAGGGCAGTTGCTCGGTCCCTACGATGGTGGCTCGATCCAGCCAACGTCTGCTCCGGGATGCCCTTTTCTCCACCACAGCCCCAACTATCTCTCACGACAGATGCGTCGATGGTGGGGTGGGGAGCCCATGTCACCGACCTCACGATCCGCGGTCGCTGGAACAAAAAGGAAAGGTCCCTTCACATCAACGAACTAGAGATGCTGGCAGTCCTCAAAGCTCTCCGCGCCTTCGAGCCGGTACTTCGAGGCAAGGTAGTCTTGTTGTCTACAGACAACACAACTGTAATGTACTACCTCAACAAACAAGGGGGAACGAGATCACCTTCTCTCCTGCAGGCATCTCTTCTTGTTTGGAATTGGTGTCTAGCCCACGACATTGTTCTGCAAGCCATCCACCTACCCGGACAGGAGAACGAGCTGGCAGACCAACTCAGTCGTTCAGCGGACTCCTGTCACGAATGGCGTTTACACCCCGAGACGGTGGCTCGCCTGTTCCGAACTTGGGGCGAACCCGAAGTCGATGCCTTCGCGACGCACCTCAACAGCCACTGTCCCCGTTTCTGCTCGAGGTTCAAGACTCCAGGTTCTATGGGCGACGCCTTCCTCTACCACTGGTCGGAGACGCTGCTGTACATGTTTCCACCGTTTCCGCTAATCATCAGGGTGGTAGCAAAAATCAGAAGGGACAAGGCCAATGTCATTCTCATCACTCCGTGGTGGCCTCGACAACCATGGTTTGCCCCCCTTCTGGATCTCTCGAGCGGGAACTTCTTCCGCATCGAGCATCGCCCAGATCTTCTTTCCATCCACGAAGGACAGGTGCTCCATCCCGAGATAGAGACCTTGCAACTGGTGGCATGGAGAATTCGACTTTAGCAAAATTGTCTTCACCTGTTCGGGCAGTCCTTGCAGCGGCCCTCAAGCCCTCAACCCAAAAATCTTATGCCCAAAAATGGGCCAGATTCCAACTATTTTTGGACTCAAAATGCTTGTCGCTCTCAGAAATCTCGACAGAGATTGTATTAGACTTTCTCATGTTTTTGATGGATGAAAAACTAGGACTACAATCCATCAAGTGCTATTTGGCAGCTATTTCTTCACATCTTCAGTCTCGGGGACATCCCTCCCTCTTTAGGGACCCTATAGTCAAGACCTTCTTAAAAGGACTTTCACATTTGCTTCCACCACTCTCGATACCGGCTCCTGCATGGGACCTTAGTGTTGTTCTTGCTAAATTGACTTTGCCGCCATTTGAACCTCTGGCCACAACTGATCTACGGCTTCTATCCTGGAAAACGGCTTTTTTGGTGGCGATTACATCGGCTCGCAGGGTTAGCGAACTGTGTGCGCTCAGGGTGGATCCTCCCTTCCTGATATTCCACAAAGATAAGGTGGTGCTGAGGCCAGACATCACCTTTCTCCCTAAGGTAGTTTCTGCGTTCCACTTGAGACAAGATATTGTACTTCCCACTTTAGCTCCGAACCCGACAACTAGTGAGGAGAGACGCCTTCATCTCCTGGACGTTCGTCGGGCTTTAGCCTTCTACGTGGACAGAACGGCTAACTACAGGCGGGCTGAGCGTCTTTTCTTGTGTTATGGAGAACCTAAGAAGGGCCTCCCGGTTTCGACTCAGAGATTCTCGAAATGGATAACTTCTCTCATTCATCTTTGCTACGAGATGGCCGCTAAGGAACCCCCTGTCGGTGTGAAGGCTCATTCCACCCGTGCGACAGCTGCGTCCTCTGCCTTCCTGGCAGGGATACCTTTAGAGGACGTCTGCAAGGCTGCAGTCTGGTCTCAACCCTTGACCTTTGTCAAGCATTACCGGATGGACTCGAGAGCCAGACGAGACGCAGCCTTTGGGAGGGCAGTGTTGCTGTCGGGACTGCATTAGGACATTTTCGCCTGCCTCGATACCGAGCACAGTGAGTAATGGGGGGAGAGTTTCCCTTCCTTTTATTTCTGCTGCTATTTGACATACCTTGCCTATGTAAAGTGTTCGTCATGACAGGGCACGCCCTCCTCCATGGATCAAAGCTTGTCAGTCTTACCCATTTGTGTGCATTCGCAGAGACCACGAAGAAGAAGGACAGGTTGCTTACCTGTAACTATATTTCTTCGAGTGGTCCTCTGCGAATTCACACAAATCCCGCCCATCCTCCCCTCATCGTGCCTGCTTATGTGTGTGTGTTCTGTTCACTTCACAGCTGGCGGCGAACTCAAGGAACTGAAGGGGGCGGTACCGACGGAGGTCCTATATAGGGATGGGCGGAGCTACCGCCAAAAAGTTGCAACTTAAGTCCAGCCCAGGCAAAAGTTGCAACTTTTATTCTGCCTAGTGATTCCAGAAGGTTCCGAAGTTGCTGCGCATGCGCACTGATTACCCCATTTGTGTGAATTCGCAGAGGACCACTCGAAGAAATATAGTTACAGGTAAGCAACCTGTCCTTCCACCTCAACATTAGGAAGACCTTCCTGACACTAAAAGCTGTTCGATAGTGGAACACACTCCCTCGGAGGGTGGTGGAGTCTCCTTTGGAGGTTTTTAAACAGAGGCTGGATGGCCATCTGTTGGGGGGTGCTTTGATTGTATGTTCCTGCATGGCGGGGGGTTGGACTGGATGGCTTTGTAGTCTCTTCCTACTCTATGATTCTATAATTATTGTCACAACAGCCCTTTGGCCTTCTTTAGGCTGAGGGAGCTAGTGATTTTTCCTGGACTTGAACCTAGGTCTCTCACATTCCAATCCAGCACTCAAACCACTACACTGTCTCTCCATAATGTTCTAAATGGGAGATGAAATAGTCACATTGAGGCTGCCATGCTATGGGTGTTACTTCCATTGAGCTTACATCTGAGAAAATTTCCCTAGGGCTCTGATGTTAAAAGACTAAAGCAACAGTGGGAGTCTAGCAGTCCTCTGAATTTTGGACTGCAACTCCCAGTGTCCAAGCATTCCCCACCATTAACTGTGCTGGCTAGGTCTGCAGGGACCTGGTCTCCAACAGCATCTGGAGGGTCACATAGAATCACAGAATCCTTGAGCCAAAAGGAGCCACCATGGGCATCCAGTCCAACCCTTTGCCATGCATCAGCACACAACTAAAGCATTTCTGAAAGATACTCATGCAACACCTGTTAAAAAAAAAACTAAAAAGAGAGAGAGATTCCACCACCCTCCAAGTTAATCTATACCACTGCAAACAGCTCTTATGGTTCCTTCCTATAGTTTAGGTGGAATCTCTTTTCTTGTAATTTGAATCCATTGGTTCATGTTAAGGAGCAGCAGAAAACAAGCTCGCTCCATCTTCTCCATGACATCTCTCAGATATTTAAAGATGACTATCGTGTCACCTCTCAGAGGGGGTCTATACTTGCCAGAATACTGCTTCTAAAGTAATTTGGCCCCAAATTTCTCCTGGATTCGTCCCTTACCTTCTCTCTTCTGTTGCAGGGTTTCAATTCTCGCAGCAAACAATGGGTGACTGCCTTCCTGTGCAACCTATTCATTGCCTGGCATACTGTTGAGGTCAGAATGAGGTGCCCATCTGCACTATCAATGCTGGGCACCTCATTCTGCCCTCAAAGCAACTTGCACTGACAGTGGCACACCAGGCAGTTGCCAGGTACATGAATGAAGGCAGCCACCATCATTGCTGCTAAGAGATAAGAAATCCTGCAACAAAAGATGAGTCATTTAAATGCAGGTTAGGGGAAGGAAGCCCCAAATCCAGTGTGAGCATCATCAAGAAAGTCCGGACCCAATTCATGGTTTTGGCTGTGCATCATGTAAACGGTGCAGTGAGCCCAGGGGTCCAAATTTACCCATGTAGGCAGGTCCTCAGTCTTCTTTTTTGCAAGCAAAACACACCCAGTCGGAAGGGGCCCCAAGGTCAAGGAGGCCACCTGGCAGAGATATTCCTGATAGTGCCAACAGATGCAGTTCTAGCCAGTCGTTTCTCTGATTTTTCACAGTTGTCATTGAAATGGAAGAGCAGTAATAGTGGCATTCCGTCATTTGTTGTTGCATGCCTTCAAGTCGTTTCCAACTTAAGGCGACCCTAAGGCAAACCTATCATAGGGTTTTCTTAGCAAATTTCTTCAGATTGGATTTGCCATTGCCATCTTCTGAGGCTGAGAGAGTGTGACTTGCCCAAGGTTACCCCATGGGTTTCCATGGCCAAGCCAAGATTTGAATCCTGGACTCCCAGTGTCCAATGCTCAAGCCATTACACCATGCTGGCCTCAAAGAAATCATGCCCTCTCTGAGGGCATTCCATCATGCCAAAAGCCAAAACTACACTGCTATGTTATTACAAGATGGCCTTTTTTTGTTTGGCTTCGTCCCCAGTTCATGCTCCTCTTCCTTGCTTCCTAGATGTCGCTCTCTGTAGATCTTGGCTCACAACCAAAAGTTCCATCTCGCCCAAGCTGGGCCACGTATGAGCCAGCCGGCTACCCTGTGACCAAAGGAACCGCCAAGATCCTCACCCAGAGTGTCCAGTGGAATGCTGGGATACGGCCAGGACCTGCTCGAAGGCCAATCCCAAAACTGAGTGAGAAAGGAAAGAGGGCCTTTGTCCGGACCAGTCGAAGCTCACCAAGTTAGTAGACAACCCATGGACAATATGTAACCTAAATATTTGCTGGTGGAGTTATGTTATGTAATCCTTATAGTGAATACCAAAGTCATGCTATGTATGTGGCTCAGTGGCCAGTTCTCATGGCTGATGACCCATTGTGCAGTGTGCTAAGGCAATGGATAGAGGTGATGCACATTCACATGCTACTTTAATGCACTACCATGTATGCAACAGTCCCAAATGTGCAATTCCACTCATGCTGCCACCAGCTGGATATGACCATTGCACATTGTGGAAAACAACTGGTGTACATGCATCACACAACTTACAGCTGTGTATGTCTCAAACAGGATGCAATCCCATGATTGATTTAAAAGAAAAATGAGACAAGCATCTCTCTTTGGGGTGCTTTAGCAGTGAATTCCTGTACTGGTTGTGGATGGATTAGATGGCCCTTGGGATCCCAGGTTTGGGATCCCAGGTTGCTTTGGATTAGTTGGGGTTCCTCCAAGTAAATAATAAGACATTATTATTATTATTATTATTATTATTATTATTATTATTATTATTATTATTTAGACCACCGTAGGCTTTACATAGTGCTTTATAAAGTAAAATAATCCAAAAAACAGATAAAAGCCTGCCAACGCATACTGTCTAATTAACAACGAGGAGATATAGAATTAATAAACTAGGGTTATACTAAAATTTAACAGTAGAATAAAATAGTGGAAATTAAAACAAATAATCGATCATAAAATCATGATATTAAGATGAGAGTTGATAGACTCATTTATCAATTAAAATATTTATCTGCTTTCTTATGACCCAACATGTGAAGCTAGTGTACACATAAACTCAGTTGAAAACAATTTATAGCCCTCTTCTTTGCAAAGAAAAGAAGACAAAATGCACAACATTGGGATGTAATTCTTCACTCTTTTTCTTTTTGAAGGAGGCAACAAGGAATTCTAAGTTTTCTGTGTAGAAATATAATTGCCCAGAAAATACTGTGCAAAAAGTAAATTGTTATTCACTGAAGTAATTAACTGTACCACCAGTTACCCACTTTGTGCCTTTAACTGATTGTTTTTTAAAAGTAGCTTTCCAACTTTTGCCCTTTGCTGCCTTAACATTCCTACCTTCCAGTCCTTTCAAAGCCCAGGGATGATTCTGATATGAGAGCCAGACTGGGATATCTGGGGATCTGTGGAAACGAGCCAGAGAGAGGAGAGATATGGGAGGGTGGAGTTCCCTTCCCTGGGAAAACTTTTTGATATCAAAAGGAGACTTCATCCTTTATAAATGGAAGGAGCAGAGAGCCATCTCTCTCACATCTTGTTTGGCTATTATGGTCACAGCACCTCAGGTGTCCAAAATGTCATCTGCAAAGTGTACCTAATGGAGAGGCATTGGAGTTGGAGTTGACTTAAAGGTACATGAAAACAATGAGCACACCCACATTAGCTGTGGGAGGGAGCTGCTATTGTGAGCCTGCAGTGAGGGGCATTGCACCAGTAGGTACAGGAGAGCTCCTTTGGCAACATCACCAAATTTCTTGTTTTGTTAACTGCCCTTGAGTCAACTCTGGCTCATGGTGACCCTGTGGATGAGACATCTCCAGTCCCCCCATCCTCCACTGCTTTGCTCAGGTCTTGTAAATTCAGGCCCGTGACCTTCCTGAAGGAGTCCATCCATCTGGTTTATGGTCTTTCTTTCTACTGCCCTCTACCTTTCCTAGCATTATTGTCTTTTCCAACAATTATGCCAGCCTATGTCACCAAGGCGATTCTAGGCAATGACTCCCGTATTAGTAGGATGATGAATCTGTCCTGGGTTTTTATCCAAACTTTGAAGGAGTTATCCAAGGTATGGAAACATATTTGTGGGTGGGACAGCATTGAGCATTTCAGATAGTTTCTTTAAATTTCACACTAAGACCCACCACAGATTCATTGCTGGTAGGGAAGTGGGTGCTGGGGAAATTCCAACACGAGGTTTTGCTTTTGGAAATGGTCCCATTATTCATGTTTCTGACTCCATCCGTGTTAATTCATTGATTTCTCCACCCATTCCAGCCTCGCCGCTCTTTGAAAGTCAGCCCTGGGAGATCCCACTGTCCAGCCGTGGGTCCGATGTGGAGCAGGAAGATGGACAAAGGCTTCCTCTATCTTCACAGCGTCACCGTTAAAATAATCTCCAGCAGAAAAAACTTTTTGTGCCCATCAGCTACTGATCAGCCTCTGTGAAAGGCAGCTTCTGGAAAGGGATTTTGAAACCCATTGGGTGATCTTGGGCAAATCACACTCTCTCATCCTCAGGGGAAGGCAATTGCAAACCTCCTCTGAACAAATCTTGCCAAGAAACCCCCATGATTGGTTTGCCTTAGGGTCGCCATAAGTTGGGAATGACTTGAAGGCCCAAAAAACAAAAACAACACACACCATGGATTGTTCATGTCTTTGTTTCCAGTATGATGGATGAATGAGACAACCTGGATTTAAACCTTTGGTCAACCAAGAACTTACCAGGTGGCCTTGGACAAGTCACTGTCTTCCAACTATAAAATGGGAATAGTGGCAGCCTACCTCACAAGGTTGTTATGAATGGTACAAAGTTTCTGATAGCACAGTGCTATCCATATCTATTCAGATGTAAGTCCCACCTTGCTCAGTAGTACTTTTTAGGCTAGGGATGCTTTAAGCTGGAGATCCTACACTGAGCTGGGGATTGGACTTAATGGCCCATGGGGCCCCTTCCAACTCTTGGATTCTAGGACTGCAGCCTAAAGCATCTTTTGAAGGGGATACTTGTTACTGGATGGCTTTATTTCAAATGTGAAACAATGTTAGCAACTGGTGAAGAAGAGTGGGGAAAGATGTCTTTCCTTTTGGACGTATGGCTGAATCATAGTAAACAGGAATAATCAATATAGCATGAATAAATACAGCATCCCATGTCAGCATCATACTGACTGTGTTCGTGTTTGCTCTTTGCTATTCTCTGCTGCTTATCTGCTGTGAATCATCAACTCCTTCCCTAGTCTCTCCATTGTCAACAAAGAGAGACTGCAATCTCATCTAGCTTTGTTACTTATGATGATAGGTTGCTGCTGCTCCATAGGTTGGACATCAACCAATGGATTCAAATTGCAAGAAAGGAATCATAGAATCCTAGAGTTGGAAGAGACCCCCGCCCCCCAGGACCATCCATTCCAACCCCATTCTGCTATGCAGGAAGACATCATCCAAGCCCTCCCTGGGACAGATGGCCATCCAGCCTCTACTTAAAAACCTCCAAAGAAGGAGACTTCACCACTCTCCAAGGCAGCGTCTTCCACTGTTGAACAGCTCTTATCTTCAGGAAGTTCTTCCAAATGTTTTAACGAGATTGTGATTAAACATTAGGAAGAACCTAATGGGAGAGTATTCAACAGTGGATCAGATTAACTCAGAATGTGGAGGGCTGTCTTTCATTGGAAGTATTTACCAGCGGTTCCTGAACTTTGGTCCTCCAGATATTTTGGACTTCAGCTCCTAGAATTCCTGACCGTTGGCCAAGCTGGCTTTGGCTTCTGGGACCTGAAGTCCAAAACACCTATAGGGCCAAAGTTTGGGAATCACGGATGGCTACCTCTTAGGGATGTTTTAACTGTGGGGCTAGACTACTTGGTCCTTGTGGTACTTTTGTTGCTGTATCTAAAAAAAGCAGTGACATTTGGGCTGCCCTATTCTCTTCTTGGCAGTTCAGAAATGAAATGTACCCACCCACCCCCGGAAATATGCTTATGCTTTCCAAAGTTAATAATAATAATAATAATCCTGCCTGGACTTTTGAACTAGTAGAGAGTGGTTTAGCCCCTGTGTGGGTGTGTGTTGGAAGGCATCGCTCCCATATGGCTAAATGCCTTCAGTGCGTCTCTGTCACAGCAAATCTATAGGTCTAGGGAAGGAGCAGTGGGGAAAGGAGTTCATTGCAGCACATTCTGATGTAGTGCCACTCAAAAGGATGGTCCCTGGACCAGTGCTGGCTCACAAGCCACCAGCTCCAAGTCTGCAGAGAGTTTCCAGGATAGGAAAAATACACTTGTAACCAATGGGTTACACAGCATGTGCTTATGAAAGCCTATGGAAGACCCTTAAAGACATGGGAGTGCCAATACATCTGATAGTCCTGATGAGGAATCTGTGCTCAGGACAAGAGGCTACTCTCAGAACAGAACATGGAGAAAGGATGGTTCCCAGTTGGCAAAGGGGTCAGACAAGGCTGCATCCTTTCACCCGATCTGTTCAACTTGTTTGCAGAACATATAAGAAAAGGAGGCTTGGACACAGAAGAAGGAGGAGTGAAAATAGGAGAAAGGAACATCAACAATCTAAGATATGCAGATGATACCATAATACTAGCAGAAAACCTCACAGACCTGGAACACCTACTAAGGAAGATCAAGGAACAAAGTGCAAAGGCTTTCTTTATTGTTGAACATAAAGAAAACAAAAAGAATGACCACCAAGGAAGACCTTCACAAATCCAACCTAGACAATGAAGAACAGAAATAGTAAAAGAATTTCCATACCTGGGATCAAACATTGATAGAAATGGGGACTGCAGTCAGGAAATCAGAAGAATTGGGAGGGTGGCTATGAAAGAACTAGAAAAGATTCTAAAATGCAAAGATACACAACTCAGCACAAAAGTCAGAATCATACAAGCCATCGTATTCCCTATTGCCATGGATGGATGGGAGAGATGGACAGTTAAGAAAGAAGATAGGAAGAAAATCAATGCATTTGAGAGAATGTGGGCTGGAGAAGAGTGCTGATAATCCCATGGACAGCCAAAAAGACAAAGAAAGGGGTCCAAGAGCAGATCAAGCCAGAGATATCCCTAGAAACCAAGATGACCAAACAGGCTGTCGTACTTTAGACACATCAGGAGAAGAGAAGATTCATTAGAAAAGACAATAATGCTGGGAAAGGTGGAGGGAAGTAGGAAGAGAGGAAGGCCCCAGGCCAGATGGAGGGACTCTATTATGAAGGAGGTCTCTATGGGGATTTCTTGAAGGGTTGCAGGAATTAAACAGAGCAGGGGAGGACAGAGGGTCTTCTTGGAGATGTCTCATCCACAGGGCTGCCATGAGTTGAGATCAACTCGGCAGTTAACACCAAAAAACCAATGCGTGCAAATAAGGCGTTGTTCCTCAGCACATTGGGAGAGGAAATTGCTAGTCCCCAGATCAGACAGCAGAGTTCTAATGGATCAGAAGCCCCTTTACCCAAATGACAAGAAAAATTATATTAAAAAATTACAGTCAGTCCTCTATATTCACAGATTCCTTATCCATGGATTCAAGCATCTATGGCTTAAAAATATTTTTTAAATATCAGTTCTGAAAAACAAATCAAGATTTTGCATTTGATATAAGGGACACCATTTTACTATCCCTTGTATTTAATGGGACTTGAAAATCCACCGATTTTGGTATCCGGGGAGTGTGTGTGTCCTGGAGACAAAACCCATAAGATATCAAGGGCCCACTGTAGCTGCAAAGGCAGTTTAACAGCAGTAGAAAACAACTGTGAACCACAATTTTCATGTGATGTAAAGCTTTGCTTATTGCACTCCCAAATGCAAGAACAAATAGTTTTAAAGTATTGTCCTCCAATGGGGTGGTGAGGCACACATGAGGATTTGCACATTTTCTAGTGATTTTATTTTGGGATCTTTTCCTGAAGAATTTATTTGTACCCAAACTTTTCTCTCTTTCCCTCTCTCTCTCTCTCTCTTTCTGTTTTGTATCTTTCTGTTTGTAAATAATGGCTGGCATTCTGCTGGGGACTTAACATCAAAATTTAATTGAGGAGTTTCAAAACATCCATATTTGTTTAGGTGATGCTGCTGTGATGTTATGAAGTATGGGCCTCCGTTGTGCAGTGGTAGTCAATGGAGCGACTGATGCACCGTGGCCTGATATTCAGTGGACACTCTTATGCGTAGTGGTATTCTCCAGTGTGCATCAGGACACTGGCTAGGAAGCGCCAGAGTACAACAGAGTTGCCTGATGCACACCAGAGCACTCTTGCCAGTGGACGTTATCACACGCGGTGGCAAGAAAGCGGCATGGAATCAATCCAGAACCATACCGGAATAGACCCCGTAGCTTCAGACAAGAAAGCAGCATCATTCCAGTATGGTTCTGGTCACGGCAGATGTAATTCTTCAAATGAAAAGGAATTGCAAAGAACGGGGATGATGCCTCAGTGCGCCGGGGATGGCACTGGATGGGGCAGGGTTTGCTGCGACGTCGTTTGAACACAGGGGCAAAGGAACCGGAATGGGACAGGGATGGTACGGGGATGGGACTGCTTTAGATCCAGTGTCCGGATGCACATCTTTGCATTTCATTACCAGGGTTTTGTTGTGTATCTACAAGATAGCTATGGACCACTTAGGGCCTTTGCAGACTGCCAGAAATAGTGCAAATTGAGTCCACTTTAAGGGTTAGGGTTAGGGAATCATGGGAACTGTATTTTATTGTGGCACCAGAGCTCTCTGACGGAGAAGGCTCAATGTCTCAGGAAAAACAACAACAATTCCCATGATTTCCTAGCACTAACCCTAACCCTTAAAGTGGACTCAATTTGCACTATTTCTGGCAGTCTGCAAAGGCCCATAGACTGTGATGGAGGATCTCAGCCAGTGTGTTTGTTCCTAAGAAATCAGGGTTAGTTTTGGGGGGTGTGTGTGTGTGTTTAGCAAACACATTTTTTATACATTTTCAAAATGCAAAATAAAAAAAAATATCTTGTGGTAGCTGACAAGTTTCTTGACAGGGGTGTCTCGATGTGTCACGATGCCCTTTTCCTGTCAATGATGAGAAATTTTGCCAGTATTTTATTTATTTTTTTACATTTCTTCAACAGGATCTATCCACTAAGCACTGGAGAGCTCCTGGTAGGAGGTTTCTCCACTTCCAGGGCCACTTTCTCCCTTCCATCACTCAGTAAAAGACCTTCTCCAGATAGGTATTCAAGAACATTCCCCTGGGATCGAGTTTCTCCCTGATGGCGCAGAACCTCTGAAAGCTGGGGTACATCTGCTCAAAGTCTCTCCGGGTGCATGTGTGAGCCTGGTGGCAAAAGATAGGATGTTTTAGGATGTTGACCTTTCTATTGGAAGATTCAGCTTCCTCTAGTCCCCCGTCCCCCTTCTTTTGATAGAATAGGATTCCTGCATGGAAACTCTGCTGTCTTTCTACATCTAAACCCACCATTTTGTTCTTGCTATCCTTTGAAGTGCATGGTCATAAATACCTTTTGTAATTATTATTATTATTTATTATTATATTTATTTGCATCCTGCTTTACTCCCAAGATTGGGACCCAAAGCGGCTTACAGTCTAAAAACACAGTGCAAAATTGACAATTAAAATGGTATTAAACTATTACAATATTAAAAAAGATCATTCATTTTGTAAGCAAGTAAACCGACTAGGTCAGGGGTAGGCAACCTTTCCCCTTTAAGGGCCGAGGGACTTCAGCTCCCAGAATCCCAGGAGCTATTGGCCAACATGGGACTATTGGCCAACATAGCTGAGGCTTCTGGGAGCTGAAGTCCCTCAGCCCATAAAGGGGAAAGGTTGCCTACTCCTGGACTAGGTGATCCAGGGTATCTCCTTTGGGAAGTTCCTCTCTCAAACAAAGAGATCTCCTTGTAGTCTCCATACATCTTCTTCCTCTCCTCTATATCGATTCCAAAAATTCCTCTACATTTGGAATCACCAAAGATGGTGAGTTAAGATACTGAAGTCTTTTTTCTTTTACCTAATCTATACATCAGCTAGTTAGGATATACGGTAGGTTCCTTGTGCATATGTACATTCAAAGCCATCAGTAAACTTATCATTAGCCTGAAACTATCTGCCTTGTTTCTTTCGAATCAGTTTCAGCTTTCACGGAAGCAGTGTCAAATTGGGGCACCTCTTTCTGATACTCTGCAAAAGGAGGTTAATCTCAGATTAACAGACCTTGTTGAAGGCCTTACTGAAATCAAGTTATACTACATCCACCACATTCCCTTCATCTACCAAGCTGGTAATTATATATATATAAAGATAAGATCAGTCTGGCATGACTTGTTTTTGAGAAACCCATGTTGACTTTTTGTTTTTCTTAAACAAAGGCTGAAGCCTTAGGAAACTTTAATTCCCAACACTTTCTATTTGGTGATACAGAGGACAGGAGCCCTAAATCTAGAAGACAAGTCCTTACTAGAGAAGGCCCATTGAATCAATGGTCAAATGGTGGAAAGGTAGACTTCGGCTTGGCTCCGTTGGTTATTCCCAATGGCCCACTGAATCAGTTGTCAAATGGCGAGGGAACATGAAGGTAAACCCCATTGATTCACTGGATCTACTTTAATTGGGACAATGTCAGGAGTTGCAAATACAACTTTCCTGCCATGAAATACTGGGAAGGTTAAGTGATGGGTTATACCAGGGACCGGCAACCTATGGCCCAGGTCCCTGGACCCTGGACTACGGCCCAGGTCCCTGGACTTACTGGCCCAGGCGGAAAGTTGCTGCCGCCGCCATACGTTTTTTCCGCCGCGCGTGCGGCCGCGTGTGCCATGACCGCCCTTTTGAAAATCAAAATGGCAGTCGTGATGCGTTTGCACATGTGCAGTACTCCTGCGCATGCGCAAACGAGTCGCAGCCGCCATTTTGGAAATCAAAATGGCGGCCATGACTCGTTTGCGCATGCGCAGCAGTACTGCGCATGCGCAAACGCCCCGCGACCACCATTTTGATTTCCAAAATGGCGGCTGTGGCGCGCGCGGAGGTGGCTGCGTGGCGGCAGCGGAGGCAGCGGGAGCACACGCGGGGCGGCAGCACGCGCGGGGCGGCAGCATGCGGGGGGCGCGCGCGTACACCACCATTCCCCCCCCCTTGGCCCAGCGGCGGGAGGGACTTCGCGGGACCGGCCCCAAGGTATACAGTAGTAGTTGCCTACCCCTGGGTTATACAGTAGTAGAACAGTGATTGCAGAGACATGATGATTTCAGCCGCAGGTAGTGAAATAATTTTAAAGGGGAGACAGACATGATCCAAGTCTATTCAAGGTGGTGCCTATGAGAAGAGTCTGGCTGTAAGAACGGGTTTTATAGGAATTAGAGAGGTGAATATGTTTAATAATTATAGTAGATAAGAACTGAGCCCAGCATGAGTCTGAAATTGTGTATAGTTTATAGTTTTTTGTGGGTTTTTCTTTTCACTGAAGATGCCAGCCACAGATGCTGGCGAAACGTCAGAAAGAAACTCTTCTAGAACATGGCCACACAGCCCGAAAAACCCACAAAAAACTATGGATGCCGGCCATGAAAGCCTACGACTTCACATTGTGTATAGTTTAATTAGGCAATGTTAATGTTTACTGTTTAGTTCTAACAGTGAGCATCTCTGGATTGGATCTATAGTTACTGAATAAAGGTTTGCTGAGTTTAACTACTGAAGTCTAAATTTCTGATCTTGGTTAGCTGCCAGACCTGACAGACTCACAATAGGATTCAGATATAGACCAAGGATGGATCTTCGGACGTGGAACTGTGTACCCGCGTCACCCTTCACCATCAGCTGGGGACAATGGGGGTTGCAGTACAATACCATCTGGAGGAGCACATACATCCCTCATGTAATCCTCCAACAGTCTCTGTCTAAAACAGACTTGCATGGAGAAAAGGAGGTCCATTCTGCCTCCAATTGGAGCATGGATAAATGTCGTTTCCATCAGATTTGGTGGATCAGGCCAGAAAAGGTTACTCACAGGCTGCATCTACACTGCAGACCTAATGCAGTTTGACACCACTTTAACTGTCACGGCTCAATGCTATGGAATTCTGGGACTTGTAAGTTTGAGAGATAGTTAGCCTCTCTGTCAGCTCTGGTGCCATAGCTAACTACACACTGCAGAAATAATCCAATTTGAGACCGTGCTAATTGCCACAGCTCAATGCTAGGGAATTCTGGGAACTATAGTCTTCTGAGACATTAGTCTTCTCTGCCAGAGAGCTCTAGTGCCACAATAAACTGCAGTTTTTAGGATTCCCTAGCAGTGTGTTTCTGCAGTGTGTTTTGGATCTAACTGAATAGTTATTCCTCACTTATGGCGACTCTATCATGGGTTTTTGTTGGGGGGGTTTTGGGGGGGAGGGGGGCAAGGTTTGTTCAGAGGAGGGTTGTTCTTGCCTTCCTTGAGGGTGAGAGATTGTAACTTGGCCAGGGTCAACCAGTGGGTTTCCATGGCTAAGCAGGGATTCGAACCCTGGTCTCTCAGACACTCAAACCATAACATCAGGCTGGCTCCTTATATCTTTTCATAGAATCATAGAATCCTAGAGTTGGAAGAGATCCCAAGGGCCATCCAGTCCAACCCCAATCTGCCATGCAGGAACTCACAATCAAAGCATTCCTGACAAATGGCCATCCAGCCTCTGTTTAAACCCTCCAAAGAAGGAGACTCTGAGGGAGTGTGTTCCATTGTTGAACACCTCTCACTGTCAGGATGTTTCTCCTAATGTTCAGGTGGAATTTATTTTTCTGTAGTTTGCATCCATTGTTCCAGGTCCTATTCTCTGGAGCAGCAGAAATCAAGCTTACTCCATCCTCAATATGACATCCCTTTAAATATTTAAACAGGGCTATCATATCCCCTCTTAACCATCTCTTCTCCAGGCTAATCAAACCCAGTTCCCTAAGTCGTTCCTCATAGGGCTTCATGGTTGCCAGACCCTTCACCATTTTGGTTGCCCTCCTCTGGACACACTCCAGTTTCTCCACATCCTTTTTGAATTGTGGGGCCCAGAACTGGACACAGTGTTATTCCAGGTGGGGCCTGACCAAAGCAGAATAGAGTGGCACTATGACTTCCCTTGATCTAGAGTCTAGACACTATACTTCTATTGATGCAACCTAGATTCCCATTAGCCTTTTTAGCTGCTGCATCACACTGTTGACTCATGTTCAACTTGTGGTCCACGGACTCCTAGATCCCTTTCACACGTATAAATCTCCTTAAGCCAGGTGTCCCTCATCTTATATCTATGCATTTCATTTTTTGCCCTAAGTGCAGTACCTTACATTTTGAGATGTAAGAGGGTTAAATTTGTGTGTAATGGTGGAATTGCATTTCTGTGAGTGAGAAAGAGACAGTCAATGGGATCTCATAGAGCTGCAGGGCAAAAGAAGCTATCTGAACAGACTTAATTAATGGGAATATAACACCATTAATTCCACTTCTCTCATTGCTTATCAATGAAGATTCCCAGGTGCGGCATAAAAAAATAAATTAGTTTTATGCATGCCATAACATGTTTAGAAATGACTGCATATTGGAAAGAAGTTTCTAATCTGTTTTTGGAAAACTGGAGAGGTAGTTTGCGGGATTTTGTTCTTTTGGAGAAGAAACTGACGGCTCAGTCTAAACATTTTGAATAGCATACAGAGGACTGAATGTATTTGCAGCGTTTGGTTCCCATTTGTTGAATATTACAGCTCTGATACTACTGTTTGTCCTCCCGAGTCACATCTATGCATTTCATAAACTATGTGCTCTTCTGATTTTGGATAAATGCCTCAAAAATGTATTTTTCTTCTTCCTGTGGTTATCAAATCCCTCCTCAAACTGCAAATCCCAGGATCCCATAGGATGCAGCGACAGCAGTCCAAGTGGGATCATAGTGCTACAACTGTGTAGTGTTAAGCACCCCTAGATTCAATAGAAAGAGACGAGGACTACAAATCCCAGAATTCCACAGAATGCATCCATGACACTTCAATGGAATCATAGTGCTATAACTATGTAGCATGACAGACATATTGGCAAGATTTCCGTCATTGTTACTGTGTTGTTGTTGTTGTTGTTGTTTTAAAAAGATACGGTTAGGTATATTTTGTCTGCTTCTATTCACCCTTTATGAGCCCATTAGAGCTCTAAGATGCAAATAGTTTAAATAACTTTTTATACTTTTTTTTATTGAAGTTTGTGTGTAGTTTTTAAAAAAATCTGCTTTGATTTTAAATACATTGTAAGCCACCTTGAGTCCTATTATTGGGAGAAAGATGCAATATAAATGTGATCATCATCATAGAATCATAGAATCCTAGAGTTGGAAGAGACCACAAGGGCCATCCAGTCCAACCCCATTCTACCATGCAGGAACTCCCAATCAAAGCATCCCCGACAGATGGCCATCCAGCCTCTGCTTAAAGACCTCCAAGGAAGGAGACTCCACTACTCTCCAAGGGAGTGTGTTCCACTGTCAAACAGCCCTTACTGAATTAAAAACATTTCAAGCTGCCCTCCGCTGGTACCTTTGCCCAGTGTGGTCTGCCTCCAACCTTCTTCATGATGCCCTCATAAGCAAGCCAGTAGTCCAGGCGGGGAACGTCTTTCCCATAGGGTCTAAAGGAGGACACAGAAGAAAGACTGCAATGAATGACTTATGGTGGAACCCCACTGGGTACATCTGAATGACATTGGAAGGTCAAGAGGAAGAATTTCATAGCCACTTGGAAAGCTTTCGGCCCCAGAATGCTTCAAACCATTCCTGATTCCCCTGTTAGTGGCAGAAACAATCACAGGTTTCCCTTATGCATTCACAGAATCATAGAATCCTAGAGTTGGAAGAGACCTCAAGGGTCATCCAGTCCAACCCCTTGCCATGCAGGAACTCTCAATCAAAGCACCCCCAGCAGATGGCCATCCAGCCTCTGTTTAAAGACCTCCAAGGAAGGAGACGCCATCACCCTCCAAGGGAGCATCTTCCACTGTCAAACAGCTCTGACTGTCAGGAAGTTCTTCCTAATGTTGAGGTGGAACCTCTTTCCTACAGCTTGAACCCATTGCTCCGTGCCCTAGTCTCTGTAGCTGGATGTAGAGCAATGGGTCCAAGCTACAGGAAAAGAGATTCCACCTCAACATTAGGAAGAACTTACGTCCTTTCTTTGGGTTGCTGTGGGGCTTGGTATTCCCTTCTTCCCTTCGTCACACCCAAAGATCCCTAACTTAGGAATTTATCACATGGGAGTGATCCCGTGCAAAACTGTGTTGTAAGCCTCCCGGTTTCGTTATGCAGAGGGGCGGGATAAAATTAAGTATCATCATTATTATTATTATTATTATTATTATTTTATGGGGGTTTAAATTGAAAAAATCTGCAAAAGCTGGTTGATTTTCACACGACGTCGTTGCTAATGTGTTGTTCACCCAAACCGAAAGTCAACAAAATCTGCAAAAGCGGGTCGGTTTTCAAATGATGTCAGGGTTAATGAGCATTAACGCGACATTAACCCAAATGGAAAGTAGACCAAAACCCGCTCCTTTTTATTTTTGGAAAATTTCTGCACTCCCCACCCCTGCCCCATATGATAAACTCATTCGTGGACAGCCCTTGAAGCCTCCTCTTTATTGCCATGCCTTGCTTCATGGGGAGTGAGCAGGATCACAGAAGCATCTCCCTATAAAATGATGCAAAATGGTGACATCTGTGCTGAGGTTTGAGCGCTGCTGCGATCATTTTGCATCTGGCAAACCTACTAAATGCAGACCTACTAAACCACATTGAGCCACACCTAGGATTGCAGTCTACAATTCTAGGGACGTTATCACACGGGGAGTTGCGGGGAGAAAATGGAAATAAACGGGCACGAGCGGAAGTCTTTAATTTACAGGATTTGTCCTGTTCCGCCTCGTCTGATAACTAAATTCGAATTTAAAAGGGGGTTAATTCGAATGAAAACCTGATCTTTTCATTTTCGGGATTTTTGGGGATTTGAAAAGATCAGGTTTTTGTTCGAATTAATCCCCTTTTAAATTCGAATTTAGTTATCAGACGAGGTGGGACAAATCCCGTAAATTAAAGTCTTCCGCTTGTCCGGTTTATTTTCAGTTTTCGGTGGCGGATCCCCGTGTGATAACGTCCTAGGTGACTCTGAATCCATTGGGCTGATGGCTGCAGAGAGCGGGAGAAGGATTGCTGCCATTTCTTCCCAGCAACATTTTCTGCAGTTGCTGCCACACTGCAGATTGAATGCAGTTTGAGACCGCTTTATCTGCCATGGCACCATCCTATGGAAGCCTGGGATTTGTACTTTCTTGTGGAATCAGCGCTTTCTTGTGGAATCAGAATGCCACATTGTTAAATGCTGACAGAGAAGGCTAAATATCTCACAAAACTACCAATGCCAACATTCCACAGCATTGAACCATGGCAGTGAAAGCAGTCTCAAACTGCATTAATTCCACAGTGTAGATGCAGCCTGTGTCATGTCAGCATTTAACAATGTGGCATTCTGCGACATAAACATGGTAGCCAGGGCCAGTGTGGTGTAGTGGTTGGAGCATTGGACTACGATGCTGGAGACCAGGGTTTGAATCCCTGCTCAGCCATAGAAACCCACTGGGTGACCTTGGGCGAGTCATACACTCTCAGCCCCAGGAAACCCTGTGACAGGTTCGAGTTAGGGTGGCCATAAGTGAGAAACAACTTGAAGGCACACAGCAACAACATCCTCAGCTAATGTCTCCCATGAACACTTCAGGTGCAGATGGTGGCATCGGTGAAGGGGCACATTCTCACCTCTCCTCAATTTGTCCTTTCTCCCCATAGATCAGGGGTCCTCAAACTACGGCCCGTGGGCTGGATCCGGCCCGCCGAGGCCTTTTATCTGGACTACAGCTTGTCACCTGCCAAGCCCTGCCCCCAGTCGCGGGGCAGGACAGGAAGAGAAAGGCCACAACGCGAGCAAGCGCGCGACTCCAGCTGCCATTTTGTTTGGGAACCACCATCTTAGGAGGAGGGAGGCGAAGTGGCGGCTGAGGGAAGAAGGGAGGAAGCAAAGAAGGAAGAGAAGGAGGCAGGAAGAAAGGAAAGAAGGCAGGCGCCCGACCCAGCCTCGGCCGAGGTGAGCAGCGGGAGAAGGGGAAGGGGAAGCGGTCCTCTCCGGCCCTCGCTGAGGGGAACCAGGGCTCCGAGGAAGCAGGCAGTTTGTAGACCGCTCCTGCCGCTGTTGCTGCTGCGCTGCCGCCACCGCTGGGCCCACCTGGTGTTTTTTTTTGCCATCTGAGGCTGAGAGAGTGTGGCCTAACCAGGTAATCCAGTGCCTTGGAGTCATTTCCGGCTTATTTTGACCCTATCATGGGGATTTGCTTGGCAAGTCTCTCCAGAGGAGGGTTTCCATTACCATCTGAGGCTGAGAGAGTGTGGCCTGCCCAGGGTAATCCAGTGCCTTGGAGTCATTTCTAACTTATGGCGACCCCTATCATGGGGGTTGTCTTGGCAAGTTTCTTCAGAGGAGAGTTGCCATGGTTATCCTCTGAGGCTGAGAGGGTGTGACTTGCTCAAGGTCATGTTTGTTTTGTTTTGTTTTGTTTTGTTTTTACTCCAGCCCTCCAATGGTCTGAGGGATGGCGAACCAGCCCCCGGCTCAACAAGTTTGAGGACCCCTGCCAAAGAGGTTTGCTTCAATCCTAGCTGGATTGGGATGAAAACGTCGCCCATCCCAAAGCCCAAATGGCCTTGACTGGGCTGCCTCATGCGTACCTGTACATGATGATGTTCATGTAGCAGCTGTCCCTCTGGAAACAGGGGCTCAGGAGGATGCTGTCTCCCCGCGTGAAGCGTACTTCCACTGGGTAGTGGGCCACCACCTTGGGGTTGCTTTCCAGGACCCTCTTCAGCTCCAGAAGAGCTTCCTTGGTTTTCTCGCTGCAAAAGGGACAACACAAGACCCAGCCATAAAGCCAGGAGGATGCTTCCAAGAAGAGACAACGGCTACGTTTCTGTCCAGTGGTATCCCATTGCCTGTTCTGAGGATGCTAGAAATCAAGCCCCCAAAGCAGAACTGCCATTACAACAAAATCGTTGCTCTCTCACACAGCAGTCTTGGTTGCTGAAAGTGCTCCAGGACTCCAAACACCTTAATCTAGTTTGAGACGCAAATGGATTTTAAATTTCCTGGACTTTGGAAATCTCCCTATAGCCACAGGGCCTGGAGGAGGAGGATCCTGCCTGCAAAAGATATCCTCCCCACCATAGACCATTTTAACCAAAGACTGAAACAACATGGAGGCATCCGATTAACATCTCCAATTGTTTTTCTCCTGTTTGGTTTGTAACATCTTGCCTGATGAAGAAGAAGCCCATGGAGCTTCGAAAGCTTGCAACAAGAATATTGTGCATTTGGGTTGGCCAATAAAGGTATCCCTGATGGATAAAGGTATCCCAGGGCCAGGAGGAGGAGGATCCTGCCTACAAAAGATATCCTCTGCACCATAGACCATCTTAACCAAAGACTGAAACAACATGGAGGCATCCGACTAACATCTCCAATTGTTTTTCTCCTGTTTGGTTTGTAACATCTTGCCTGATGACGAAGCAGCTCATGGAGCTTCGAAAGCTTGCAACAAGGATATTGTGCATTTGGGTTGGCCAATAGAGGTATCCCTGATGGGTTTTTGTTTGCATTTGCTAAATGGCCAACACAGCTACCCCTGAATATTTTCTGTATTGTGAGATACTACATTGTAGATGCAACAAGGGAACCAGGAACAATACTCTGTGGACTGGGAATTTCAGTCAAGATAAAACAATTTTTTTCTTCTTAAATGTGGACTGAATTCACATGTTTTCCCTCTATCTCCACCAAAATATTCCTGATGCCAACACATGGAGACTTCTTGAGGAATCCATTGTTCTCCGCCACAAATAGGCCTGTGACCTAATAGGAATGGAGGCATATTGGATTGCAAAAGAGGGGTCCCTCCCTGTTGAGTTGCAAATAGACCTTAAATTTCCTGGACTTTGCAAATCTCCCTATAACCACAGGGCCAGGAGGAGGAGGATCCTGCCCAAAAAAGATATCCTCTGCACCATAGACCATCTTAACTAAAGACTGAAACAACATGGAGGCATCTGACTAACATCTCCAATTGTTTTTCTCTTGTTTGGTTTGCAGCGTCTTGCCTGATAAAGAAGAAGCCCATGGAGCTTTGAAAGCTTGCAACAAGGATATTGTGCATTTGGGTTGGTCAATAAAGATGGATTTTTGTTCTAGTTTGAAGGATTAGAAAACATCAGGGAGAAGCTAGGAGTCATCATGGTATCATAGAGTTGGAAAGGATTGCAAGGGCCAGCTAGTGAAATCCTCTGCCATGTGGAAATATACAACTACAGCACTCCTGAGAAATATTTAACCAACCTCAGTTTAAAGATCTCCAAAGAGGAAAAGTCCACTAACCTCCAAGGAAGCCCATTTCCATTGTTAGATAGCTCTGTACAGTAAAGAATCATAGAATTATAGAATCATAGATTTCTAAATCTATGATTCTATAATTCTATGATTCTTTATTGTAAAGAGCTATCTAACAATGGGATGGGTTTACTTGGAGATTAATAAAGAATCATAGAATTACAGAATCATAGGTTTCTAAATTATTGAAATCATAGATTTCTAAATTATTTCTACATCTATGATTCAATAATTCTATGATTCTTTACTGTACAGAGCTAACAATGGAATGGGTCTCCTTGGAGGTTAGTGGACTTTGAGACCCACTAGGGCTATCTAGTCCACCCCCCTTATGCATGCCATGTAGGAAGACACCACCTCTTTAAAAAAAACAAAACCCAAAAAGGAGACTTCATCAACCTCCAAGGCAGTGCCTTCCATTGTCAAACAGCTCTTAATGCCAGGAAGATCTCCCTAATGTTGAGGTGGAATCTCTTTTCCTGGAGCTTACATCCATTGTTTCGGGTCCTAGTCTCTGGAGCAGCAGAAAACAAGCTTGTTCCCTCCTCAATATGACATCCCTTCAAATATTTAAACAGGGCTATCCTATCACCTCTTAACCTTCTCTTCGCCATCCTAAACATCCCCAGCTCCCTGAGTTGCTCCTCATAGGGCTCTGTGGTGTCCAGACCTTTCACCATTTTGGTCACCCTCCTTTGGACACGCTTCAGTTTACCAGGTCTAATGTCTAAGCACTGATGTTGGGCTTCTGAGCTAAATCTAGCGGACACAATCCTGGGATAAATCTAGTGTCATAACCATTAGGAGGAACCTGCTGACAGTAGGAGGTCTTCAATGATGGGATATAGGCTTACTCAGAAGATGGTGGAGTCTTCTTCTTTGGAGGTCTTTGAACAGAGATTGGATGACTTTGTTGCAGGCATCTTTTAAGTGTATATTCTTACATGCCGGGGGATTGGATTAGATGGCCCTTGTGGTCCCTTTCAACCCAATGATTTTATGACCTTCTGTGTGCAAATGCTTTACTATGGAAAAGTAAAAGTAAAGCAAATGCTTGGCTACTGAAATATGACCTCTTTCAATTTACTCATTGAAAAGAACATTGAGAGAGATGACAGTGCTTCACACTGCCAAAATAAAGCAGCTTGACACCAATCTAACTGCCATAGTTCAATGCTATGGAGTTCTGGGATTTGTAGTTTGTGCTGGGAAATTTCAGCCTTCTCTCTTCCCTCCCTCTTTGCTATTTAGAGTAAATGGGATTTTAAATTGCACAGAATTTTCTGCATGTCAAACCCTGCTGTCTTCCCTCATTTAAAACCTTCCATTTGCTCACTACTAGCATTGAATGACATGTCAATACATACAATTTGTAACCCAGTAAACAAAGCATGGGATTCAGGTCACTTCCTTTTTGGATCTTACTCTCACATAAATAGATGCTTCTCTCCCTGTTGGGTCTCCTCTTCCCACACATCTTCCTCTGAGAGATGCTGAGATTAAAGATTTTCTCCCTTTTTCCTGATCTATTCATTAGCTATTTAGGATGTAGACTCCCCATGCATATTATTAAACTTTTCATTAATTGCAAGCTTCCTCTTGTGTTTTGTGTGTGTGTGTCAGTGTAGTTCTCAGAGGCCTCATTCCCACGATGATTTAAAGCGAATTGCAGATTGGGTTATATGACCATCATTCCCACCTGAAACCGGTTCCGATCCTATTGAGCTTGGTTGCAATTGCAATGAAGCGAGGCAAATGCAAAAAACCCGCTGTTTCCAGACACTAATTTTGAAAGGGACTAATGGCAGAGGGATGTTTACCATTCCAACTCAGTTTTTGGGAGATCCGCCATTCTCCCCCTCTCTCAGTGCTGCCTTTGTGCTTGTGGTATGACCTATGGGTGCATTATATATATATATATATATATATATATATATATATATATATTATAAATACCAAATTATTGAATATACGATCCATTGTTTTTGCAACGCCGGGCAATCGGTCCGACAGCAGCTCAGCAAGACAAGTAGTTGCAATACCAATGGCTCAAATCTTTTATCATTTTAAAAAAATTAGTTCCCAAGCCAGGTTGCTCAAAGGGGAAATGGTGTACTTTTGAGCAACTAAAGTCACCTGGCTCTGGCCCCATCTTCACTGTGTTGCCACTTGCGTCACCGATGATGCGCAGATGATTGACATGCATTTATTTTTAAGCGGCGCAAACTAGTGGGAATGACAATCGTGCCAAAAAAGAAGCGATTACCAGGGAATAATGAAAAGATCTGCTTTCATAGTGGGAATGATGGACCTTTTGGAAACGATTCACCAACACAAAGCAAAGGTGAATCGCAAACTGGTTTCAATGTAAGTAGGAATGAGGCCAGAGAAGCAGTGTCAGACTGCAACATGTTTTTCACTACTCTGCAAATTGGAAGCTAACCTCTAGCAAGAAATTTAAAATCCATTTGCATCTCAACAGGGACCCCTCCTTTGCAATCCAATATGTCTCCATTCCAGTGAGGTCACAGAGAGCAATGGATTCCCCAAGAAGTCTCCATGTTTTTGCATCAGGAATGTTTTGGTGGATGTAGAGGTAAAACATGCAAATTCAGGCCAACACAGCTACCCCTGAATAGTTTTTTGTGGGTTTTTCGGGCTGTGTGGCCATGTTCTAGAAGAGTTTCTTTCTGACGTTTCGCCAGCATCTGTGGCTGGCATCTTCAGAGAATGCTGGAATGGAAGAGAGTGGGTCTATATTTTCTGAAGATGCCAGCCACAGATGCTGGCGAAACATCAGTAAGAAACTCTTCTAGAACATGGCCACACAGCTCAAAAAACCCACAAAAAAAAAACTATGGATGCCGGCCATGAAAGCCTTCGACCCCTGAATGTTTTCTGTATTGTGAGACAGAGCAACTTCTGTTTTCCCTGGGAGCTATCCAAGGTACTGAATAAACTAGCTTGGTCCTGGCTTCTCCATGCTACAATTTAACTCCCTGTTCAAGCTCAAAGTCAGAACCTATCTGGAGCAGGATGCGGACCAATGGGTTCAATTTGTTGAAATTTGGGAGAGAGAATTTGAATTTCAAATATTTTTTCCAGATGGTTCAGGACCCTCCCGCTGCTTTTGTCCCTGCCAACCGTTCCTTCTGGCCTCTACAGGGGAATCCAACTTTGGCATCTTACATAGGAATGGCCCAATCCTGGACATGCTGTTTGAAACGGCACTCATAGTTGAAGATCTTGTAGCTCAGGTTGACGTTTTCCACTTTGCCGGTGAACAGGAGCCAGAAGAAGAAGCGGTTGAGCCAACCCACTAGGAATGGCAGGAATGTGCTGAAGGCAAAACAAAACAAAACAATGAGATGGGAAAGATGGATATACAGAAATCTGAGCTCATGGATACATGGAATATAGAGTATTACTTTCTATTCACTGGGAACGTTTTTGCATTTCAGCAACCCTTTTGCAATTGCGAAAGTAAACACTGAGCCAGCAAGGTACAGTTGTTTTGAGTGTTAGACCAGGACTCTCAGCGGATGGGATCTGAATCCCTGCTCAGCCGTGGAAACCCAATGAGTGACCTTGGGCAAATCACATACTCTCAGCCACAGAGAAAGGCCATGGAAAACATCTTCATAATCAGTCTTGCCAAGAAAACCCTAGGAGGAGGTCACCACAAGTTGGAGTCACCTTGAAGGAAGAGCAAGCATGGTGTAGTGGTTTCAGTGTTGGAGTAGGACTTTTGCAGGCCAGGATTCGAATCCTGCTCAGCCCTGGAAACCATTTGGTGACCTTGGACAAGTCACACTCTCAGCCTCAGAGGAAGGCAATGGGAAGGAGCCCCCTTCTGAACAAATTATACTAAGAAAAACCTGTAATAGTTTTGCCTTAGGGTTGCCATAAGTTGGAAATGAATTGAAGGCACACAATAGCATCAATAATACAAACAGCTGGATATCAGAAGCAGAAATTCTCTATGAAATTGGTGAAGTCCTACCAACATAGGGTTCATGTATATGGTCAAATCCCCCTGAATTTCCCCCAGGATCACTGCATTTTGTTTACAGGATGGAGGGCCCAAACCCATGAATTGGGTGCAGACTGCCTTCACAATGCCTGCACCTGATTCATAGCTTCCTCCCTCTAATTGACATTTAAATAATTCACCTTTTGCTGCAGGTTTCAGCTCTCCATGTGGCTGCTTTCACTTGCGGTCTCTGCATGTCGCCCAGCACTGCCACTCTGGGCCCAAAACTGTGAATTGGGAGTGGAGTGTCTTTATGATGGCAGCACCCAGTTCGGGGCTTCCTCCCTCTAATCCACATTTAAATGATTCACCTTTCTGAAGTATTGGAAGTGGTGTCATAGAATCATAGTTGGAAAAGACCACAAGATCCATCCAGTCCAATCCCCTGCCATACAGGAACTAGTATTCATAATGAGGATGGAGCAAGCTTGATTTCTGCTGCTCCAGAGAATAGGACCTGGAACAATGGATGCAAGCTACAGGAAAAGAGATTCCACCTCAACATTAGGAGGAACTGCCTGACAATAAGAGCTGTTCGACAGTGGAAGATGCTTCCTTGGAGAGTGGTGGAGTCTCCTTCTTTGGAGGTCGTTAAACAGAGGCTGGATGGCCATCTGTCGGGGGTGCTTTGATTGTGAGTTCCTGCATGGCAGGGGGTTGGACTGGATGGCCCTTGGGGTCTCCTCCAACTCTATGATTTTATGGTATTTTTCTGCAGATTTTTGGCTCCCTTCACAGTGGCACAAGTTGCTCTGAAGTCAGAATGAAGTGTCCAGCATTGACAGCATGGCTGCGCACCTCATTCTGACCTCAGCAGCAGTGCTGGGTAATGAATGGTTACTGTGTGGGAAGGCAATCGCCTAGCGTTCACTGCAAGAGCCAAAACCCCACAGCAAAAGAAATCAGGTAAGGGGGAATTTGGGGCCAGAATACTCCAGGGGTAGTCCAGGTTATTCTGGTTAGTGTAGACCTGCCCATGCTTATTCTGGAATTCTGGAGAGGGATGTAGCCGGAGTAGTGGTGCTGGAAAAGTGTTTTCCTGGGGCACCCCACTGTGCAGTTAGGGGAGATGAGGGTGTCTTCCAAAAGTTGCTGAAGCTTCCCTATGGAAGTAGTAGGATATTTCTGTACAGTATGGAATGTCTGTATTCAGTTCAAATGGAGTTGCATATGCAGTAGTTATGCATGCAGATATATATCTGGGCATGCACTCAGTTGTGCATCCGGTTGCACTTGTGGCTATGCATTCAGAACGTGCCCATTTATTGTGCATCTGGTCTTCAACATTCACCACAAGGGTTGTGCAGCACAGCCAACACACAACTCTGCAAGCAGAGATTCATGATATGGGACCTTGGTGTTGGATCTTAGTCCTTGAGCACCTTGTTACTACATACTTCCTCATGCAATTTTGTACCACGTAGGTCTGTTTGTGTAACACCCCCGGTTACACCAGCGTAAAGCTGTAAGATCTTGGGTTTTGGCCAGAAATCCTTGCCAATCTGCAAAGAACTATGCATAGACCTTGATCTGTTTTTTGTAGCCCTGAACAAACAAACAAGCAAACAACCCCAACAAAACAAAAGCAAAACAAACAAACAAAAAAACAACAACCACCCCACATGGTTCCTTTCACCTTTTGTCCACAAGATGGCAGTATAATATTGGACATCACACTTCTAGGCATCAGGAGAGCTACATAGGCTGTATTCTTCTTAATAGCTTTTCATCTTTTTAATTGCATTGTATTTTTTAAAGTGTAGGTTTAAATTATTTTAATACTGTGAACAGTTTAATACCGTTTCACTGTTCACTTTTTGTATGTTTTTAGCTGTATTGTTTTTTTTAAAAAATTGCAAGCCACCTTGCATCTCAATTTTGGGGGAAAGGCAGGAAACAAATTAATAACAACAAAAACAACAACAATAACAACAGCAGCAGCAGAAGCAACGACGACAACGACAATGACAGCAACAGTAGTAATAATTTATAGTGTGGAAGAAAATCCACTATATTGAGGAATAAACGTTATCCAGCATATCTAGTATTCCGTTCAAGGTTTGCTTCTTGTTGTTGTTGCTGTTGTTGTTGTAGTTGTTATTGGTGTTGTGTGTGCTTTCAAGTTGTTTCCGACTTACGGTGCCCCTAAGGTTTTCTTGCCAAGATTTGTTCAGAGGGGTTTGCCTTTCCTTTCCTCTGAGGCTGAGAGAGTGTGACTTGCCCATGATCACCCAATGGGTTTCCATGGGCAAGTGTGATTCAAACCCTGGATAATCCAACACCCAAACCATTGCACCACACTGGCTCTCTTGCACTGATTCATATCCCTAAGGAGCTTAAGAGAAAAGTTAGGGCAGAATCCAGTTGCTAAAACCAACTGCCCTGCTCCCTTGAGAAGTGCATCCAAGTTGCTTTGAAACTGTCCCTAAAAGAGGACAGGCACAAACAGGACTGAAAAAGCAAAGATGTTCTGCTAAAGCCTTCCAGTCCACCATGGAACTAGGTTTCTAACGAAATCAGCAGTTACATCCCCTTGGATTAGGAGACATTTCCCAGGATGTTGGTCTCTTTCAGGGAAGGATGGATGCTTTACCTGGAATCCTAGAACCCTAGGAGTTTATCGCATTCCCTTTTTTGCCCAATCTGGGCACTGGCTGGGGATGCGTGTGAACAAGGGGAAATGGGGTTTATCACACTTGAAACAGTCGGCAAGCCATCGCCATGCCGTCGCCCGACCACCACCCGTACCCAAGCCGCGCTGAGCCGGCCAATTAATCGGCCGGCTCAGTGCGGCTTGGGTACGAGTGGTGGTCGGGCGACGGCATGGCGATGGCTTGCCAACTGTTTCGAATCGGGCGGCTCAGCGCGGCTTGGGTACGGGTGATGGTCGGGCGACGGCATGGCGATGGCTTGCCAACTGTTTTGAATCAGCCGGCTCAGCGCGGCTTGGGTACGGGTGGTGGTCGGGCGACAGCATGGCGATGGCTTGCCGACTGTTTCAAATCAGCCGTTTCAGCGCGGCCTGGGTACGGGTGGTGGTTGGGCGATGGTATGGTGATGGCTTGCCGACTGTTTCGAATCGGCCGGCTCAGCACGGCTTGGGTATGGGTGGTGGCCGGGCGACGGCATGGCGATGGCTTGCCGACTGTTTTGAATCGGCCGGCTCAGCGCGGCTTGGGTACGGGTGGTGGTCGGGCGACGGCATGGCAATAGCTTGACTAGTGTTTCGAATCAGGCGGCTCAGCGCGGCTTGGGTACGGGTGGTGGTCGGGCGACGGCATGGCAATAGCTTGACTAGTGTTTCGAATCGGGCGGCTCAGCGCGGCTTGGGTATGGGTGGTGGTCGGGCGACGGCATGGCAATAGCTTGACTAGTGTTTCGAATCGGGCGGCTCAGCGCGGCTTGGGTACGGGTGGTGGTCGGGCGACGGCATGGCAATAGCTTGCCGACTCTTTCAAGTGCCATAAAACCCGTTTCTCCTCATCCACGCACATCCCCAACCCATGCCCAGATTGGGCAAAAAAATGGAATGCGATAAATTCCCTAGAGTTGGAAGGGACCTCGATCCAACCCCCTTCTGCCATGCAGGAAGACACTATCGAAGCCCTCCATACAGATGGCCTTCCAGCCTCTGTTTAAGAACCTCCAAAGAAGGAGACTCCACAAACCTCCAAGGCAGCAGCATCTTCCGTGGTCACAGCTCTTACTGTCAAGAAGATCTTCCTGATGTTTAGCTGGAATTGCTTTTTCCATAGCTTAGAAACATAGAATCCTAGAGGTGGAAGAGACCCCAAGGGCCATCCAGTCTAACCCCCTACCTTGCAGGAACTCACAATCAAAGCATCCTCGATAGATGGCCATCCAGCCTCTGTTTAAAGACCTCCAAAGAAGGAGTCTCCACCAAAATCTCAAGGGAGAGTGTTCCACTGTTGCACAGCTTGAATCTACTGTGCTGCATCCTATTCTCTGTAGCAGCAGAAAACAAGCTTGTTCCCTCCTCAATATGACATCCCTTCAAATACGTAAACAGGGCTATCATATCCCCTCTTAACCATCTCTTCTCCAGGCTAAACATCCCCAGCTTCCTAAGTCTGTCCTCATAGGGCTTTATGGTTTCCAGACCCTTCACCATTTTAGTTGTCCTCCTCTGGACAAACTCCAGCTTCTCAATGTCCTTTTTGAATTGTGATGCCCAGAACTGGACGCAGTGTTATTCCAGGTGAGTTCTGACCAAAGCAGAATGGAGTAGTACTATTACTTCCCTTGATCGAGATACTATGCTTCCATTGATGCAGCCTAGAATCGCATTGGCAATTTTTGTTGCTGCATCACAGTGTTGACTCATGTTCAACCTGTGAATGGCATGCATAGGTGTAAGTCCAACTTACGTCTACAGAATTAGTCACACCAGCCTACTGACCTGCCACAATTGCGCTAGTTTAAGAATTGAGACATACCATACAGGAGAAAAAGAATAAAAAATTGAAGATGTTAGTCATAGGCCTGCATTTCATTGTTCATTGTTCTCAGTTCAGATGGGATGGAGGAGTTATTCATAGGGATGGGAAGATACCACTTTTTAGCCGCCACAGAGGAATCCTAAAGAGAGAGCCTGGACTGGGATTGAGGTTCCTACCTCAATTTTTGTTTCTTTTAAATTGGCATGTTTTACCTTAACAACACTGCTATAATATGGAGACTTTCTGAGAAATTCAGTGTTCCCTTCCCAACAAAGGGGTTTGTGGCTTCACAAAGGATTTGGGACAAACTGGATCTCAAAGGCAGTAGCCTTTCATCATCTTGCAAATGGAATTTAAAGTGTATTTTCTGGGCTGACTCTCCCAGGAGGAGGAGGGTCCCACCTGCATGAATACCTTTCCAAAACATCTGAACTGAGAACAAGAACAACAAAATGCCTATGACTAACATCTTCAATGTTTAATTCTTTTTCTCCTGTATGGTTTTTAACACCTTGCCTGATGAAGAAGCCAGTGGAGCTTCGAAAGCTTGCATCGTGCATAATGTGCATTTTGGTTGGTCCAATAAAGGTATCACTGTTTGGTGGATTTTGGATGATGCAGTCCTTTGCTATATGGTCAACGCAGCTACCCCTGGATATTCTTCAGCAGAGTTTTGCAGAGAACGGTGCTGAATTCCCAGCAAGTTCCTCTGAGACAAACTAAAAAACCCACAAGGCAAGCAGGAAGCATATGAGTTATCTACTCAGAGAATTTACTTGTTGCATTCATATCCACATTCGAAAACTATATTTGGGGTTTCTGACTTCTAATTGAGGCCCAGTGTGGTGTAGTGGTTGCAATGTCAGACTGGGGTTCTGGGAGGCCAGGATTCAAATCCCAGTTCAGCTATGGAAGCCCACTGGGTGCTGTTGGACAAGCCCCACTCTCTCAGAGGGTGAAGGATATACTTGATTTGAGCTGTATTTTCCTCCTGGCTCTGTGCTATAAATCCACATGGAAACTCACCTGATCCAAAGAAGGAACTCCAACAGGTAATACCCAACGGCATAGTCCCAAAACCAGTTAGCCGAGGAGCAAGGAGGCTGCAAAGAGATACCAAGGAACAAAAGATGCAAGTCGTGGACACCATGACCATGGAAGCCATTCACATACACTAGAAGCATAGAATCCTAGAGTTGGAAGAGACCTCAGGGGCCATCCAGTCCAACACCCTTCTGCCATGCAGGAACTCACAATCGAAGCACTCCCAACCAATGGCCATCCAGCCTCTGTTTCAAAACCTTCAAAGAAGGAGACTCCACCACCCTCCAAGGGAGAATATTCCACTGTCAAATAGCTCTTACTGTCAAGAAGTTCCTCCTAATGTTTAGGTGGGATCTCTTTTCCTATAGCTTGCATCCATTGCTCCGTGTCCTATTCTCTGGAGCAGCAGAAAACACGCTTGCTCCTTCTTAAACACCTTCATATACTTAAACAGGGCTATCATATCACCCCTTAACCGTCTCTTATCCAGGCTAAACATACCCAGATCCCTAAGTTGCTCCTTGTAAGGCATGGCTTCCAGACCCTTCACCATTTTGGTCACCTTCCTTTGGAGGCGCTCCAGCTTCTCAACATCCTTTTTGGATTGTGGTGCCCAGAACGGGGACATAGGATTATTCCAGGTGAGGCCTGATAGTGTGGTTATCCCATCGATGGGGGACGTATATATGTGGCCTCCTTACCTTTGGCTCCCACAACAAACTTCTTGACCTTGGCTGCAAGATGGTGGATTTACCTTGTTGGTGTGATCTTGGTAGATGACGCTGACATTTTCACTGTGAGGGAACCAAAGGAATCGGAAATATTCTGATTTCTTCAGGTGGCTGTCCAGGTTGTCCAAGACCTGGGAGAGACAAAAGCCAAGAGCTCATAGTTATATGGGAGTTTCTCACCTTTCCAGTCATAAGGAAAAAAATGGCTGCATGTGTGTTGAAAAACTGATGGAAGTTACGCTTGCAGATCACCTTGGGCCTCAATACTTGAGCTGCTACCATGCTGCAGAATTAATGCAGTTTGGCACTGCTTTAAATTGTCATGGTCCCATCCTGTGAAAACCTGGGATTTGTAGTTTGTTGTGGCACCAGAGCTCTCTGACAGAGAAGGTTAAATATACCACAAAACCAGGAATCCCAGAAGTCTATAGCACTGAGCCTTGACAGTTAAAACGGTGTCAGACATATTCATTCTGCAGTGTAGATGCATCATAGAATGTATGAGTTGGAAGGGACCCCAAGAGCCATTAAGTCGAACCCAATGCCAAGTAGGAATACCCAGCAAATGTACTTCTGAAAGACACCCATCCAATCTCTGTTTAACGACCTCCAAAGGAGGAGAGTCCATGGCTCTCCCAGGCAGTCTACTTCACTCTCAAGCAGCTCTTGCAGTAGAGAAATTCTTCCTAATCTTTAATATTTAATGTTTTTTTCCTTGCAATTTGAACTAATAGGCATGTGTTCCAGTCTCTGGAGCAGCAAAAGACAAGCTTGTTCCGTCTTTCACATGACAGCCCTTCAGATATTTGAAGACAGCTATCATATCATCTCTCCGTCTTCTTAGCTGGGCCAAAGCTAACAAAATGAATTTCAACACAGAGAAATGTAAGCTTTTGCACTTTGGGCAAAAAAAATGAAATGCAGAGATATAGAATGGGGGACACCTGGCTTAAGGAGACTTATACGTGTGAAAGGGATTTAGGAGTCCTAGTGGACCACAATTTGAACATGAGTCAACAGTGCGATGCAGCAGCTAAAAAGGCCAATGCAATTCTAGGCTGCGTCAATAGAAGTATAGTATCTAGATCAAGGGAAGTAATAGTGCCACTCTATTCTGCTTTGGTCAGGCCTCACCTGGAATAACTCTGTGTCCAGTTCTGGGCACCACAATTCAAAAAGGATGATGAAAAACTGGAGCGTGTCCAAAGGAGGGCAACCAAAATGGTGAAGGGTCTGGAAACCATAAAGTCCAATGAGGAGAGACTTAGGGAACTGGTTATGTTTAGCCTGGAGAAGAGACGGTTAAGAGGGGATATGATAGCCGTGTTTAAATATTTGAAGGGATGTCATATTGAGGAGGGAACAAGCTTGTTTTCTGCTGCTCCAGAGAATAGGACCCGGAACAATGGGTGCAAGCTCCAGGAAAAGAGATTACTGCTCAACATTAGGAAGACTTTCCTGACAGTAAGGACTGTTTGACAGTGAAAACACACTCTCTCGAAGGGTGGTGGAGTCTCCTTCTTTGGAGGTCTTTAAACAGAGGATGGATGGCCATCTGTCCCAGGGAGTGCTTTGAATGGGAGTTCCTGCATGGCAGAATGGGGTTGCATGGGATGGTCCTGGGGGGGAGGGAAAATGTTGTTTTACGTTGTATGCAAATTTTTATGTTGTAAACCGCCCGGATTGGATTACCAATGGGGGGTATAAAAATAAAATTTATTATTATTATTATTATTATTATTATTATTATTATTATTATCTCTTCCAACACTATGATTCTATGACATCTATGATTCTATGATTCTATCCCTTCAGGTGTTTAAAGATAGCTATCATGTCACCTCTGCTGCCAAGATTCAGAATTAATGCACGTTGACACCGCTTAAACTGCCATGGCTCCATTCTATGGAAATCTGGGAGTTGTCGTTCTCTCTCACAGAGAAGACTAAATATCTCACAAAACTACAAATCCATGAACAAATCCATAAGTGTGCACAAGCCACTAATAGGATTCTGCTCCAAGTCTATCACTTCTGTGCAAATCTTAATGATGTTCCTCGGAGCAGTGATGGGTGTGATAGCATAAACATCCTAGCTGGAGACAGGTCATGGGTGAGAATCCGGTTTCAGTAAGGTAAAGGGAGCCCTGGTGGCGTATTGATTAAATGCCATACTGCAGCCACAAGGTTGCGAGTTCGATCCTGAAGGGCTCCAAGGTTGACTCAGCTTTGCATCCTTTCGTAGGTCAGTAAAATGAGTACCCACTAAGGACGTTATCACACGGGGAGTGGCGGGGAGAAAGTGGAAATATACCGGACGAGCGGAAGTCTTTAATTTACGGGATTTGTCCCGTTCCGCCTCGTCTGATAACTAAATTCGAATTTAAAAGGGGGTTAATTCGAACAAAAACCTGATCTTTTCATTTTTGGGATTTTTGAGAAATGAAAAGATCAGGGTTTTGTTCGAATTAACCCCCTTTTAAATTCGAATTTAGTTATCAGACAAGGCGGAACAGGACAAATCCCGTAAATTAAAGTTTTCCGCTCGTCCGGTTTATTTCCACTTTCTCCCCGCGTGATAACGTCCAAAGAGAGGGCTGAGTTCACTGATAAGCAGTATAGAAATGTAAATATTATTGCTTTTGCTATCGCAATAGAATCCTGATTAAAGACTAAAGGGCTGAGTTTTCTCACTTGGCATGAACCTCCTGCAGAGATCCAAAGTCCAGCATCACTCGCTTTAAAAATAATAAATAATAAACATCTGGTTTCCAGACGCCATTTATTGGACGGGAAAATACGGAGGGAGGCAGCTGAATTATTTTATTCTGAGATAGTATCCTCATTGTTGATGTTGCTGTCGACTTCCACTGCCCAAGCTGGCCTCATTAATAAGATGGAGCTGTTTAAATCATGCTTGTTCTGCCGGCTATATATCAGTCTGAGACAGAGCTTGCAACCTTCTGGATGATTCAACAACTGATCTCATTGGGTTCCTTTTCTGTACACAAAGATGGGTCATTTGTCAGTTCATCTCTGGGTATAATCCCAGGAGAACGGACCCAAATACTTCAGAAGAGACCATCTATACTGCAGAAACAGTCCTAGGTCCAATGTGAAGTCGTAGGCTTTCATGGCTGGCATCCATAGTTTTTTTGTGGGTTTTTTTTCGGGCTGTGTGGCCATGTTCTAGAAGAGTTTCTTTCTGACGTTTTGCCAGCATCTGTGGCTAGCATCTTCAGAGAAAAAAGATGCTAGCCACAGATGCTGGCGAAATGTCAGAAAGAAACTCTTCTAGAACATGGCCACACAGCCCGAAAAAAACCCACAAAAAAACTATAGTCCTAGGTCCTCCAGTTCAAAGATATATAGCTATGTTAGTCTGCAAAATCAGAGATGTAGAGAGATCTTGTAGCACCTTTGAGACTAACTGAAAGAAAAGAAGTTGGCAGCACGAGCTTTCGTAGACTTAAGTCTACTTCCAAATACATCTGAGGAAATAGATCTACGTCTATGAAATCTCATGCTGCCAACTTCTTTCTTTCAGTTAGGGGCTTTGCAGACTGCCAGAAATAGTGCAAATTGAGTCCATTTTAACTGCCCTGACTCAGTGCTAGGGAATCATGAGAACTGTAGTTTATTGTGGCACCAGAGCTCTCTGACAGAGAAGGCTCAATGTCTCAGAAAAAAATACAATTCCCATGATTCCCTAGCACTGAGCCAGGGCAGTTAAGGTGGACTCAATTTGCACTATTTCTAGCAGTCTGCAAAGGACCTTAGTCTCAAAGGTGCTACAAGGTCTCTCTACACATAGGTCTTCCAATGTGACTCTATGGTCAAACTTCTGGCAGAGTTGCACTGGAGGACCTAGAGATTCCTAAGAGAGAACATATATTTTATCCACTTCTCTTTCATAACAGTTAAATGTAGGAACTCAAGGAAAGTGCTTTTTTAAAAAGCACAATTCTGTATTTCTAATATCCGGGCAAGATCGATTCCAAGGAGTTTTGCCCTTCCCTTCTTCTGAGGGTGCATCAACACTGTAGAAATAATGCTGTGTGACTTGAAGTCACACAGCAGCAGCAACAACAAGACACCACTTTAAGTGCTATAGCTCCCTCTTATAGAATCCTGGGAACTATAATTTTGCAAGGTCTTTAGCCTTCTCTGCCAAAGAGTGCTGGAGCCTCACCAAACGACAGATCCCAGGATTCTGTAGAATGGAACTATGGTAGTTAAAGTGGTGTCAAACTGCATTATTTTGACGGTGTAGATGCACCCACACTGGCTGAGATCTCACACTGAAGAGATGGAGAGTAACTCAAAGTTTACTGGTTATGTGGTGGTTATGCAATGCTATCTCATTAGTAAATGATGATGCAACCAAATGAGCAGCCTATGCACTACTGGGCACAACTCTATGCAAGGCAGATGTGCAACAACATGCAATGTACATGCACATTCATGCACAATGCACACCTGTGTGCAATGGTATAGCATGCAGAACTCCATTACCATAATCTTGAACAGAGTACACCTGTTCCACATCAGGGAAAAATGTCCACCTGATTCTGTAGAGGAGCATAAGCTTGCATGAGTTACCAACATAGCCAGTGTATATTCACACTTGCATGGTTTTAGCACTTTGATACCTACTGCTACAATGCACACAGACAGAAGCAACTCTAGTGTCAACTAACAAATGCCAACAAATATGGAAAACAAAATGGTGGCCAACAGACTGGAAGCAATCAAGATATATTCCTGTCCACAAAAAAAGACTGCAGTAGCTAGAGGAACATAGCATTAATCTCCCACACAAGTAAAATTATGCTCGAAAGTCTGCAACATAGACTCCAACAATACATGGAGAGAGAAATCTCAGAGGTCCAAGCGGGGTTCAGGAAAGGAAGAGGCACTAGGGACCACATTGCAAACATATGATGGCTGATGGAGCGCACCAGGGAATTCCAGAAGAAAACCAGCATGTGCTTTATAGGCTATAGCAAGCGTTTGAGTGTATAGACCACAAAATGCTATGGAACGCTCTCAGAGAAATAGGAATCCCACTACAGTTGATAGTCCTGATGAGAAATCTGTACCAAGGACAAGAGGTTACTGTTAAAACAGAATTCAGAGAAACAGAATGGTTCCCAATTGGGAAAGGGCTCAGGCAAGGCTGCATCCTTTCACCCTGTCTATTCAACCTGTATGCAGAAAACGTCATAAGAAAAGCAGGTTTAGACTCAGAAGAAGAAGGAGTGAAGATAGGAGGAAGGAACATTAACAATCTAAGATACACAGATGGCACCATAATACCAGCAGAAAGCATCACAGACTTGGAACAATTATTAAGAAAGGTCAAAGAAGAAAGTACAAAGGAAGGCTTCATGCGAAAGATAAAGAAAACAAAAATAATGACCATGGAGGATCTACATTAATTCAACCTAGACAATGAAGAAATTGAAACAGTTAAAGAGTTCCCGTTGTTAAGGAAAATGCAACATGGGACATACAGTAATAGAAATAAAATATGTATGTGATAGTCACAGTGACTAAGCAGGAACAATCATGAAGCTACACAGGTGAAAAGGATAATGTAATTTGGAAGCCTTGAGAGCCAAGGACAAAGTTATAGAGTGTATATTGAAAACACCTGTTATAGATTGCAAACACCTGAGATTCATTAAGTAGTCAAGGTAAAATGATGAAATACTTGGGTTGGTCTTAAGTATGGGATGATCTATGTAAACCAATCAAAATGAATGTACACGCCCACTGGGTGGAAAACTGACTAGTGGGTGGTGACTAACAATGGCTATAAGTGCAATGTTTGCCAATGCATATTGTGGTGTAGTGTGGTACAGTAGAGATTGTGATTTGTAGGGCATATAGTATTTATATATAGTAGAATAAAGTAGATCTTTTATATAAGACTACTGAGTTGTCTGGTGTCTTGAGGGAAGGTACAAGAACCAGAAGAATCCTGGGGAAGTTTGGAGACATCTCAGTCAGAAGAGTGAGAAGGCTTGGAGAGTTTGTCAGGGTCTTCAGCCTATTCTCTGAAACTCTGCTGCTTGGGAAAGAAGCATCAACCCCTGATCAAAGCTGATCAGCTCTGCTGCATAACAAGGTGGTGAGTTAGAGCCAGAGGTGAAGAGCTACAACTCCCATCATCCCTGACATGGGTTATGGGCCCAGATACTAGAGCAACCAGCATCCACAGAAGCTGAAAATTCCAGAGTGTGGAAGAAAGTTTTGTGGAGTATTGTGAGTAAGTCATTTTGTATTTTGCCTGCTGTGCATACTCAGAAGGACTGTGTCAAATTGAGTCACTGCACAAATTAAGATGGAGATCCTAAAGTTTAGTAAATTAAATAGAAATAACTACTCTACCTGGAAAATATATGCCCAATCTCTACTCATAAAGGAGTCTCTGTGGTCGACAGTTGAAACAGGGCTGGCAGCTGATGCTAATGCAGCCACTCGAGAAAGAGACGCTAAAGCAAAATCATGTCTTTATCTCATGATAGAAGAAGACTTGATTAACGACGTAAGAGATAAAGTGTCCGCCAAGGATGTGTGGGATACTTTGCAGAAATTACACACACCTTCAACTGCGTTTGCAAAAATGCTTTGGTCTAAAAGAATTTACAGACAAAAGATGACTAAAGGACAGTGTGTGATAGAACATTTAAAAACAATGCAAGATTTATTTGTGCAAGCTGAACTGAGAGGAGTGGAAATTAGCAAAGAGCAGCAGTGTTACATTTTACTAAAATCGCTAGACTCTTCTTGGGACAACATTACAAATAGCTTGCAAAATTTGCCAGAAGCTGAGCTGAACAGAGACTTAATTGTTGCCAGAATATTGGAAGAGAACTTGAGAAGAAAGTCTGAGCAGGGTGACTCAGCAAGTTTAAGGACTGTGCCAAAACAACAAACAACGCCTGATCTACGAAAGCAGGAAGAAGCAGCTTCTACAAGGGAGCAACGGAGGTGTTTTTATTGTAAAAAGATTGGTCATCTACAGAGACAATGTAAACAATTTGCTGCTGAGAGAAGCAAGCAAAAGGAGAGCAGATGGCAGCCGCGGCAGTATCAAAAACAGTCCAAACCTCCATTTTTGAAGGACAGTGGTAACAAAAAGGGGTTTGCAACCATGATTAAGGAAAAACAAAATACTAATTGTAAATGGTTGATTGACTCAGGAGCATCATCTTCAATGTGTAACAATATTAATTTGATAAGTAATAGAAAATCAGCTAATGTAAATGCTGTAGTTTTAGCTGATGGGAAAGAGCTCAGCACTGTAAATCAAATGGGTACAGTTTTCATTCCAGGGCTAAAGGAAAACTTTAATGATGTGTTACATGTAAAGGAGTTAGAAAATAATTTGTTATCAGTGAGCAGATTAACAGACAGAGACTACACAGTCATTTTTGAAAAGAACATGTGTAAGATAAAACTGAATGGGGAATTGCGAGGCATAGGCTTGAAAAAGGATAAACTTTACTATTTGGAAGACAATATTGATAGCTACAGTGTTGAAAATGCTAATAACATAGACAATAGTCCAATTCACAAAGACTGCATACATGAACTCCACAGAAAATTTGGCCATGCTAGTTTCAAATGTTTAAAGAAGTTAATCAGTATGTGTCCAGATTTAAAAGTTGCTGAATGCAAAAATCACTTAGATTGTACTGTATGTAATCAGGTAAAGGTCCGAGCTTTTCCAGTAGCCAAGAAAACCAAAAGAATTGCTCAAAGACCATTTCAGTTTGTACATACAGATGTTGCCCAAGCTAATTGTTTATCTTTAGGGGGAAGCAAATATTACCTAGTAATCATTGATAGGTTTACAAGGTTTGCTTTTGTAAGAATATTGAAAAACAAATCTGACGCTGGGCAAAGTTTAAAAGCATGGGTGAGAATGGTGGAAAGACAATTTGATATTAGAGTAGGCACCATTGTTACTGACCGAGGAGGAGAATTTTTAAGTAATCAATTGTTTAATTGGTTTCAAAAGGTGGGAATAAGGCATGAAACTACTAATCCCGCTTGTCCTAACGAAGATGGTTTAGCGGAGAAAAGAATACAAGATATAAAAAGGATAACTGCTTGTTTGATGGCAGATGCAGGGGTGAAAGATAGTTTCTGGGCAGAAGCAACTTTGACAGCAGTACATATTAGTAACAGACTGTATCATTCAGAAATTGAAGACATTCCCTACAGGGTATTGTATGGGAGAGTGCCAAATTACAAGTATTTGAGAGTTTTTGGACAATTTGCTCATGTTTACATACCAGCTTGTTTCAGGAAGAAAGGAGAACCCAAAAGTAAAAGGCTTAGGTTTTTGGGTTATTCAGGAAATAGCTACAAGTTTCATTTGGGTGGAAAAGAAGTGCAGTACTCCAGGTCTGCAAATTTTGAGAGACATGCCGGTTGGGACAAACTGCATGCCAATAAAGAAGTTTTCTTGAGGTTAGGAAGTTCAAATGAGCCAGAAACACAAATTGAACCAACTTCAGGAAACGGAGGGGTTTCAGTTAAGCCAGAAGCATCCACTAGCAGCAGTGATAGCTCTTCTGATAATGAGACACCATCTAGACCTATTACTACTAGAATGACTGAAGACAAGAGATTTAGTCATAGAACTACAACTTCCAGTACAGAAAGTGAGGATGAAAGAGGCAGATCAACAGAGTTTATTCCCAGACGTAGTCACAGAGTTAGAAAGCCTCCAGATAGGTTTGTTGTGACAAATGCAAAAGCTTGTTTAGCAGTGGAAGAGCCTGAAAGTTTTGAAGAGTTGGAAAGTTTGTCTAGAGAAGAACAGGAAAGATGGATTGATGCAATGGATGATGAGTTTGGTTGTCTGGTAAATAAAGATGTTTTTGAAGTCGTTGATAGACCCAAAGACAAGAAAGTAATTGGTTGTAAGTGGGTGTACAAAAAGAAAGAAATGCCAGATGGAAGTATTAAGTATAAAGCAAGGTTAGTAGCTAGGGGTTTTGCACAACAGCAGTATGAGAACTATGATAAGACATATTCTCCAACTGCAAAGCCAGAAAGTCTGAGAATGGTTCTAGCTGTAGCAGCAAAAAGAAATTTAGTTGTAGAACATTTTGATTTTGAAACAGCCTACTTGAATGCTAGTTTAGATGAAGAGATCTTTATGGAGCAGCCACAAGGTTTTGAAGAAAATAGTAGTCAGAAAGTTTATAAATTGAAAAAAGCATTGTATGGATTAAAACAAAGTGCCAGAGCATGGAATTTGTGCATTAATGACGAGTTAGTTAAGCTAGGATACAAAAGGAGCATTGCAGATGCTTGTGTCTCTACAAAAGGAAACATAGTGTTAGTAATTTATGTAGATGATTTGTGCGTGGCAGCAAAGTCAAAACAGGAAATTGAATCAGTAAAAAGAGAATTGTCTGAAAAGTTTGTCTTAAAGGATCTAGGTTTATTAAAGTCTTATTTAGGTATTAGTGTTGAATGGACAGAAAAAGGACATTGTTTGTTAAGTCAGAGAAAGAAAATTGAAAATTTGATTGAAAAGTGTGGATTACAAAATGCTAAAATAGTAAGAGCTCCAATGACAACTGGTTTTGTATCTGAAAAAACAACTAGAGATTTTGAAGACAAGACTTTATTCAGGAGTATAATAGGATCTTTACAATTCATATCTTGCCACACCAGACCAGACATTTCGTATGCTGTAAATGTATTGTCCAGAAGAGTTAATGATCCAAAAATTGAAGACTGGACAGCAGTAAAACACTTATTAAGATATTTGAAAGGAACTTTAGATAAGAAATTGATAATTAGAAACAGTAGTTCAGATTTAGATTGTTATGTGGACAGTTCTTTTGCATCAGAATTAGGAGACAAGAAGTCAGTTACAGGAATGATAATTAAGTACAGTGAAAGTCCAATAGTCTGGAGAAGTAGAAAACAAACTAATGTAGCGTTAAGTACGACTGAAGCAGAATTCGCAGCTTTAAATGAGATAGTGAATGAGGTACAGTGGGTTGACCAATTGTTGAATGATTTAAATGAAAGTTACAAGATACCAGTAGAAATTCTGGAAGATTCACAGTCATGCATAGCAATGGCTGAAACTGAAAGTTTGAAGAACAGAACAAAATATGTTGGTGTAAGATATCAAAATGTGCGAGACATGGTTCAGAAGGGTGAAATAGAATTGAGATATATAGAAACACAACACAACATAGCAGATTTGTTCACAAAAGCATTGACAGCGGAAAAACATGAAGGACTGACACAAATGGTTGGAATGACATTATAAGACACATACAATATTTTATTTCGGAGGGGATTGTTAAGGAAAATGCAACATGGGACATACAGTAATAGAAATAAAATATGTATGTGATAGTCACAGTGACTAAGCAGGAACAATCATGAAGCTACACAGGTGAAAAGGATAATGTAATTTGGAAGCCTTGAGAGCCAAGGACAAAGTTATAGAGTGTATATTGAAAACACCTGTTATAGATTGCAAACACCTGAGATTCATTAAGTAGTCAAGGTAAAATGATGAAATACTTAGGTTGGTCTTAAGTATGGGATGATCTATGTAAACCAATCAAAATGAATGTACACGCCCACTGGGTGGAAAACTGACTAGTGGGTGGTGACTAACAATGGCTATAAGTGCAATGTTTGCCAATGCATATTGTGGTGTAGTGTGGTACAGTAGAGATTGTGATTTGTAGGGCATATAGTATTTATATATAGTAGAATAAAGTAGATCTTTTATATAAGACTACTGAGTTGTCTGGTGTCTTGAGGGAAGATACAAGAGCCAGAAGAATCCTGGAGAAGTTTGGAGACATCTCAGGAAGAAGAGTGAGAAGGCTTGGAGAGTTTGTCAGGGTCTTCAGCCTATTCTCTGAAACTCTGCTGCTTGGGAAAGAAGCATCAACCCCTGATCAAAGCTGGTCAGCTCTGCTGCATAACAAGGTGGTGAGTTAGAGCCAGAGGTGAAGAGCTACAACTCCCATCATCCCTGACACCTGTACCTTGGATACAGCATTGATCACAATGAAGACTGCAGTCAAGAAATCAGAAGACTGGGAATGGGAAGTGTAGCTATGGACCTTATCCCACGCTGCTCTCAAAAGTGGCAAGAAAGCGATATGAGCATCATTGCAGTACTATAGCGCTAGTATAAATATGGCGCTAGCGCTATAATAGCGCAATGGATAAGCTCGCGCTATTGCAATGCCCGCTGAAACCGACATTCAAAAGAATGCGAATGATGCTGCATTCTGAGCGGTTTCTTGCTGGATTCTGAGCGACGTCGTGTAATCACACGGAAAACTATAGCGCTATAGCGCCTGATTCTTAGCGGATTCTGAGCGACGTCGTGTAATCGCACGGAAAACTATAGCGCTATAGCGCCTGATTCTTAGCGGATTCTGAGCGACGTCGTGTAATCACTCGGGAAGCTATAGCGCTATAGCGCCTGATTCTTAGTGGATTCTTGCTGCTTTTGGCCCCGTGGGATAAGGTCCTATGAAAGAACTAGACAAGAGCCTAAAGAGCAAAGACAAACATTTGAGCACCAAAGTTAGATTCGTCCAAGCCATTCTATTCCCCATCCCCATGTACGGATGCAAGCGCTGGACAGTGAAGGAAGCAGTCCCAAGGAAAACCAATGCATTTGAAAGAATGTGGGACTGGAGAAGAGTGCGGAGGATCCCATGGACAGCCAAAAGGACAAACAAATGGGTCTTCGAACAGATCGAGTCTGAAATCTCCCTGGAAGCCAAGATGACCAAACTGAGGCTGTTGTACTTTGGTCACATAATGAGAAGGCACGGATCGCTAGAAAAGACAATAATGCTAGGATTGGAGGAAAGTAGAAAGAGAAGACCTCATGCTAGAAGTATGGAGTCTATCAAGGAGGTCACAGGTATGAATTTGCAGGACCTAAGCAGGGCAGTGGAGGACGGGGGTATTGGAGATGTCTCATCCATAGGGTCACCATGAGTTGGAGTCACCTCGAAGGCAGTTAACAACAACAAAAACATGTAGGTTCATCTACACTGTAGAAATAATATTGCTGTTGCTGTTATTTTATTTAATCAACGAATGTCTCAAGGTCAGGGTGGAGAGGGTCTAAATCTCCCAGCAGTTGCTGGCAGTTCTTGTAGTAAGCAAGAATTTGTTTGTCTTGTCTTTCGATTTTCTCATGCTCTTGGGTTTGTTTGGAATCTTGACTGGCATAAGTAGTACCTATTCCTTCTGGCTCTTGCTGTTATGGCTGCTGACTCTCAATATGGTTTTGAAACAGCTGAGATCTTGCAATGAGGGTAATCTAGGTGGCTTCATCCCTGGTGGCTTTCCTAGATTACCCATATATAATCTGGACTTGACCGACACCCCTGTAAACCTGTCTTTCTTAGCACTTTCTACGGACGTTATCACATGGGGATCTGCCGCCGAAAACTGAAAATAAACCGGACGAGCGGAAGACTTTAATTTACGGGATTTGTCCCGTTCCGCCTCGTCTGATAACTAAATTCGAATTTAAAAGGGAGTTAATTAGAACAAAAACCTGATCTTTTCAAACCCCCAAAAATCCCGAAAATGAAAAGATCAGGTTTTCGTTCGAATTAACCCCCTTTTAAATTCGAATTTAGTTATCAGATGAGGCGGAACGGGACAAATCCCGTAAATTAAAGACTTCCGCTCGTGCCCGTTTATTTCCACTTTCTCTTTGCAACTCCCCGTGTGATAACGTCCTACCTCTAACACTAGAACATGCTTTCCAGAGGTATTGCATGAAAACACCCATAATCCCCCAACCAGCTTTGGTTGTGGGATGATGATGATGATGATCCCAACTTTCTCCCAGGACTGGGACTCAAGGGAGCTTACAACATTAAAAGCAACACAATTAAAAACATACAAAAATAGTACAATTAAAACGGAATTAAATTACTACAACAATTAAAACAGACTACAAATACTTTAAAAATTTAAAAATGCTTAAAATTAAAACAATATAGCCGCTCAGGCCGTTCTTTAAAAGTTTTCTGTATTGAATGCCTGTCTGAAGAGGAAGGTTTTCGCCTGTCGGTGGAAGGCCATCAAGGATGGAGCCATTCTGGTCTATTCCCTGGGAAGGGAGTTCCAGAGTCTAGGGGCAGCTATGGAAAAGGCCCTCTCTTGTGTCCCTTCCGGCCGTGCTTGCGATGGGGGTAGGATGGAGAGAAGGACTTCCCCTGAGGATCTCAGAGCCTCAGACGGCTCATAGAGAGAGATACGGACTGCCAAAGAGCCTGGACCTGAGCCATATAGGGCTTTAAAGGTAAGTCATCACCAACACTTTGAATTGTGCCCAGAAACAAACTGGCAGCCAGTGGAGCTGTTTCAACAGGGGCATTATATGATCACTATAACCTGCCCCTGTTAGCAGCCTGGCTGCAGCTCTTTGGACCAGCTGAAGTTTCCAAACACTCTTCAAAGGCAGCCCCAAGTAGATTGCATTACAGCAGTCCAAATGGGATGTAACCAAGGCATGGACCACTGAGGCCAGATCCAGGGTCTCAAGGAATAGGCGCAGCTGGTTCACAAGCCTTTTAACTGTGCAAAAGCACACCTGGCTACTGCAGAGACCTGGGCATCCAGGCTCAAAGTGGAGTGTAGGAGTACCCCCAAACTGCAAATCTGCATCTTCACGGGGAGGGTGACCCCATCTAACACAGGCTGGATCCTTATTCCCTGATCTGCCTTCCGACTGACCAGGAGCACCTCTGTCTTATTTGAATTAAGTTTCAACTTGTTTGCCTTCATCCAGTCCATTATTGATGACAGACACTGGTTTAGGACCTGGGCAGCCTCCTTGGATTGGGATGGAAAGGAATAGTACAGTTGAGGGTCACTGGCATATTGATGACACCACACTCCAAAACTCCAGACAACCTCTCCCAGTGGTCCTCTGGGAAGAATTCATTGCTACCTATAAAAACTAGATTATCTGCAACTGCCCAGAGCACCTTTTCGGTTACCGTTCCCAGACTATGGAATGGCCTGCCGGATGAGATCCGTCACTTGACCACCTTAAACAGCTTTTAAAAAACTGTTAAGATGGATCTCTTCCGGCAGGCCTTTCCTGAGTAAATAACTAGCCACTGAAAAAATTATGCCTGACCTTGTTTTCTGCTACACTTATTTTAATTTACTTGTCATTTATTGTAGTTTGTTATTGTTAAGCATGTTTTAAATTTTGATTGTTTAATTGTATTTTAGGGGGTTGGGCTATTGGTGGACAGGATTGTTGGTTTTATTGTGTAAGCTGCCCCGGTTGTATTTCACAGAGAGGCGGGATACAAATTATTATTATTATTATTATTATTATTATAGTCATAGGCTTTCATGGCCAGCATCCATAGCATCTCTCTAAAGATGCTAGCCACAGATGCTGGCGAAACGTCAGAAAGAAACTCTTCTAGAACATGGCCACACAGCCTGAAAAACCCACAAAAAACTATTATTATTATTATTATTGCATATGTTAAATAGCATAGGTGACAACACAGAAGCCTGAGGGACCCCACAGGCCAATGGCCAGGGGTTGAGCCGGAGTCCCCCAACACCACCTTCTGGGTTTGCCCCTCCAGGAAGGAATGGAGCCACTGTAAAACAGTAGCTCCAAGTTCCATCCAGAGAAGTGGTCCAGAAGGATACCATGGTTGATGGTATCTAAATCCGCTGAAAGGTCCAGCAGAACCAACAGGGATACATTCCCCTTGTCCAGCTCCCTGCATAAATCCACCACCAAGGTGACCAAGGCTGTCTCTGTTCCATAGCCAGGCCTGAAAACAGATTGAAATGGATGTAGATAATCCGTTTCATCCAGAAACCCCTGGAGCTGGGAAGCCACCACACATTCTAAAACCTTGGCCAAAAATGGTAGGTTGGACACTGGCTGATAATTATTCATTATTGTGGGATCTAGGGATGGCTTTTTTAACAGAGGCCTCCCAACTGCCTCCTTTAGCCAAGATGGAACTCTGCCTTGTTGTAGGGAGGCATTGACTACCTCCTTTACCCACTTAGCCAGCCCTCCTCTGGTCTGTTTAATAAGCCAAGAAGGACAAGGGTCCAAGGTACATGTGGTGGCCTTCACCTCTCCAAGGATCCTGTGGATATCACCAGGCTGCACAAACCGAAAAGTGTCCATTAACATTGGACAGACAGGAGCCAAGGTTACATCTACTGGCACTGTATCAACTGTAGCATCCAAGTCGGAGCGGATCTGAGTGACTTTACCTGCAAAATGCTGTGCAAATCCTTCACAGGGGACCTCCAAGTGGTCTGCATTTTCTACGTGAGGGTGAGTGTGTAAAAGACCCCGACCACTTGGAACAGCTCTGCTGGATGACTTCATGAAGATGCAATGTTGGCAGCAAAAAATAATTTCTTTGCTGCCCACACTGCCACTGAGTAGGCCTTCAAATAGCTCTAGCCCATGTTTGGTCAGATTCACTTTGAGTCTTCTGCCAACGTCGCTCTAGTTTCCGTCTCACTCGGTTCATCACCATCAGCTCCCTGGTGGTTTGGCTCCACTCGGTAACAGGGGATGCTCAGGAGCGATTGTGTCCACCACCCTGGCCATTTCCTCATTCCAAACATCGGCCAGAGCTTCAATAGAATCACCTGCCGAGGTGACAGGAAACTCCCCAAGAGCCCTCAGGAATCCATCTAGATCCAGATCCTGAGGTGGACCATCCTAATCGGTCCCTCACCCCTGCAGAGGTTCTGAGTCCCAGTAAGTCTAAACCTGACCAAATAATGATCTGTCCATGACATAGGGACTATGGCAAGTTCCTCCACGCCAAGATCATCATCACCCACCCAGCACAGAAAACAAGGTCCAGAGTGTGCCCAGCAGCATGAGTAGGGCCAGATACCACTTGGGACAGACCCATGGTTGTCATGAAGGCCACGAAGTCCTGAGCCATTCCTGAAAGGGCAGTCTCAGCATGGATGTTGAAGTCCCCCAGAACTAATAGACGAGGAGACTCCAACCCCAACTCCGAGACCACCCCAGCTAGCTCAGGAAGGGAGACTGTTGAGCAGGGGGGTGGACGGTACACCAACAGAATCCCTATTCTGTCCCAGATACCCACCAACGAGGAATGACTTAGGGAACTGGGTATGTTTAGCCTGGACAAGAGATGGTTAAGAGGGGATATGATAACCCTCTTTAAATATTTGAAGGGATGTCATGTTGAGGAGGGAGCAAACTTGTTTTCTGCTGCTCCAGAGAATAGGACCCAGAACAACGGATGCAAGCTCCAGGAAAAAAGATCCACCTCAACATTAGGAGGAACTTCCTGACACTAAGAGCTGTTCAACAGTGGAAGATGCTCCTTTGGAGAGTGGTGGAGTCTTCTTCTTTGGAGGTCTTTAAACAGAGGCTGGATGGCCATCTCTCAGGGAATGCTTTGATTCTGAGTTCCTGCATGGCAGAATGGGGTTGGACTGGATGGCCCTTGGGGTCTCTTCCAACTCTATGATTCTGTGATTCTGTGAACTATGGATTATGGAATTAGGATTATGGAAGGTTTCATCCAACACCTCTGGAGGACAGCAGATTGGAGGAAAGGTAACCTTCAGGAAATGAGGAAGAGCCTGGAATAACTCCATTATCTCTTCCAAAAACTTTCCGATTTGCTTTGTAGAAGACAGAGCGTCAAATTCATCAACACAGTGTCAGAACTGAACTGACATCTTGGACACTGCTAAATAGTTTCTAATTTCTAGGATCGTTTCCAGCTGGAAGATATGCACCAGGCTGTGTTTGTGTGTGTGTGTGTGCAGAGAAGATAGGTCACTTTGAGATTTAAAAAGGGTGGGAGACAAAAGAAATCAGTATCCAAGGACTGTTAGAGCAACAAATGTTGGCTGCCAAGAAGAGGTACAGTGTGATATTAAAAGGATGATTAAAAAGAAATCTTTCCTTCTCTTCTGCCTCCCATGCGTCAGGCTGGTTGCTTTATCTCCTAATGAGCTCAGGACATTTCCCACCCACCCCTTCCTTTTGCTCCTTGTCAGTCTGGGAGACAAAGCAGGAGTATCTTCTGTGGTTTGCAAAAACCAAAAGAAAAATAGCACAGAAGATGGATGCATGAACCTTGACCGACTGCAGAAGCGAGGTAGGGTTTGGCTTGGTTAGGCTTTGGATGGGAGATGGCTCTCCTCTTCCCAAAGGAAGGAAGACCAGGAAATTCCAGGTAGGCCTGGAAAAGAATCTGTGCCCAAAACTGTGGAAACAGCAATGGCTCCCAGTCCGAACTAACAAGACTAGGTTAGCTGGGCCAATGGCCTGATTCATATCTAAAGAGCAGGACCAGCATTCCATATCAGAGTGGCATCTCTGTAAGTGGACTTGAAAAATTGGGAAGATTTGTAATGTCTGTATCCAGTTATAGTACTATGTAGCAGAGATGACAAAGTGCCTGATGGGACGTTATCACATGGGGAGTCGCGGGAGAAAGTGGAAATAAACGGGCACAAGCGGAAGTCTTTAATTTACGGGATTTGTCCCGTTCCGCCTCGTCTGATAACTAAATTCGAATTTAAAAGGGGGTTAATTCGAATGAAAGCCTGATCTTTTCATTTTCGGGATTTTTGAGGATTTGAAAAGATCAGGTTTTCGTTCGAATTAACCCCCTTTTAAATTCAAATTTAGTTATCAGATGAGGTGGAACGGGACAAATCCCATAAATTAAAGTCTTCCACTCGTCCCATTTATTTCCACTTTCTCCCCGCAACTCCCCGTGTGATAACGTCCATGGGCATTATGCACTGCTGTCATTGTGCATTGAGCATCAATGTACATTGCACACCGATGTGTATTGTGCATCAATGCACATCAGTCTTGATGCACATTGGAAATTCCTGCCAATGTCCTGATGTGCATCTTTGCTATTAACCTGGAGAAGAGAAGGTTAAAAGGTAACATGATAGCCATGTTTAAATATTTGCATATACATAACGAGATATCTTGGAGATGGGACCCAAGTCTAAACATGTCATTCATTTATGTTTTGTATACCCTTTATATACATAGCCTGAAGGTAATTTTATACATAATATCTTTTTAATAGTTTTGTACATGAAATAAAGTCTGTGTTCATTGAACCATCAGAAAGCAAAGGTATCACTACCTCAGCCACCCATTTGGATTTGGAGGTATTTTGGATTTTGGAATTCCAGATAAGGGAGACTCAAACTGTTGTGTTACTACATAGCAGAGCTGGCAAAGTGCCTGGTGTGCATCATGCACCAATATGCATTGTGCATCATTGCACATTGCACACCAATGTGCATTGCATGCCAATGCACATCAGTCCTGATGCACATTGAGCACTCTTGGTAATACCCTGACATATATCTTCACAATTCACTAGCAGGGTTTCTTAGCGTGGGATCCCTGTGCAAACAACTGAAGTGGCAAGGGAATGGGGGCAGATGTAACGGGGACAGATTGGGCAGATGTGGGGCCAGGATACTCTGGGCTGCCCCTGCAGTATCCTGGTCTGTTCAGACAAGGCCCTTGAGATGAGCCACTGCTTCAAATCATAGTTGGCTATATTATGCTCTATGGACCAAGGCAACTTCTCAGGCTCCTAAAAGGGGCAATTTTGAATCATAGAACATAGAGTTGGAAGAGACCACAAAGGCCATCCAGTCCAACCTCCTGCCATGCAGAGACTCACAATCAAAGCACTCCCTGTGACAGATGGCCATATTCCAGCCTCTGTTTAAAGACCTCCAGAGTAGGAGACTCCACCATTCTCCAAGGGAGTGTGTTCCACTGTCGAACAGCTCTTACTGTCAGATGTTCCTCCTAATGTTGAGCTGGAAGGACCGGCAAAATCCATATCCAAAACACAACCAAAGGAAATTTTGACTCTAAGAATTTGGATTCCAACAAGCAGTTTGCAAGGAGAGAATACCTCCACTCAGATAAGGGACCACCATGGCAGCTTGGAGATAATCTGATCTCGCATCTGATTTCAGAATCTAAGCAGGAATGGACCTGGCCAGTCCTTGACAAGAGCCCTCCCCAGGATGAAAGATCAGGGATGTCTAGATAGGGCTAGGAGATGGCATATGCTGGAACCCCAGAGGGTCATAGCTTGGTGAATCAAGGATCCAAAAGAAAGAAATGCATGTCTGTCCCTGATCCTAACAGACCAGAATCTGAACGGAATGGGGACCCTGAGCTTGCAGCTTGTCCATCTTCTCAGCGCAGAGTAAATACCCATATCTGGACCTATGCCACACTGTGCAATATACCCTCCCCATAATTTACTGTAATCCCTTGAAGCCCCCTTGGTTGGCTATTCTGTGTTTCTCAGCAAGCAAGGGGAAGTGTCTGGCTACTTCCCCATAGCCAAATGCATAGGGATTGTAGAAGTGCGGAGACCCATGGAGGACCCCTTCAGATCTCAATGTTGATGTCATCATTGTGCATCTGGCTTAGGGGGACATAGCCAGATGCTTCTCCAATCATATCTTCTTGTTGCAAAGCACAGAACAGCTGTCTGGGGAAGCTTCAAGGTATTTTCTGTAAGTCATGGGGGTGGCCTTTCGGCACTCCAGAAGAAGGGAATATCAACCCCCATAGTGCCCAAACAAGGACATTCACATGTGTAAAGGATACTTTGGTGTGCAAACGTCATAGAATCATAGAGTCAGAAGGATCTCCAAAGGTCATCCAATCAAACCCGCTTCGGCCATGCAGGAAGACACAATAGAAACCCTCCCAGCAGATGGCCATCCAGCCTCTGTTTAAAAATTTCCAAAGGAGATTCCACCACTCTCTGAGGAAGTGTATTCCATTGTCGAACAGCTTTTACCATCAGGAGGAGCTAATCATGCAGGGGTAGGCAACCTTTCCCCTTTAAGGGCCGAGGGACTTCAGCTCCCAGAAGCCTCAGCCATGTTGGCCAATAGTCCCATGTTGGCCAATAGCTCCTGGGATTCTGGGAGCTGAAGTCCCTCGGCCCTTAAAGGGGAAAGGTTGCCTACCCCTGAGCTAATGTTTAGGTGGAATCTCTTTTTCTGTAGCTTGCATCCATTGCTCCATGTCCAACACCCTGTGCCAGAGGTAGGCAACCTGTCCCCTTTAAGGGCCGAGGGACTTCAGCTCCCAGAATCCCAGGAGCTATTGGCCAACATGGGACTATTGGCCAACATGGCTAAGGCTTCTGGGAGCTGAAGTCCCTCGGCCCTTAGAAGGGACAGACAGGTTGCCTACCCCTGCAATGTGCAGATCGGCCAAAAGGGCCAGCCTGGGGGTGGAGTTGGGGCATGGCGACCACACACCGGCCGTCCCGATTCCACCCCGATGCGGCCGTCATGCCACGCACCCCACTGCATGGTTGGCAGTGTCAGGGTGCTCCCTTGGCACAGCGTACATACACGCTGCACCAAAGGAGTGCAGAAAAGCCATATATTTAGCTAGAAACGAAGTCGACAACATTTTGCTATCTGAAAAACCCAAACAAATTGCTAACTTGTATAGAATCTTATTAGAAAGAAAACTTGAAGAAGAAGTAGTCAAAGAACACATGGTAAGCTGGGCCAGAAACATTGGCAAAGAAATTTCTTTGGAAGATTGGGCTAAAGCCAGACAAGTAACGTATAAATTTACGGGAAATCCATTAATGCATGAAAACTTTTTAAAAAGGGAAACAAGATGGTATCTAACTCCAGCCAGGTTAGCAAAAATGTATAAAAACAACAATTATATTTGCTGGAAATGTCACAAAGGCTATGGCTCATGGTTCCATATGTGGTGGACTTGCCCTGTAGTAGCAAAATTCTGGAAAGACTTACATGAAACGATATGTGAAATCTTAAATACCTCAATTGAGTGTACACCTGAATTATATCTTCTTAACATGGTACAGGAGATAAAGGCAACAGATAGGAAGCAAATGTGGAAGTTACTCTTATATATGGTAACAACAGCCAGAATACTAATTGCAAGCAAATGGAAAACAGAGGAAATGCCTACTATTGATAGCTGGTTGTATAGATTGATTGACATATCAGAAATGGATAAAAGATTAGACTTATCAGAGGGGAAAACAAGTAACGAGGGAAATGAAAAATGGAATCCTCTCTATATATATTGTGACAAAATTTTGGGAAAGTAATTTGGCTAATGTTAACAAGATAATGTTAAAGACTTCATTAGGAAAAATAATATATAAGGAAATAGAAAAGAAGTTTGAGTCAATAGAGGAATCTTACGAAAACAAGAAGTTGAAAAACATAAAGTTTAAGACTAACAACATATAGAGGGGATATGGTGGAAGTACGGATCAGAGTCGGTCCAAGAGTAAACAAAACAGTAAGAATTTAAGTTAAAATCTGAAAGAGGATAAAGAATACAATTGTATATAAGACTTTTCTTTGTATTTATAAAATTGATTTTTTTTCATTGCTGCCATAATTATGTGGAATTAATTTTTAAACTATGTAAGATATTTTTTCTTTTTTCTTTTGGCATAAATAAATAAATAAATAGCTGGCGTGGCGGCGGCAAGGGTGGCTTTTTGACACTCCAAAAAGGAGCAGCAAAGTGTTGGATCGAGGCCGCGGTGTGCGGTTGCCACAACCCCGATCCAGCGCTCGCAGGAGCAGCACAGAGCCACCCCTTAGAGGCTGTCTGTAGAGTCCCCAAATCTTTGCAGCAGTAGAAAAAAAGCTTGCTCCATCCTCCTTGTGACACCCCTTCAAATACTTGAACAGGGCCATCATGTCGCCTCTTAACCTTACAGTTGTAAACCGCGTAGACATCCCATAGCGTGATATGAAGCGGTATATAAATGAAGCTGCTTTGCTTTGTTTAACCTTCTTTTCTTCAAGCCAAACCTACTTAGCTCCCCAAGTCATTCCTCATAATGTTTGGTTTCCTGACCTTTCACCATTTTGGTCACCTTTCTCTGGACACGTTCCAGCTTGTCAACATCCTTTTTGAATTATGATGCCCAGAATTGGACACAGGATTATTCCAGGTGAGGTCTGATCAAAACAAAATAGGGCAGTGGGACTATTACTTCCCTCAATCTAGATGCTGTTTCTTGTTGTTAAGTGTCCTTGAGTCGGCCCTGGCTCATTGAGACCTTGTGGAGGAGACATCCCCAAGACTCCCTATTTTCCACTGCTCTGCTTAGATCCTGTAAATTTATACCTGTGACCTCCTTAATAAAGATGCTATACGGACGTGTTATTCTAGATTAACACATTTGTAAGTGTAGTTGTGAATTCCAGCCAGTGCCAAGAGGGATCACCGAATACCTTATCCCTCTGATTTCTCAGAGATGTCTTTTGTCCAACTGAGCATCATGCCTGCAGGAGTTGCCAACTCCTGAAGTCATTTTTTAAAAATAATAATGAAAATTAATCAGTCTGCTGTCCTCACTGCGGACATCATTAATTTATAATGGTGTAATGCAAAATGACCGGCATCCTGAAGAATGGCTATATTATTATAGAACAATGTTTAAAGATGCCATGATCGATGGCATCTGGTTCAGTCAGAGCGGATGGATGGCTCTTGTTCAATCAGAGCTGGATTGGGATTACAAATGGCTGCGCCACTCTGTAATATGGTATGGAGAGAACGAAAGAAAAAGTCTGACAGACTTCTGAGAGGAACATGAAATCACTATGAAGGATTAACTGGGAAGGAATCTAATAAAACAAGCTCCTTTCATTTAGAATTTATGATGCATTTATTGACTACAGATGATGTAAAGGGTACCACATTTATGAATATTCAGGGAAGAATAATTGAAAATAGGATATCACATGAATAATGGCTATAAATCTTGACTAAGGGACTAGCTTTATCATAATGCTTGGAAGTCTCTTGCACACTGAAGAGGGATCCATGGTTTGTTCCCCTCCAAAGCCTGCTCAAGTACTCTGGCAAATAAAGGCCAAGATCCAGTGTCATGCTTGTGCTGTGTAAAGCTACAATCATGCTACACGACGCTGCTGTGGAATCATAGAATCATAGAGTTGGAAGAGACCACAATGGCCATCCAGTCCAACCCTCTGCCATGCAGGAACTCCCAATCAAAGCATTCCCAACAGATGGCCATTCAGCCACTGTTTAAAGATCTCCAAAGAAGGAGATTCCACCACTCTCCAAGGAAGCATCTTCCACTGTCGAACAGCTCTTATTGTCAGGCAGTTCCTCCTAATGTTGAGGTGGAATCTCTTTTCCTGTAGCTTGTGTCCGTTGTTCCTGGTCCTGTTCTCTGGAGCAGCAGAAATCAAGGTTGCTCCATCCTCAATATTACATCCCTTCAACTATTTAAAGAGGACTATCATATCACCTCTAAAACATCTCTTTTCCAGGCTAAACATACCTAGTTCCCTAAGTCATTCCTCATAAGGCATGGTTTCCAGACCCTTCACCATTTTGGTCACCCTCCTCTGGACACGCTCCAGTTTCTCAACCTCCCTTTTGAATTGTGATGCCCAGAACTGGACACAGTATTCCAGGTGAGGACTGACCAAAGCAGAATACAGTGGCACTATTCCTTCCCTTGATCTAGATACTATATTTCTACTAATGCAGCCTACAATGCAGGCCTTTTTAGCTGCGGCATCACACTCTTGACTCATGTTCAACTTGTGGTCTACTAGGACTCCTAGATCCCTTTCACACATATAAGTCGCGTTAAGCCAGGTGTCCCCCATTTTAAATCTACGCATTTCATTTTTCTGCCCTAAGTGCAGTACTTTACATTTCTCCGTGTTGAACTTCATTTTGTTATCTTTGGCCCAGCTTTCTAATCTATTAAGTTCATTTTGAATTTTCATCCTGTCTTCTGGGGTATTAGCTATTCCTCCTAATTTGGTGTCATCTGCAAATTTGAGAAGCATGCCCCCATTCCTTCATCCAAATCCTTGATAAAGATGTTGAATAGCACCACAATTTTTATTGTGGTGGTGGTAGTGTGCCTTCAAGTTGTTTCCAACTTATGGTGACACTAAGATGCCATTTTCTGAACAACCTTCTGACTTATGACAAGTTTCCGACAGAACGCATGCAAGGGATAAATGACCAAACTGAGACTGTAGGAAAAGAGGAAGATCATTACATGTTGATAAATTAAATGAAGGGAGCCACAGCCCTGAACTTGGAAACACTGAGCAGGGCACTCCAAAAGAAGGACTCCTGGTGCTCTCCCATTCCTAGGTCACCATAAGTGGAAGTCAACTTCACAGCAAGTAACAACAAAGATTACCAACAACTATAGGTCATGTTAGTTATATGGAACCTCTAGAAACCAAGGCACTTTATCTCCAAATGATTGCAAATTGGTGACTGTGGGAGATAGCCAGTGACCGGCTCAAAAAAGACGCTTCTGTTTCAGGGATCTGTATGAACTCATCACAAAATCCAGCAGGTATAGTGCAACATGGAAAAGTAACTTTTTGGATGAGAACATCCCAAATCTCCCTGCCAGCATGGCCACTGGCTATGCTGGCTGGGAATTTTTTGGGAGGGAGGTCATCCCAAAAAAGAAGAAGTTTCTTTTCCATGCTTTAGGAGGGAAACCCCCATTAAAAGCCTGTTTGGTTTTTATAGTTAGCTCATTGTAGCTTTGTTTATTTAAACTGCCACATTGCAGGATGGAAAACGCCTGTATCAAGCGAAGGATGAAATCGCCCTGGGCTTTCCAAAACCCCTCTCATTATTATCCTCTCATTATTATTTCTCGAGGCTAAAGGAAGAGGAGAGCTAACAAGCCCAAATTGGATGTAGCAAATGGAGAAGAAATAAAAATATGTTGGATGACAGCGGTCCACGGAGAGGCACCGAGAGGGCAGGCAGCCGGTGGAGCGCAGCGGCTGAAAGGATGCAAAAGATCTGTTTTCATAACCCATTTCCAAAACTCATGTGCAAAATCAGGAGCAATGAGTCGCATGATGCGATCACGCCAAAGGGAATTGTATGCCTAGCAGAAACAGGGAAGGATCTCTCCTTCTTTACACTGTCCCACCCAACAGTGGGGCAGAGAAGAGGGAAAAGCTTTGGGCATAGAAAAAAATAGTTTAATACTTCAGAGCATTTATGTACCTGGTGGAAAAGTATTTAAAGAATGTAGGAGGGAAGGTGGTGGAACATGGGCAGAGGGGGACATGGATCACGCAATAGGGCTAGTTTACACGCACGTCTATAATGCATTCAGACATTAGTGTCAACACTGAATTGTCTTCAGTTCTGCTCAAATTTGCATCTGTTTGTCCTCTCTCTGCCAAAAACGTGCAGCATTCAAATCCATGTGAAGCAGACGGACGTCCACACATGTGATAATGTGCATCCTCCCGAATGCTTGTGGATACTCTGGTAAAATCTGCAAATCCTATTTCTATGGAGTTTTTCACGCCCCCTCTGCAAAAAGCCCAAATTCTTCTGAATCATGTGTTGCCAGATTTGAATCAAATGAGTAGTATTCTAATCATACAGAAAAGCTCCAGGATAATGGGAAAGGATCTTCTAGCACCTTCTGAGACCAACAGAGCAAAAGACGTAGCATAAGGTTTTGTAGATTTTTGTAGACTCAGATGCATGGAGTATCAGCAAGTAGACCTAAGTCTACGAAAGCTTCTGCTACAACATCTTTCACTCAGTTAGCCTCAAAGGTCCCTTTGCGTACTGATCCCTTTGCGTAAAGATCCCTTTGCGTACTGATATTCCAGAGTAATGCAGCTGCATCTCTAAATGGATAATGGTGGGAGCACCAAGTCTGAATTGAATTTGACTTCCAGCTCACCCATGTAGTGCTCAGCTTTAGGCTCACAGCCTTATTGCATTATTAAACAAACCCGGCAGGCAAACAAAAAGATGCATGTTTTCCCCCCCTCCGTCTGCATGACTCTCAGTTGAAAAAGTGTGGGAGAGCATTGTAAAATCATCACTTTTGCCAAACGGATTATTTCAGCTTGGCAAATGGGACACTTTTACGACCTTCTCCTACAGTTTTACAATTGGAAGAGAATGAAAGAGAATGACGTCATGCGGAGGGGGAAAACATACATGTGTCTTTTCATTTAACTGCCAGGTTTGTTTAATGATGTGCTAAAGTTTTTAGTCTCACCACCTTCCCAGATACATTTGATGGGAACAGCGGACAGAGCCTTCTCGGTGGCTTCTCCCAAGCTTGGGAAATCCCTCCCCAGAGAGGTTAGAATGGCTCCCTCCTCAATCTCCTCTGGAAAGTGTAAAATTTCCTGCTTCAGTAGGCTATTGAGAATTTAGGCCCTCCTCTGTGTGCCATCAGCCAAGACAACATGCACCCATTACATCATGCAGTCTCTCAATATAGGTTTTTTTTGGGGGGGTCCGTTTCCATTGTTTATATTGTTTTACATTGCTTTAACTTGTTTGCATTGATCTTACTTATGCCGCCCCCGAGATCTTTTGTTATCAAATGTATAGAAATATTTCAACAAATATTTTAATACAATTAATTCTGCTGAATGTTGACATTGTGCCAGCAACTGGAAGAGAATGAAGCCTCTGCTCATGTGCCTGGTTTTGTCCCCATGTGCAATCATGTGGCACAGCAAAGGCACTGAAGAAAAGTTGTGCACCGTCCAAGAATGTGCAACTGCATGGCTGGAAACTTGTGCGTTAGTCCCAACTAAAGTAGATGCATTGAATCAATAGCTGAATGGCAAGTCAAAACATTTTTGTTGTTGTTAACCATCCTTGAATTAATCCCAATGCATGATGACCCTGTGGATAAGACATCTCCAAGCCTCCTTGTCCTCCACTGCTCTGCTCAAGTCCTGCAAATTCATGCCCATGAAACTCCTTAATAGAGTCCATCCATTTAGCATGAGGTCTTCCTCTCTTTCTACATCCCTCCACCTTTCCTAGCATCATTGTCTTTTCCAATGAGTCCTCCCTTCTCATGATGTGAACAAAGTACAACAGTCTCAATTTACTCATCTGGGCTTCCAAGGAGATTTCAGGGTTGATCTGTTCTAGGACCCATTTCATCGAATCATAGATTTGGAAAAGACCACAAAGGCCATCCAGTCCAACCCCATTCTGCCATGCAGGAACTCTCAATCAAAGCATCCCCAACAGATGGCCATCCAGCCTCTCTTTAAAAACCTCCAAAGAAGGAGACTCCATCACTCTCCGAGGGAGTGTCTTCCATTGTCAAACAGCTCTTACTGTCAGGATGTTCTTCCTAATGATGAGCTGGAATCCCTTTTCCATTGCATCCATTGTTCCAGGTCCTGTTCTCTGGAGCAGCAGAAAACAAGCTTGCTCCCTCCTCAATATGACATCCCTTCAAATATTTAAAGAGGGCTATCATATCCCATCTCAACCATCTCTTCTCCAGGCTAAACCTACCCAGCTCCCTACGTCTCTCCTCATGGGACTTCATGGTTTCCAGACCCTTCATCATTTTGGTTGCCCTCCTTTGGACACGTTCCAAGTTGTCCGCTTTTCAAGGTGGGCTAGAATCTTGATTCAAGAGAAGATGAAAAGCATATCCTGACTCCATTTAATTTACCATCTGGCCACATGGAAAATGTCTCCTTCTACCCAATCTTTAGCAAACCAATAGTTTAAAAAATTCCGTGGCAGAGGGAGCAGGCAGAGTCGAATGAGTTTTGAAAGAATAGACTTAATCTTCCTAGTTAAAGTCTTCAGCTTAAAAGATTTCCTAACAAATGAGGGACAGGCAAGGAGATGGGGCCTGTGTGTGGGAAGAATATTCATTAGCTAATTGCAATTGCATTCTGGCTCAAGTCTTCCAGGACAGGAGGCCTTGGCTCTTCTGCCAAGAGCTGCTCTCAAAAGCCTGCATTGATAGAATGTGGATTATTACAAAACAGAATACAGAATCTGTGCTATAGATAAGACATCACAACTCTCCCAAGAGTATCAGATGAAGTGGAATCTTCTTGGTGTCAGAGACACATGGTTGTACTTTTTTGACCATCATGTTGTTGTTGTTGTTGTTGTGTTCCTTCAGGTCCTTTCCAATTTATAGCAACCCTATCTTGGGGTTTTCTTGGCAAGGCTTGTTCAGACGGGTGAACCCTGGTCTCCAGAGTCCTAGGGTGCATCTGTTGCTGTTGCTGTATTTGTTGCGTGTCTTCAAGTCAAACCCTATCATGGGTTTCTTGCCATTGCTATCCTCTGAGGCTGAGAATGTGTGACTTGCCCAAGTTTCACCCAGTAGTTTTCCATGGCCAAACTGAGATTCGAACCCTGATCTCCAAAGTCCAACACTCAAACCACTACACCATGCTGGCTCTCTTGCATCTGCACTGTAGAGATAACTCAGTTTGACACCATTTTAAAGGCTATAGCTCCATCCTATGGAACCTGGGATTTGTAGTTTTACAAGGTCTTCAGCCTTCTCTGGCAAAGAGGGCTGGTGCCTCACCAAACTTCAAATCCCAGGGTTCTGTGGGATGGAGCCATGGCAGTTAAAGTGGCATCAAACTGCATTATTTCTACCGTGTTGGTGCAGCCTGCAAAACTTTGGCTGGATCTGCACTGCAGAAGTAATCCGGTTTGATGCCACTTTAACTGCCATCGCTCAATGCTATGGAATTCAAGAAAATGTAGTTTGGTGAGGCACCAGCCCTATTTGGCAGAAAATACCTTGTAAAACTACAAATCCCAGGGTTCCATAGCTTGTAGCTATAGCATTTAAAGTGGTGCCAAACTGTTATTACTATAGTGCAGATGCAAAAGAGCCAGCTCAGTGTAATGGTTTGAGTCCACCATCAAACAGCTCTTACTCTTGGGAAGTTCCTCCTAATGTTGAGGTGGAATCTCTTTTCCTGTAGTTTCCATCCGTTGTTCTGAGTCCTATTCTCTGGAGCAGCAGAAAACAAGCTTGCTCCATCCTCAATATGACCTCCCTTCAAATATTTATACAGGGCTATCATGTCACCCCTTAACCTTCTCTTCTCCAGGCTAAACACACCCAGCTCCCAAAGCTTGGTAGTTTCCAAACCTTTCACCATTTGGACAAAGCCTGGACTTTGGAGACCAGGATTCGAATCCCAGCTCGGCCATGGAAACCTACTGGGTGACCTTGGGCAAGTCACACAGCAGAGCTCTGGTGCCACAACGAACTACAATCCCCAGAATCCCATAGCCTTGAGCCATGGCGGCTAAAGTGGGGTCAATCTGGATTGTTTCTGCAGTGCGGATCCAGCCTTTTACATTCTATACGTATTCCCTACACTGTGGAGAGTGTACAGCGTAGATGCACCCTTTGTAGAGTACAAGCCTGTGATGCATACTGGTATCTGGACCTTACCTCCGTCAGCGTAGATGGGAAGGTGGTCTCCTGCAGGTAGAACTGCGGCACGCACTGGAAAGTGATGGAGAGGATGATGCCCAAACATCCCAGGTGGACGCAGGCGGCTTGGTGGAGCTCAGGGTTCACAGACTCGGAGCACTCCAGGATTTCCCCAGAAGCCGTCAAGAGGCTCAAGGCGACAACCTATTGTAGGAAGATTGCAGGGAAGGAGGCATCTTTTAGTCCAGGGCCAAGACACACTGCAGAAATAATCCATCCTGAGACTGCTTTAACTGCTCTGGCTCAGGGCTTCCAATCCTGGGAATTGTAGTTTATTGTGGCACCAGAGATCTCACAAAACTACCATCCCTAGAATTCCCTAGCATTGAGCCAGAGCAGTTAAAACGGTCTCGAAATAGAGGATTTCTGCAGTGTGTCTTGGACCAAAGAACTAAAGTCCCATCACATTTTCAAATTGAGTTTTACAGTTGGATTGCAACATGCTATTTTGTGGAAAATATGCAGAGCAATATTCTGCACCAGCTCTCTGTGTGTATGTATGTGTGTGTGTGTGTGTGTGTGTTGTGCAACTTCAAGACCTTCCCGACTTACAACGACCCAAAGGTGAACCGATTGTGGGGTTTTCCTGGCAAGATCTGTTCAGAAGAGATCCTCTGAGGCTGAGACAATGTGACTTGCTGATTTTTTTTGGGGGGGAGGGGGCAATATTTTCGTTGTGCAACATTGCTTTTTACTACATTAAAGAAAGCAATCCTGCAAAACAACAACAACAACAACAACAACAACACACAGCTGCCTGAAAGCAGGCCTTTATATATTGACAGATGTGCAGTTTTCAGGGTCAGCTGCATATTTCCCAGGAGGAGCCGAAAAGCGTCTGCAAAACAGTGTAGTTTTCTGGGGAAGCTGCACAGCTTTTGTAGAAAACCTGCGCAGTTTTCCATCATTGCAAGGGGGGGGGGATCCCAAGTGTCTTGAAGCTATGCTACGAAGAACTGCTTCACCATTCTTAACATCTTTCAGAAATCAAGATTTACCATCCCTAGCATGGATAAATAGGAGGAAGGAATATCAACAACCTAATATATGCAGACGACACCACAATACTAACAAAAAACCTCCCGACCTGAAACCACTACTAAGGAAGATCAAAGAAGAAAGTGCAAAGGTAGGACTACTGTTGAACATAAAGAAAACAAAAATAATGACCACAGAGATTCTAGACGAATTCAATGGAAATCCTTTGCAGAAACGGGGTTTTAAATAGAAAACAACTCCACAAAAGTGGGTAGATTTTCAGATGACATTGATGTTAAAGTGTTGTTAACCCGAATGGAAAGTAGTCAAAAGCCGCTTCTTTTTACTTCCAGAAAATCCCAAAAGTAAAAAGGAGTGGCTTTTGATTACTTTCCGTTCAGGTTAACAACACTTTAACAGCAATGTGTGAAAATCAACCCACTTTTGCAGGTTTTCTCCAGCTTTTATATCCTGTTCCTGAACAGGATTTCCCCGGTATGATAAGGTCCCTAGACAATGAAGAAACAGAAGTAGAAATAGTAAAGAGTTCTCATATCTGGGATCAAACATTGATCAGAACAGAGACTGCAGTCAAGAAATAAAAAGAAGATTAAGAATGGAGAGGGCAGCTATGAAAGAACTAGAAAAGATCCTAAAATGCAAAGATATACAGCTCAGCACAAAAGCTAGAATCATACAAGCCATTGTATTCCCTATTATTCCCATGGATGGATGGGAGAGATGGACAGTCAAGAAAGAAGATAGGAAGAAAATCAATGCATTTGAGAGAATGTGGGGCTGGAGAAGAGTGCAATATCTACATCTATATCTATCTATCTATCTATCTATCTATCTATCTATCTATCTATGGATATATATATAAGCATATATAAATATATACACATATGGACAGTTAAGATAGAGATAGGAAGAAAACCAATGCATTTGAAAGAATGTGGTGCTGGAGAAGAGGGTTGAGAATCCCATGAACAGCCAGAAGGAGAAACCAAGGGGTCCTAGAACAGATCAAGCCAAAGATATCCCTGGAAGAAGCCAAGATGACCAAACTGAGGCTGCCGTACTTTGGACACATCATGAGAAGCCATGGATCATAATGCTAAGAAAGGTGGAAGGAAGTAGGAAGAGAGGAAGGCCGCATGCTAGATGGATGGACTCTATTAAGGAGGTCACGGATGAGTTTGCAAGAACTAAGCAGAACAGTGGAGGAAAGGGAGTCTTGGAGAGGTCTCATCCATGGGGTTGCCATCGGTCGAGATTGTCTTGAGGGCAGTTTACAACAATAACAACAAAGCATGGATGAATGCTAAGGACTTTATCACATGAGCCCCATTCTTGCTGCAATCTTGCTTGTTTAAGAAGATGGAATTATACCTGTTTGTGAGCAGCCATTATTGCACATCTTAATCTTTTCCCGACTGCCCCTTAACCCCGGATCCCTGCCCTACACCCTACCCAGCATGCCTTTGAGGTTTATTTTATTTTTATTTTCACTCTTTAATAATAATAATAAATTCTAATAATAAATTTTTATTTATAACCCGCCCCTCTGCTCAGCAATCGAGGCGGCGTACAACAAATTAAAAAACACAGCAATTAAAACGTTCCATCAGTTTTCATGCAATTCCCGAGCTCTGCTACTGCTATTCAACTTTTTTAAAAATAGAAAGAAAAGAAATAGAAAAGAAATAGAATTTCTTTTCTATTTCTTTTCTTTCTATTTTTAAAAAAGAATTTCTTTTTCTTTTTTAAAAAGGGAACCATCCTGCTTGGTAATAGGGAAGGAATGGGGGACAGGGGGAGAGAAGGGGAGACTGACATCACAGGGCTGCAAATATCACAACTGTCCCAGTAGCGACGTTTTGCATTCTGGGACTAGAACGACTGTGAGCTCATTGAGAGGTTTCCACCATCAATGAAAAGGGACACCCTAACCATGCTTGGAAGGCACAGCAACTACAGGTCAGCGTCGGCGTCATGCGACAAGTATCGCCAAAGCCATTTTTTTTTTCTGGGTCTAATTGCAGTTTAAAAGCCATTTCTGCAAAAGTCCTAAACCAACCTCTGTTGTACTTGTCCATTTGACTAGCTCACAAGCCTCTGGAGCGTGTCCAGAGGAGAGTGACCAAAATGGTGGTCTGGAAACCATATGGATCTGGAAACCATAAAGCCTTATGAGGAGAGACTTAAGGAGCTGAGTATGTATAGCCTGGAGAAGAGATGGTTAAGAGGTCATATGATGGACCTGCTTAAGTATTTGAAGGAGTGTCACACTGAGGATGGAATAAGCTTGTTTTCTGCTGCTCCAGAGAATAGGACCCAGAACAATGGATGCAAGCCACAGGAAAAGAGATTCCACCTCAACAATAGGAAAAATTTGCTGACAGTGAGAGCTGTTTGACAGTGGAACACACTCCCTCAGAGAATGGTAGAGTCTTCTTCTTTGGAGGTCTTTAAACAGAGGCTGGATGGCCATCTGTCGGGAATGCTTTGATTGAGAGTTCCTGCATGGTAGAATGGGGTTGGACTGGATGGCCCTTGGGGTCTCTTTCAACTCTAGGATTCTATGGACGTTATCACACGGGGGCAAATCTGCTGGTTAATCCACACAAAACCCAAACGGAAACTGGATTAGTGCCCCGTGTTTTCACACGAAGTCGCACAGAAACTGGACAGAAAGTGGACAGAAACTGGTGTTAACCGAGATCTTTTGAAATTCGGTTGTTTGGAGGAAATGCAAATGCGCAATTAAGGTAAATTTGCAATTAAGGTAAATTCGCCATAATGTGAAAAGCAAATGTGCATTTGGAAGCATTTCCCCGCATTTTCCCATGGTTCCGCGGGGTCCTGGAGGCAGCGTAAGTGTCTCCTTCCCCCTCAGCAGATGGCAAATTGAGCCGTTTTGGGGACAGGGAAGGGGAGGGGCAGCTGCACGATCGGCGCCCCAACCCCTTCCCCAGGTCGTCCTCGGAGCGCCGACCCTACGCATGACTGACGCTCCAAGGAGGACCTGGGGAAGGGGTGACAGCTACGGTGAGTGACAGCCATGGCAAGTGACAGCCGCGGCGAGCATAGTGCGCATATGCTAGAAGATCATTTCTAGTACATGTACGGGATTTTTTCACTTGGGTGTGAACGTTAAATGCGGTTTCAGTGGGAGCTTTTCTTAATTGCGCAATTAAGGTAATTACGTGTGAAAAACATTTGCGGAATCAAGGTTTATTTTCGGAATTTGTCATTTCCAGTTTATTATCGCTTTGTGGTCCTATGATTCTGCTCACAAACTTTTGTCCAGCAGATGTTGCCACTGAGCTGACTTTCACGCCGCCCTTCATCCTATTCCAACAATTCTGCAAAGCACATTTCTTTGGTCTTCTGTGTTCCTGTTTGTTTTTGCTACCTGCTGCCCTGTCCTGCCTGCCTGCCACTTACCTTCTGTTGTCCTGACTGCAGGTATGGCTATCCGAAGAAAGACTGAATTCCTCTAAAGCCGTGATAACTCCACTGTATGGATTCCCTCTAGCCTGGGGAAGGTAAAGGGGAGCCAAGGGAGAATTAAGAGCCTGTGAGACTTGCTGCAAAGTGCGCTCCTGGGCATTTTCCCCATATAGGTAATTTTCTGAGGTCAAAGAGGTTCAGAGGAGAAGATGAGCTCTAGGGAAATCACAGAAAAAGCAGCTGAAACCTTTTGCTCTGCGAAGTTGGCAGCCGAGCCTTTGTCATTTCCCTGTCATTGCTTGTGATAGAATTGAGACTTTTTGTTTTTCATTCTGAGAATGAGGAAGGAAGGAAGGAAGGAAGGAAGGAAGGAAGGAAGGAAGGAAGAGGGTGCCCAGATATCACAACTGCAAAGGCACTGCAAAATGTGGAACATTCAAGAAAAAAGCCGGACGTTACAAAATAGAAGTTAAAAACACTAATGTAATAGAAATTTGTGCTTTTTAGTCATTCTCAAAATGGAGAACGCTTTGAAATTCCTCCTGGACATAAGAGTGAAATGTAGGGCATGCCCTGGAAAAGGAGGACACCTGGTCATCCTGGGAAGGAAGGCAGGCAAGAAAGACAGGAACTACAAGCCCACTGTCCTCTGTTCCTGCCTGCTAGACAGCAGCTTGCTGGTTTTTAGAATCACAGAATCATAGAATCCTAGAGTTGGAAGGGACCCCATGGGTCATCCAGTCCAACCCATTCTGCCATGCAGGAAGACACCATCAAAGACACTGTCCAGACAATGGCCATCCAGCCTCTATTTAAAAGCGCCCAAGAAGGAGACTCCATCACCCTCCGAGGCAGCTGTGTCTTCCACCCTCGAACAGCTGTTGCCATCAGGAGGTTCTCCCCAATGTTTGACTCCATTGCTCTGTGCCCTCTTCTCTGGAGCAGCAGAAAAGAAGCTTGCTCCTTCCTCAACATGATATCCCTTCAAATATTTAAACGTGGCTATCATGTCATCTCTTAGCCTTCTCTTCTCCCGGCTAAACATACCCAGCATCCTCAGCCGCTCCTCATAGCTAAAGAGATTGCTCTGCAGAGGGGCGGGATATAAATAAATAAATTATTTATTATTATTGTTATTATTATTATTTTATTATTATTTATAGGGCTTGGTGGTTTCAAACCTTTCACCATTTTGATCACCCTCCCCTGAGACCCTCCAGCTGGTCCAAATCCCTCTTGAATTGTGGTTCCCAGAACTGGAAAACAATATTCTTCCAGGTGAGGCCTGACCAAAGCAGGATAGTGGTACTATTACTTCCCTCGATCTAGACACTATACTTCCACTGATACAGCTTAGGACCCTTCCTCTAAAGGTGTCACCTGGTGAGGTCCACACCTTCTGCATCCTCCTAGTGGTTCCCCTGGATCTGGAGACCAAGACCTGTGATGTGTTAAGGAAAAAGCAACATGGGATATACAGTAATAGAAATAAAAATATGTATGTGAATGTCAAAGTGACTAAGCAGGAGCAATCAGGAAGATACACAGGTGAAAAAGATAATATAATTAAGAAGCCTTGAGAGCCAAGGACAAAGTTATAGAAGGTATATTGAGAACACCTGTGATAGATTGCAAACACCTGAGACTCATTAAGTGGTCAAGGTAAAGTGATGAAACACTTGGGATGATCTATGTGGACCAATCAAGATGTATGTACACACCCACTGGGTGGAAACTGACTGGTGGGTGGTGTCTAACAATGGCTATAAATTGCAATGTTTGCTAATGTACATTGTGGAGTAGTTTGGAGATATTGTGAAGTGTAGAGATTGTGATTTGTAGGGCATATAGTATTTGTGTATATAGTAAAATAAAATAGATCTTTTATATAAGACTACTGAGTTGTCTGGTGTCTTGAGGGAAGATACAAGAGCCAGAAGAATCCTGGAGAAGTTTGGAGACATCTCAGGAAGAAGAGTGAGAAGGCTTGGAGAGTTTGTCAGGGTCTTCAGCCTATTCTCTGAAACTCTGCTGCTTGGGAAAGAAGCATCAACCACTGATCAAAGCTGGTCAGCTCTGCTGCATAACAAGGTGGAGAGTTAGAGCCAGAGGTGAAGAGCTACAACTCCCATCATCCCTGACATGATGAATGTTGGAAATTTTGGGGGATGTCTGCCTTAGAGAACAGAAGATAGCCATCTTTAAATTTCTCTGAAGATGCCAGCCACAGATGCTGGCGAAATGTCAGAAAGAAACGCTTCTAGAACAAGGCCACACAGCCCGAAAAACCCACAAAAAAATCTTTAAATATCTGAGGAGATGCCATGTAGAAGATGGAGCGAACTTGTTTTCTGCTGCTGCAGAGACTAGGACACAGAGCAATGGATTCTAGTCACAAAAAAGGAGACAGTCCATCTAAAGCAGGGGTCGGCAACCTACGGCCCGGGGGCCGGATCCGCCCCCCCCCGAGGCCTTTGGATCGGCCCCAGCCCGGTCCTGCCGCCGCCCCCGCTGTTGCCTCCGCACGCGCGCCACCACCATTTTGTTTTCCAAAATGGCGCTGCGACTCGTTTGCACATGCTCTGGAGTAGTGCGTGAAAGAGCCACGGCCGCCATTTTGGAAAACAAAAATGGCGGCCACGACTCGTGCATGTGCAGTACGCTGGAAGTACTATGCATGCACAAGCGTGCACGTGCATGCGCAGTACTTCCGGCGTATTACGCATGCACAAGCGAGCGTGCACGGCGCCATTGTCCCACGGAAGACCTCGGGACCAGCAAACCGGCCCCGGTAAGCTAAAGATGCCTACCCCGATCTAAAGATCAGGATGAATATTTTGACAGTAAGTAACATTGTGTTCCTATTCTGTTCCATTTTGTATAGTATACCCTATTCCTATTCTATTCCACTTTGGCCAGGTATCACCCAAAATCCCAATTCCAGTTCTGGGCACCGCAGTTCAAGGAAGATATTGACAAACTGAAACTGTTCAAAGAAGGGCAACCAAGTTGATCAAATGTCTGGAAACCAAGCCTTACGAGGAATGGCTTAGGGATCTGAGTAGGCGTTGCTTGGAGAAGAGAACATGGAGAGGTGATAGAATATTGTCATCTTTAAATTTATGAAGGAACATCATATAGAAAATGGAGTGAGCTTGTTTTATGCTGTTCCAGAGATTAAAACATCAACCAACGTATTGTAGTCAGAAGAAAAGAGATTCCACCCAAACATTAGGAAGAACTTCCTGATATTAGGAGCTGTAAAAGACTGAAATAGACTACCTGAGAAAGGTACTAGACTCTCCTTCATTGTTATTGTTGTTGTGTGCCTTCAAGTTGTTCCCAATTTACAGCGACCCTATACATAGTTTTCTTTGCAAGATTTGTTCAGAGGCGGTTTGCTTTTGCCTTCTTCTGAGGCTGAGAGCATGTGACTTGCCCAAGGTCACCCAGTGGGTTCCCATGGCCAAGGCAGGATGCTAATCCTGGTCTCCAGAGTCATCGTCCAATGCTCAAACCACCACACCATGCTAGTGCTATTCTCCTTTTATTACAGGCTTTTAAATAGAGAAGTGGATGGCATTTCTCAAGGATGCCTTAGGCTGCTGCCACATTGCAGAATTAATACAGTTTGACATGGCTTTAACAGCCATGGCTCCATCCTTTGGACTCCTGGGATGCGTAGCTTGATGTGGCACCAGAGCTCTCTCCCAGAGAAGGCTAAAGAGATCACAACATGACATATCCCAGAATCCCATAGCATAGAGCCATAGCAAGTTAAAATGGTGTCAAGTGCATTGATTCTGCAGTGTAGATGCAGCCTTAGCTATGGATTCCTGCGTCGCAGGGGTTGGACTAGATTGCTTTAGAGTTACCCTCAGTTCAGTGATTCTGTGATACCTGGGTTTGTGATGTTGAGATCAACGGATCCATGAACTAGGTGCGCCAAATGTGTTTCTCCTTCAGTCTCTTTCTTGTTACACTGAAAATTGTCTTTATGTGCAATGTCTATCTTTATTGTCTTTATGTGCAATCTTGATGTGCAATTTGTGTGCATAATAAAACTGTTTTTCTATGCAAATGCATTCCAATCCCCCCCCCCCCAACCACCCACTTGCACCCAAGCTGTAGGTATTTACACCAAAACCCTGCAACATTTGTCGAAAGAGACTGTCTCCATTAAACGGTGTGGATCATCCGGGAAGTATTTGCCTGTCAACTCTTAATCTTACCCAATAACAGTCTAAATCCCAGAAAAATGAGGACTCTTTTGAGGTGGATGTGAGAAACCAATTACTGCAAATCAGCCTGAATCCTGGCGCATCGAGAAGAAGGGAAGGCAGACAGTTCTGCGCATAATTAAATTTGGCAAGAGAGACAGAAAGCGTCAAGTGAAAAGGCGCAGATGGAATTCTGGCTTCATTTCCCCATATCCGCCGGGAACATTGATGCTCTAAGGCAGGTGAGGGAGTGGTCATGAATTAGGAGTTTCTGCACATGTTTCCCAAATTGCATCCTTTTGGTTTTCCTTGCAAGGGGGTATGAGAAGGAATGATGCATCTTTGCAAAGATCACTTTCTGCTAGGAGGACATGGGGGTCAGCTCCCAAGGATACATGTGTTTTCAAGCATATATGCTTCCAAGGACATGGCAAGTAGGCCAGGGGTGGGATGTGAGTCACATATAGCCCCAAGAATTCCCCACTGGTTCCCCAGAGCCCCATGTGCATGCATGCTGTGTGCCTTCAAGTCATTTCCAACTGTAGGAACCTGAGCGTAGATGGATAGGGTTCAGCAAGGATAGCTCCTTTGGATTTCAGACTAGAACCCAGAGCGGATGGTCCAACCCAGGGGTCCCCAAACTACAGCCCGCGGGCCGAATCTGGCCCGTCGAGGCCTTGCATCCGGCCCATGGCCGGTTCTGCAGCTACTGCTGCTGCTGCTGCCGCTGCCACTGCCGCTGCCGCCGCTGCCGCCTTTCTAACATGCGCGTGACTCCGGGTGCCATTTTTTGTTTCAAAATAGCGGCTGGAGTCGTGCGCATGAGCGCGTGACTACGGGCACCATTTTGGAACAAAAAATGGTGCCCAGGGTCGCGTGCGTATGCGCATGACTCTAGGCGTCATTTTGGAACAAAAAATGGCACCTGGACTCATACGAATGCATGGTTGACTCTGGCCGCCATTTTGGAAGAAAAAATGGTGCCCAGAGTCGTGCGCATCCGAATTATAAGAAATGACAAAGGGTGAGAGGCCTTTCTCTTCGTCGCCTGCAAAGCCACGCCCCCAGTCGCGGGGCAGGACAGGAAGAGAAAGGGAGGGGGTGCGCGTGTGCACGCACGCGCGCGCCTCCAGCTGCCATTTTTTTTTTTTACTTCAGCCCTCCAATGAGCTAGGGGACGGCGAACTGGCCCCCAGCTCAAAAAGTTTGAGGACCCCGGTCCAAGCCATAGACATGGGAGCCAATGACTGCCATTTGTGGAGCAGGACTCACCGGCACACAAATTTCAAAGCCTTTCCGAACTTTTGTGAACAATTCTGGGACAACATAAGCTGTCCTTTTCTGCTTTCACCGCTCATTGCTTTGGATTTTCCCCCTCTTGTTCCCTCATTTTATGGACTTGTTTTTGACAGCCATTCATGAATTTTAAGTGATTCAGGAATAGCAGTCCATGCTGCCTACTGCATCTTTCTCTCTCTCTATCGATCACCTGCCTCCTTCTATTAGCTTCTCTCTCTCTCTCTCTCTCTCTTTCTTCCCCAGTCTCTCACTTTTACTGCCTCCCTTTGTCATTTCTTATAATTCACCCATTTTTTGTGTCTGTGCAGGGGAATTTATCAATCGCACCGAAAGGCAGATAATCCATTCCTCAGCCACAGGGAGAGCCATTCCTTTTGCAAGCAGCCTTGAGATGGTATTCATCACATCACAAATAATGATCAGGAATGTTCCATCTAAGTAAACCTCCCAGATCCCGGATACAAAAAACCCACATTTACGGACTGGATCGCAAATGGACCTTTGGCAATACTGGGACACGTAATGGCCCATTCATTGCGTAGGAGAATAATGCAATAATGTGGCCTTGTATGTGAGAGAAAGTGCAGTCGTGTGCCTTTCAAAACATTGTCGTGTATGTTCCAGCTTTCCCTGTTTACTAGCTATAAAGTTTGCCTTTTTTTTTCTTTCATGATAAGAGTCAACATTTTGCTCCAATCTTTTATTATTTTTCATTTTTCAGATGCATTGTTAATTTTGCTACAATGGTCACTTAATATCCATTGGGGTTTGGTTCCAGGATAACAAAATCCATGGATGCACAAGTCCTATTAAATACAATGAGTAGCAAAATGGTGTCCCTTATATAAAATGGCAAAATTGAAACTTGCTTTCTGGAATGCTGTGGCTGGTTGAATCTATGGATAAAGAATCTGTGGATATGGAAGGATGACTGTATTTATTTATTTTGGCTGGAATTGTGTATCAGCTACTTAAGTTGTTCTCAGAGGGGCGGGGGTATTAAATAAAAATTATTATTATTATTATTAAATCCCGTCAATATTGTGCAATAACAGAATGATTTTCACACAATATTGCTCTTGTCATGCCATTATCATGTGAATAAAATGGCAAAATTACGATTACCCTGTGAATAAAGTGGCAAAATCCTGCCACTTTTTATTCACGGGATTTTTCCATGAATAAAAAGCGGCGCGATTTTGTCTCTTTATTCATGGGATAATGGTGATGCCGCATGACGTCGTGTGAAAATCATCCCGTTACTGTGCAACATTGATGGGATTTAATGATGGGAGGAGGATGCTTGCCTCCCGTGTGATGAAGTCCTATGTTAAATTTGGTTCTCTGTATCCACAGATTCTGCAGCCATGAATTTCACAATCCATTGCTTTAAAATATTCCGTTCCCTTCCCAAAAAAAATCCAGAAAGCAAACCATGATGTTGCCATTTTATATAAGGGACCCCATTTTACTATGCCATCGTATATAATGGGACATGAGCAACATCATATTTTGGTATCCACAGGGTGATGGTGGTCCTGGAACCAAACCCCAGCAAATACCAAAGGCCCGCTTTACACACAGCCTTTGCAGACTGCCAGAAATAGTGCAAACTGAGTCCGCTTTAACTGCCCTGGCTCAGTGCTGGGGAATCATGGGAACTGTAGTTTATTTTGGCACCAGAGCTCTCTGACAGAGAAGGCTCAATGTCTCAGGAAAAAAATACAATTCCCATGATTCCCTAGCACTGAGCCAGGACAGTTAAAGTGGACTCATTTTGCACTATTTCTAGCATCTGCAAAGGCCCACAGTTAATTAAATAACTTCTCATGGCCCAATTCCCCTTCCCCAAAACCTGATAGAAATGTCATTCATTCATGTGCCAATTGCTGGCAGAATGGACCTTCTTCTCCCTAGGTAGATGATGCTCAGTCAAGGAAGATTGGGAAGCAGAGTTACGATTGTGGTCATAGTGCCACAGTCATAGTTAAGTAGTAACCATGAATACAGGATAGTTGTTGTTCTTAACTGCCCTCACATTGGCCCTGACCTATGGAGACCCTGTGGATGAGATACCTCCAAGACCTTCTGTCCTGCACTGCTCTGCTTAGGTCCTGCAAATTCACATTTGTGACTCCCCTAATTGAGTCCATCCATCTGGCATTTGGCCTTCCCCTCCTTCTTCTACTCTCTACCTTTCCTAGCATTATTGTCTTTTCTAGTAATCCATACCTTCTCATGATGCGGCCAAAGTACAACAGCCTCCACTCCACATTTTCCTGATGCAAAAGCATGAAGACTTCTTCATACATTCAGCGTCCTCTGCCTGACCAAGGGGCATGTGACCTCACAAGGATGGAGACATATTGGGTTGGAAAGGAAGGGCCGATGCAGACCGGCCCCGACGGGGCCCTGATGCCGCTGTCATGCCGCGGGCCCAACCGCATGGCGTGCAACGTCAGGGCGCCCCGTTGGTGCAGCATGTAGACACGCTGTGCCAAAGGGGCACAAAAGAGCTGTGGTGGCAGCACTAAAGGCAGCTTTTTGCCACCCCAAAAAGGAGCAGCATTTGCCAGCTCTTTTTGGAGCGGCAAAAAGGCGGATCGGGGCTGCAGCGTGTGGTTGCCGCAATCCCGATCCGGTGTTCCCAGGAGCAGCACAGAGCTGCCCCTTAGGGGCCGTCTGCATCGGCCCAAAGTATCTTTTTTTGTGTTGCAAATGGATGTTAAATTTCCTGGGCTTTGAGAATCTCCCAGTAACCACATGGCCAGAAGGAAGAGGTGCCAGCCTGCATGAATAACCCCTCCATACCATCTGAACTGAGAACAGAAACAGCAAAATGCAGGCGTATGACTAACATTTTCAAAAATTTTCCCCTCCTGTATGTTTTTTAAATCTTGCCTGATGAAGCTGCAAATGGAGCTTCAAAAGTCTGCAACATGTGTAACATGCATTTTGCTTGGCCCAAGAAAGGTATCACTGTTTGGTGGATTTTTGACTGGATTTGCTATATGGCAAACAGAGCTACCCCTGGATGTAGCCTCAGGAGACTATCACATAAGCAAGTTAAAGCAGCTTACCTGAGCTGGATTGAAATTTAAAACAGGCGGCATCTTGATTTTATCACAAGGATTTAGCTGCAGAAATCGCCACCTGGGTGCAGCCCAGGTCCATTCCTGTTTCCAGGGATGCGCAGCGTGGCTTTTTTCAAAGCCGTGCGTTTTCCGGCTTAAGGAAAGGGCTGCCGGAATGGCCCTGGGAGCGGTGATGGACCTAGGCTGCACCTGGGTGGCGATTTCGGTGGCTAAATCCTTGTGATAAAATCAGGATGCCGTCCATTTTAAATTTTAAGCCGGCTCAGGTAAGCCGCTTTAATTGCTTATGTGATAAGCGTCTCAGTTTGGTCATTCTGGTTTCTCGGGAGAGTTCAGGCTTGATCCATTCAAGGAGCCTTTTATTTGTCTTTTTGGCTCTCCATGGGATCCTCAGCACTCTTCTCCAGAACCACATTCTCTCAAATGAGTTGGTTTTCTTCCTATCCACTTTCTTTACTGTCCAGCTCTCACATCTGTACATGGTGATGGGGAATACAATGGTTTGTGCTATTCTAACATTGCTGCTCAGTTGTATATCATTACCCTTTAGGATCTTTTCTAGTTCTCTCATAGATGCCCTTCCCTTAAATAGTTACAGAGGAGTAAATCTAAGTGACTATTTTGTATTACATGTGGTCCCTAGAGGGTTATGGTGCATAAATGTGGCCCCAAACCTGCCACAGATTTACAAACTGCAAGCCCTATAAAGTGGGCTTTTGGTATCTGCTGGGGTTTGGTTCCAGGACACCCCCCCCCCAGATCCCAAAATCCATGGATGTTCAAGTCCCATTAAATACAATGAATAATAAAATGGTGTCCCTTATATAAAATGGTAAAATTATAGTTTGCATTTCAGAATGTATGTTTTTGAATAGCTTCAAGCCGTGGATGCTCAAATCCTTGGATAAGGAATCTGTGGATAGGGAGGGCCAACTGTACCTATCATTGTGCCCCAGCAGTGGTTTCCAACATTTAGTCCTCCATTTGTTTTGGACTTCAGATCCCAGAATCTCCAGCCAACAGGGCCAACAGCCAGGAAATATGGGAGCTGAAATCCAAATAATCTGGAAGACCAAAGGTTGGGAACTACTGACCTACTATCTCACATTCTTGTCACCCTTTCTCCATTATCAACACATGATGAGAAGTATGATAAGAGAAAGCATTTGCGGACAACTTGGTAGTCACCTTGAGAAATCCACTGGACACTGTGGGAAGGCTGGAAGAAACAATAAAAGAATTTGGAGATTTGTCTGGAATTGAAATTAATGAACAAAAGACGGCGGTGTTGACTCAAAACATGTAATTGAAAGGCCAAATAGAAATAAGGGGAAAAACTGGCTACAGAATTGAAAAGAAGATGAGATACTTAGGCATTACAATGACTAACTCAAACAAGATGTTGCTTCAAAATAATTATGTTAAGACATGAGATTAAATTAAAAAGGACCTTCAGAGATGAGAGAGTTTGAATCTGTCTCTGTTTGGGAGAGTTTCTGTTGTAAAAATGAATTGTGTTCCCAAGAACGTTCCTTCTGTTCCAGATAATAGCTGCTATTTCAAAAGATATATATATATATATTTAATCAATGGCAGAAAGATCTATCAATACTTATTTTGCAAAGGAATAAACTGAGGTCGAAGATGGAAGTATTGAAAGATGCAAAAAAAGAGGCAGTCTTGGACTACCAAATTTGAAATTATACCTTGCTGCATGTTGTTTGGTGTGGCTAAAAGAATGGATAATGCTGAGAAATAAAAGACGGTTAGAAATAGAAGAATATTTAAGATTCATATGGCATGGATATTTATGGTATGGTAAAACTAAGATGGAAAAAGGACTTAATCCCTGCAAAAGAAGAGTGGCTATCTAAGGTGAAGGAATTAGCAAAGATTGATAAACTGTATATTCTGATTTTAAAAAATTTGGTAACAAGATTTTGGAAAGATTGGAAATTGTTTATTGACTTTTTGAAAAGCAATGATTGTTGGTTTCTTTAATTATATGACTTCATCTATATATTTAGGTCATTTTAATTAACAAAACAAACAATCATTGTTTTTCAAACAATGTGTAATTAATGGAGAAATTAAAGAGGAGTCTGCATTTTATAATGAAATGTGCCTGCAGAAGAAATAGCCGGAAGTCACCGTTTTCTGTTCTTTTTCGTTAGCTGTAGGTTTTGTTCTTTGTCGTTTGTTTTGTAGGCTGTGCAGTTTGCAGTTGTTGTTTGTGTTATTCAATATTTATTCTTTGTGGTTTTTCCATCAATAAAAATAATGTAAAAACCAACAGACAAACAAACTTCACAGGGGTTGTATAAATCCATGTGCGCTCCATAGCTGTGAAGTCAGGACTGCTATATGACAACGACTTTAGTATTTTGCCTGACAATTGTGTGACAAAATGCAGTATCACATGCTTCCCACTTCTGTGTTGTGAGATGGGTGATCTTCCCCAGTGACTTGTTTTCAAGGGCGAATCTTCTCTGATCCTGAAGGTTGCAAATATCCATCATGACTAGTAGCCATTATAGAACCAGAGAGTCGGAAGGGACCTCAAGGGCCATCTACTCCAGCCCCATGCCATGCAGCAATAGACAACTAATGCACTCCTGAGAGATGCCCATCAAACCTCTGTTTGAAGACCTCCAAAGATGGAGAGCCCATCATCCCCCAAGGAAATCCATTCCACTCTCAAACAGCTCTTACAATCAAAAAGTTCTTCCTAATATTTAGGGGGAATCTTTTGTAACTTGAATCCACCCGTTGGTGTTATTGTCTCTGGAGCAGCAGAAAACAAGATCTTCCCATCTTCCCCATGATACATCCCTTCAGATATTTAAAGATGACTCTCATATCACCTAATGCATCTGAGGAAGTAGACTGAAATCTAGGAAATCTCCAGCTGCCAACTTCTTTATTTCACCGAGTTTCAAAGGTGCTACAAGATCTCTCTATGTACTGATTCTACAGACTAACATGGCTATGTCTTTGAATTCTCTCATGTCACCTCTCAGTCATCTTTTCTCCAAGCTAAATATGCCCAACTCCTTAAGATGTTCCTCAATAGGCTTGGTTTTAGAGACACTTGATCATGTTGGCTGCCCTTCTCTGGACATGTTGTTGTTGTTGTTGTTGTGTGCCTTCAAGTCGTTTGCGATTCATGATGACACTTGTTGTGTGCCTTCAAGCAATTTCTGACTTATGATGACCCTAAGAAAATCATCAGGTTTTCTTGGCAAGATTTATTCAGAGGAGGTTTGCCATTGCCTTCCCCCGAGGCTGAGAGAATGTGACTTGCCCAAGGTCACCCAACGCAAACTTGTCATGGGGTTTTCTTGGCAAGTTTCCTCAGCGGGGGTCTGCCTTTGCTATCCTCTGAGGTTGTGAGAGTGTGACTTGCCCAATGTCATCCAATGGAGTTGAGCCATGATTCGAAACCTGGTCTCCAGAGTCATAGTCCAATGCTCAGACCACTACACCTTGCTTATATCTTGTCAATATCCTTTTTGAATGGTGTTGCCTAGAGGCTCTTTCATACTATACAGTTATAGTGCTGTGTGATTCCACTTGAATTGTCCGGGCTGCATTTTATGGGATACCAGAGTCTGTAATACCAGAGTCTCGGAGAGTAGTGGAGTCTCATTCCTTGGAGGTCTTTAAGCAGAGGCTGGATGGCCATCTGTCGGGGATGCTTTGATTGGGAGTTCCTGCATGGCAGAATGGGGTTGGACTGGATGGCCCTTGTGGTCTCTTCCAACTCTATGATTCTATGATTCTATGATTCTAATCTAGTAATCTAGATTATAATCTAGTAATCTAGTGGGGCTCTAAAGCTCTCTGGCTGAGAATTCTAAATACCCTCCCTTAAACTGCAAATCCCAGGAATATATAGCACTATAATTGTGTACCGGGAATGGGTCCCTAGTGATGTCTGGCCACATCAGAATAGAGTGGGACTATTATTCCCTCCAAGAGCCACCATAGTGTAGTGGTTTGAGTGTTGAACTATGACTCTGGAGATCAGACAATGAGACAGTGGATGTAGCATATCTTGATTTTAGTAAGGCTTTGGACAAGGTTTCCCACAATATTCTTGCAAAAAAAAAGTTAATAAAATGCTGGCTAGAGAATACAACTGTTAGGTGGATCTGTAGTTGGTTGACCAACTGAACCCAAAGGGTTCTCAGCAGTGGCTCCTCTTCTTCTTCGTCCTGGAGAGAAGTGACCAGTGGGGTGTCCAGTGGGCTTCTGTCCTGGGCCCAGTTGGCTATTCAACATCTTTATCAAGGATTTGGATGAAGGAATAGGGGGCATGCTTTTCAAATTTGCAGATGGCACCAAATTAGGAGGAAGGCCATGGCAAACCTCCTGTGAACACATCTTGCCAAGAAAACCCCATGACAGGTTGACCTTAGGGTTGCCATAAGTTGGAAAGGACTTGAAGGCACACAACACACACACGCACATCTTCTCCTAGGCTTTTCTTGGCAGGATGTGTTCAGAGGTGTTTTGCCATGGCCTTCCTCTGAGGCTGAGAGGGTGCGACTTGTAAATATCAATCAAAACTTAATTGAGAAAAGTCCTAAAGTAGGTCCTTTTTTTCCAGGCAGAACCTGTGCTGCTGCCTCCATGCAAACTTATGTTAATAATCCTTCCATTTTGAGTATCTCTAAGTTGTTCTAAAGGAAAGCTGAACTGTGGAACTCCCTGCTACAAGGAAGTCAATGGATTGAAGGATTTACTTGCTTCAAAAGAGGGAACAGATCTCAGTACTAAAAGGAAACCTGTAGTGGCCAGTTGATAACACTAAATTCCACTCCACCTATATTTAATGCATGTGTTTTTTGGAAACAGAAGGCTCTGCAGTATCTCCAGAGAACAAGGGATCGTGTCAAAGGTATTATGAATAAAAGATCACATACTGGCACCTTGGAGAGCTACTGCCAGCCAGAATATGCAATAATGGGCAAGAATAGGAGAGGCATATTTTAGCTGGAAAAGCTTCTGACAAATAAGCTTCTTCCAGAAAGGCTTCTGGCATTGATCCAGCCTTCATCTTTTCCTCTTTGTCCTCTGTCTGTCTGGGAAGGCTATTTTTAAGCAGCATCAGCTTTGGGAGAATGATAAAGGAAGCCTGGAAAAATCCATAATTTTGGTGTCAGGTTGCAGCAGGTGTCTGCCATCAAAAATCTGCTCTTAGGGAGCTGGGTATGTTTTGTCCAGGGAAAAGAGAGTTAAGAGGTGATATGATAGCCCTGTTTAAGTATTTGAAGGGATGTCATATTGAGGCGGGAGCAAGCTTATTTTCTGCTGCTCCAGAGAACAGGATCCAGAATAATGGATTTAAGATACAGGAAAAGAGATTCCAGATCAACATTAAGAAGAACTTGCTGTTTGACATAGAAGACTCTGCCTCCAAGTATGGTGGAGTCTCTTTTTTTGGAGGTTTTTAAACAAAGGCTGGATGGTCATCTGTCACAGGGAGGGCTTTGATAGTGTCTTCCTCCATGGCAGGACTGGGTTGGACTGGATGTCCCTTGGGGGTCTCTTCCAACTCTAGTATTCTATTATTCCCTCGATGGCTGGACTGGGTTGGACTGGATGTCCCTTGGGGGTCTCTTCCAACTCTAGGATTCTATTATTCCCTCGATGGCAGGACTGGGTTGGACTGGATGACCCTTGGGGGTCTCTTCCAACTCTAGTATTCTGTTATTCCCTCGATGGCAGGACTGGGTTGGACTGGATGTCCCTTGGGGGTCTCTTCCAACTCTAGTATTCTATTATTCCCTTTTCTCTCTGTTCTGCTGTTCAAGTATGCCCAGTAAGGGATTCTGGAGGCATATTTGTATACCACCATATTCTTTCCCCACGCTCCTAATGCCAATGCTGCTTAAAAATGTCCAAGTAGACAGAGGAGAAGGAAGAAAACACGGGGACTGACTGTGCATGAAAAGATTTTGTAAAAAGGAGTTTCTTTTTCAGAGGCTTTTTAAAAACTGAGATATGCCTCTAATGTTTTTCCTAGACTGTTCTTTGTGGTGTTGCAACACATCCTGTACTTTTCTATCACTGAATGATTTCTGGTGTCAACAATGAATATCGAGAAGTCCTCATTTGTTTTGAAATTCAGCCGCTTGCATTTCTTGCTTTCTGGGGGTGGCTGGAGATCACCCTGGGGCAAGGAAAGATGATGTCTCCATCTGCATATTTTGGGGCACATACCCACTGCAAATACTCCGAGCAAGACAAAGGATTTAAAAGGGAAAAAAATCCTTATATTTTTCAAATGCTTTCCTTGTCACCTTAAATCTAGGAAAGACGTCTAACAATCCTTCTATCTGTCAAAATGCCATCTGGGTTGTTCCCTTCTTGCTTGCCACATCTCTGATCTTAGAGGACTCTACCATCAATTTCTGTTTAAAATGAAAAAAGAAGTATCTGCTCAGGTGACAAATCTGTTTTCCTACCAAACAATTATTTTTTTTTAAAAAAAATTGCTCCTTTGGGGATCATGAAATGTGAGATGTGCATTTTAAAATCCCTGCCTCTAGCTAACTCTCTACTATGAAGGACACCATCTGAGTCTTTCTCTTTCCAAACAATATTCCAAGTAAATTAAAGTGAACCGGCATCACACGGAGATAGGTTCGCTCCCACTTGGAAAGTCAATATTAGCCAAGATCCTGGAAATCAGGGAAACAAGAGCGAAACTTTACACTCATGTAAGTGGCATATAGGCTCCATCTATACTGCAGAAATAACCCAGTTTGACACCCCTTCAACTGCCATGGCTCAATGCTATGGAACTCAGGGATTAGTAGTTTGTTGTAGTTAGTGCCAGAGCTCTCTGACGGAGAAGGCTAAATGGCTCACAAAACTATAGTTCCCAGACTTCCCTAGCATTAAGCCAAGGCAGTTAAAGGGGTGTCAAACTGGATTGTTTCTGCCATGTGGATGCATCAATAAACCCGTTGGAGCTCTCAGATATTCAGGAGGGGGCTTTCTCTTTGTATCTCACTTTGGGGAGTCATTAGGAGGGTGCAGGGAGTACAGAATGTACTGGGTGACGCCGCAGAGAGAGGCATCGCCCAATGCATTGATAGGAAGCAGTGCTGACATTTCAGGTCTGGTGGCTTTGCTACCTGGGCAAAGCCCCCAATTTCCTCCCTCTCCTCCCAAGCCACCAGCTCCGCCAGACCCAGAGAGGTTGGGGGGGGGCCAACAGGACTAGATGCTGAAGTTCTGGAGCTCCAGTTTTGTTGGCAGGACAAGACATGGAGTCTCTTCCCTCTCCTATCCAGCAGCTCCTCCTCCTCATAGTCCAATGGCTTTCTAAAGACTTCCAAAGAAGGGTAGTTCACCACCCTCCAAGGCAATCCATCCCACTCTCAAATAGCTCTTACAGTCAACTCAAGACGTTCTTCCTAATTTGTTTAGGTAGAATAACTTTTCATATAATTCAGATCCATTGGTTGGTGTGCTAGTCTCAGGAGCATGAGAAAACAAAATTCCTACATAGAATCTTAGAATCATACAGTTAGAAGAGATCCTCAAGGGCCATCCAGTCCAACCCCAATCTGCCATGCAGGAACTCTCAATCAAAGCATCCCCAACAGATGGCCATCCAGTCTCTGTTTAAAGACCTCCAAAGAAGGAGACTCCACCAAAATCTCCAAGGGAGTGTGTTGTCGAACCGCCCTTACTGTCAGGAAGTGCCTCCTAATGTTGAGGAGGAATCTGTTGCTCTGTGTCCTAGGGGCTGTATAGACAGGTAAGAAAAGGTGACATGAAGCTGCCTTTTCCCTAAGCTTCAGCAAGCGCACTGCCTGTCCCAAGGATGCTCTAAATGGGGACAGAGCAATCACATTGAGGGGCAGTCTTTGCAGCTTTTCCGAGGCTGTATTGAAGCCCTGCCAATCGCACCGCCAGCCCTGAGGATGCCATGAAGGGATGTGGAGCAACTGCACAGGCTGGCAAAGGTTACTTGAATGTTTTATTTATTTATTTATTTTTGGTTCTCTCAGATGCATGTGCACATGCACAGGGACATATCCTGGCAAACCTGCGCACCTGTGCAGAACATGTCGTAGGCTGGTATACAGTCTGTCACTCTCTAGGCTGATGCAGATGGCCCCTAAGGGGCAGCTCAGTATCACCCCTGGGAGCGCCAGATTGGGGCCACAGCAACTACACACCGCAGCCCCAATCTGGCTTTTTGCCACTCCAAAAAGAGCTGGCAAATGCCACTCCTTTTTGGGGTGGCAAAAAGCCACCCTTAGACCTGCCACGGCAGCTCTTTTGTGCCCCTTTGGATGCAGTGTATGTACACACTGCACCAATGGGACGCCCTGATGCTACACGCCATGCAGTTGGGCGTACGGCATGACGATGTCGTCGGGACAGAGTTGGGGTGGCTGGCGTGTGGTCACCTCATCCCAACTCCACTCCCAGGCCTGCCCTTTTGGCTGGTCTGCATCGGCCCTCTGTGTACAAAGGTGACTGAAGTTCGGCATCCCTGCTCACCTGCGCAGAACACGTCATAGGTTGGTATACAGTGTACAAAGGTGACTGAAGTTTGTCATCCCTGTGCTCCTGCGTGGGACCTGTCGTACACCCACAGATCATGCAAGGATTCACTGACCTTGGCTTCCCCCAAGGAGTGGGTGCAGTGGATAGGTGCCACTGCCTGATTGTGCCACCCTTGGGGTGGGGGAATAGGTTTGTCAACTGAAAAGACACTCCATCATCCTCCACAAAACATGTCCCACACAGATCAGGGTGGAGGGGAGAGGTACATGCAAGGGAGGTTTGTGTGGACAGACTGGATACATGCAGCTGGTGGTCATGCAAGGGACATGGTCAACAGGACACACGGACAAACGTTACTCCAGGAGCACCCCCCCTCACATCATGCCAGGAAGTGGTGCACAGGTCTTATGCACACCTGCACAGAAGAAGTCACAAAAGCCTCTTTCATGCAAACTACTGTGTATTCTGACAGCAAGCATACATGGAAGGGAAAGCATTTATTGTCATAATAGAGAACAGTTGCTAGGGTGCATACGTAGGGTTACAATTAGGGTTAGGGTTCTAATTTTCAAGCACACCTGTGGCAGTGCATCCATACCTGGAAGCATAGAGCACTTTAAATTAAAGCCTGCATCATAGGGCGCATGCTCTGGATTGCCGACTCAATTTCCACCGCATGTTCAGCAGTGCGTTATACAGCTGTTATAAATCTCCGGCACCCTTTTTATGACCCACCAGTGTTGCTGCATACATACGCACATGTGAAAGTGAGCATCTTACCAGAAGAAGCAGAAAAAAGCTGCTCCTTTTTGGAGCATCTTTTCTCAGCATGTGGCGCCTAGAGGGTGCTTTCCTCCCGGCTTTTGGGTGTGCATTGTCTAAACTCCACGCCTTCAAGTCAGCATGAAAGCACCTCTTTTTGCCCGTCTGTAAAGCCCCCTAGTCTCTGGAACAGCAAAAAACAAGCTTGCTCCATCCTCAATGCTCCATCCTCAGTTTCACATGAACTGTTGTCTAGCCAGGTGTCTCCCATCCTATATCTAGACATTTCATTTTTTCTGCCTAAGTGTAGGATCTTACATTTCTCCCTGTTGAAATTCAGTTTTGGCCTAGCCCTCTAATCTGTCAAGGTCATTTTGAATTTTAATCCTGTCCTCTGGGGAATTAGCAACCCTCCCCAGTTTGGTGTCATCTGCAAATTTAATAAGCATGCACTCTATTCCTTCATTCAAGTTGTTGATAAAGATATTGAATTGCAAACTGGGCCCAGGGCAGAACCCCACTGGACATCCCACTGGTCACTTCTCTCCAGGATGAAGAAAAAGAGGAGCCATTGCTGAGCACCCTTTGGCTTCGGCCGATCAACCAATTGCAAATCCACTTAACAGTTGCATTGTCTAGCCCACATTTTACTAGCTTCTTTGCAAGAATATCATGAGGACCCTTGTCCAAAGACTTACTAAAATCAAGATAGGCTACACCCACAGCATTGTCTTCATCTATGAAACCTGTAACTCTTTCTAAAGCATAGTCTGGCATGAAGCATCAGAGAAGTATCTGGCTATGTCTCAGTACTGAGATGCAAACTGATGGCATCATTTACTGAAATGTTCCGTGGTCCCCGGTGCACTTCAGATTAAATGTCCTCAGTCTGTGTCTGGCTATGTCCCCATATGGGGACATAGCCAGACACTGCTCCAATCCCCACCCCACTCTCTACCAGCCATATACTGGCTCTGTGTGTGTATGTATGTATGTAAGAAGCATCTGGCTATGTTCCTGTACTGAGATGCAAATTGATCACATTATTTACTAAAAGCTCCTTATTTACTAAAAGATTTCCTCAATCTATGTCTGACTTTGGGGATATAGCCAGACACTGCTCCAGTCCCCACCCCACTCTCCCCAGCCAAACAATAGCTCTCTGTGTGCATGTGCATAAAGAATCAGAGAAACATCTGGTTATGTTCCTGTACTGAGATGCAAACTGATGACATTATCTACTGAATCCTCCTGAGGACCCTGTTGCATCCCAGACAAGATGTCCTGAGTCTACTTCTGGGTATGGGGACATACCCAGACACTGGTCCAATTCCCACCCCACTCTCCAGCAGCCATAGAATAGCCCTATCTCTCTCTATGTGTGAAGAATCAGAAACAAGTCATGCCCAACTCATGCCTCATCCCTTTTCCCAATTTCAAACAGCCAAGCTAATGTATTCCATTTTGGGGGAAAGGTGGCATATAAATCCAATAAATAAATAAGATATCTAACAAGATCACATACAAAGCAACACTTTCTATATTGCTGGACAATTGTTAACATACAGCCATTGCACCAACAAGGACTACAAAAACCATCCACCAAGTCATTGCAAGAGGCATCCCAGGCACTCATCCCGATTTCCTCAAAATAGGTTCACAGCTTTGCATAACACCATGAAAAGTTCAGACTGGAACCAGCCATCCCTGTGTCTCGATTTCTCCATCCAGGGCCATTTCGGGCCTTACCTGAGTAGAAAAGATGCCATGCCTGATGCCAGTGTTGTGCGTGCCAGTTCCGATCACTCCACCGGCTGCCACATCCGAAACGGCTCCTAGGCTGAACCGGAGAAAGCAGAACAATAAAGGGTTAGACGCGGAGACTGAGGGTTACTATTATTCTCCAACACGGTGAAATTAATAAAAGTGATGTTTAGAGCAACAACAGAAAAACAGGCAATTAACAGCTACCTCCTTTCGGAGCCTGGATGTGTCCAAATGAATGCTGAAAGCATTCCGCAGCGCATCATGCACAATGAAAGTGGATTGAGATCTATATATGTACTGATATATGTAAGGCCAGCATGGCGTAGTGGCTTGAACACTGGACTAGGAGTCTGAAGTCCAGGGTTTGATTTCCAGCTCAGCCATGAAACCCACTGGGTGACCTTGGGCAAGTCACATGCTCTCAACCTCAGGGGAAGGCAATGCCAAGAAAAGCTGATGATAGGGTTGCCACAGGCTGGAAACAACTTGAAGGCACACAATAAATGTATGACATAACCTAGTGGTACTTCGCTCCCATGTTCAAGGAATTGTGAATCTGCTCCAAGTTTGAGTTCAAACTTGAAAGGAGCTCTCCAAGATGCCAGACCTATTTTGGGGGCCGGGTTCAGCACCTTCAACAGCTCCTTTAAAGTTTCAACTAAAGCCCAGAATAGATTCACCGCCTAACTGACACAAGAACTACCAGCTATGCCTGAGTAGCACCAATACCATCCAGAATCATAGAATCATAGAATCATAGAATCATAGAGTTGGAAGAGACCCCAAAGGTCATCCAGTCCAACCCCTGCCATGCAGGAACTCCCAATCAAAGCATCCCTGACAGATGGCCACCCAGCCTCTGTTTAAAGACCTCCAAAGAAGGAGACTCCATTGCTCTCCGAAGGAGTGTGTTCAACTGTCGAACAGCTCTCATTGTCAGGAAGTTCCCCCTAATGTTGAGGTGGAATCTCTTTTCCTGGATTTTGCATCCGTTGTTCTGAATCCTATTCTCTGCAGCAGCAGGAAAAAATGCTTGCTCCCTCCTCTATATGACATCCCTTCAAATATCTAAACAGGGCTATCATATCACCTCTTAACCTTCTCTTCTCCAGGCTAAACATCCCCAGCTCCCTAAGTTGTTCCTCATAGGGATTCATAGTTTCCAGACCCTTCACCATTTTAGTTGCCCTCCTTTGGACACGCTCCAGTTTTTCAACATCCTTTTTGAATTGTGGTGCCCAGAACTGGACACAGCATTATTCCAGGTGAGGCCTGACAAAAGCAGAATAGAGTGGCACTATTACTTCTCTTGATCTAGACACTATACTTCTATTGATGCAGCCTAAAATTGCATTGGCCTTTTTAGCTGCTGCATCGCACTGTTGACTCATGTTCAGATCTATTTGTGTGCATGCGCCTCACGTACATAGGTAAAGCCAAGCCATGCTTGCTCAGCTCCACATTCAGATCAGACAACAGGATCCCGGCCTCCACGGTCACCTGCTTCTTCTCTTTGTCCACCTGGAAGAGATGAGATGAGATGGATGGTTATAGGGCCCTGGAAAGAATTATTCTATGGACAAAACCAATCACAGAATCCTAGCCTCAAAGCCATAGACGCAGTCAGCATCCTTTCTTATCCAGGTAAACCTGAGAAGTCTTTGCAATTCTTTGCATTACAGAATCAGGGCATGCAACACACATTGCTAAAATTTAGAATACTTAGAACACTCCTTTTTGGGTTTTTTTTTAAAAGCACTCTGCTCTCCAAGATAAATCTTGACTTTAAGGGTAGCTTTACTACCAGGTTGACCAAATGTCCTCCTTTTCCAGGTCACACTTCAACCTTCTGTCCAGGAGGAATTTCCAAACGCCCTCCATTTTGTGCATGATTTAAGAAGCGTGAATTTACATTTATATTAGTGTTTTTATTTTGCAATGTTCCACACTTTGCTTGAATGCCCTACATTTTGCGGTGCCTTGTCTTCCTTTGTGGTTAGGACATCTGGTCTCCCTGTATACTACACAGCTATAACAGTTTGGCACCGCTTTAACAATTATGATCTTCATCTACGAAATCCTGGGATTTGTACTTTGGGGGGTGATTTAAGAAAATGTCTGCTAGAGAGTTCTAGCACCCAGCAATGTAGTTGTTCCCGCATTCAATGCTCCCCATACCCTGCCAGTACCTTGAGGACCTTGTTCATCCTTCCCATTTGGATCATGAAGTCTTCCGTGCAAGCAATATCGGAAGGAGAGTGTCCGCCTCCAACCACTTTCACCTTCTTGCTCCTCTGCCTGGCCAAATCCAAGATCTGCAATCACACACATTTGTACAGAAACAAACCTTAGACCTGGGCAAGGCAACCAAAGGGTGAGGCTGGGTCAACATATGACCTCCAAGGGTATTTTTGCAGCCCTTGAAGACTCCAGACTTCACAAACAACCCCATTTCAGGAATGATGTGCATACCTTCCAAGTGTTCTGATTTGTTAGGGGCAATCCCAATTAATCCTCTGTCATCCCACTTTTCCAGGTCTTTTAAAATGTCCCAGTTTCTCTCGCCTCCTCCCACTTTCTCCCTTGTCCTCAGCTTATTGCAATTGCTGCAAACTGAGTTTGAAGTGCAAAAGTAGTATGCATTCTCTTAGCAGAGAGAAGGAGCATAATCGTGCCCTCCCCGAGTCAGTTTAGGCAAAAGCAACTTGCTGCAGCATCTCCTAGCTCATGTGTCCTTCCTCATGAATAACTTGGCCACACTGGGATGCTGCTTGGCCACATGTGTCCCAGTTTTCATCTGTGAAAGGTTGGAGGGTATGCATTGCACATATGTGCTCCTGGAAACCTCTGGAAAGTGCATGTTTCCTCTAAAACTTTCTGAAAGTGATGCTTTTTAAAAAAATTAAAAAATTCTTTTTAGCAAACCAATATCAATTTACATTTCTATACCACTTAATAGTGAATTCAGCACACCCTAAGCAGTTTACAATGTGCAAGAAGCTGGGGACACATTTTACTGACCTACGAAAGGATGGAAGGCTGAGTCAACCTTGGAGCCCTGCAGGGATCGAACTCACAACCTTATGATTGTATTACAGGCATTTAACCTCTGAGCCACCAGAGCTCCTGGTGACCAGAAATGTGCTTCTAGACATTTCTGTATTGGTTGGAATTGGTGGAGCCCACATTAAATCTGCCCACATTTGCACAGCTGTGGAAAACTGGAAAGATCACACTAACGGGAAACTAACCTCCTTGATCTCATCGACTGTTGTTGGCTGGAAATACAACTCTGGAGAGCAGCCGTAGGTCTTCGCCCAGTTCTGGAATTGGACTCCGCTTTGGCCGTGTACCTTGGTTGTGAATCATAGAATCATAGAGTTGGAAGAGAGCACAAGGGCCATCCAGTCCAACCCCCTGCCATGCAGGAACTCCCACTCAAAGCATCCCTGACAGATGGCCATCCAGCCTCTGCTTAAAGGCACAGGAAAGTCACCCAGGGAGATGGCTAATGTCTGGCTGAGCCCCACATCCTGGAAAGGGGTCGCTAATTCGGCTTCCCAACTTTGAACATCATCTTCATGGCCAGACAAGTGTGGATTGGGGCCCTGGAGCATTCTCTAAATAGGGATCCCTCTGTGCACATGTATGGGATAGTATACATCACGTGTATGTGATAGTATACCTGCAGTTCTATATGGGTCAGCGCAGCAAGGGAGGTCTTCACATGGACCTGCACTCAGCTGAGCCATGTGTATGTTTTTAATTGTATTTTTGCTTTGCTTTACTGTAAGCTGCTTTGAGTTCCAACTTGGAAAGAAAGCAGGATGATGATGATGATGATGATGATGATGATGATGATGATGACTGGGGCTGCTGCTGTACTGCAGAAATACAGCAGTTTGACACCACTTTAACTGCCACGGCTCCATCCTATGCAATGCGGAGATTTGCAGTTTATTGTGGCACCAGAGCTCTCTGAAAGAGAAGGCTAAATATCTCACAGAGCTACAAATCCCTGAATCTCATAGCGCTAAGCCATGACTGTTAAAGTGGCATCAAACTGCATTAATTCGGAAATGGAATCCTCTTGGTTAGTCACAACCATAGCAAACCCACAAAACCAATTGCTGAATGGTGAGTCAACATCTGTGTAAATCCCATTGATTCAATGGATTTACTGTAGTTGGGACTCTTGGTACTGGAAAGTATTGATATACACTTCATGGACAGACCCACCGTATTTTTATTTCTTCCCCGCCTCAGTCCAGCACTTAACAGACAAAACACATCAGTTAAAACACACATCAGTCTAAAAGGAAAAGTAAGATATACACACAGTAAAACAATCCACATTTAAAATTCACAATTTAAAAATCGTCCGGATAAACCTGCTGGAAGAGATTGGACTTTAATACTCTTTTAAATTGGGACAGCGTATTTAGCTGTTGAATCTCTTCCGGCAGGTGATGATGATGATGATGATGATTTATTGTATTTATATCCCACTCTTTAGAAATGTTCTTAGAGCAGCGCTTGCGATGGAGGTAGGACTGAGTGAAATTTCAAGATCCTGGGGATCTTAAAATTCAGCCAGGCTCAGATAGGTGTAAATATATATATATATTTATTTCTTACCATTTTGCTTCTTTTTATTCCAGGATGGGAAGTTCTAGAGAACACCAGCCGTCTTCCTGAGGGGGTCCCTAAGAGAGAAAAGAGGGTGTTTAAGCCCCCAACTTTCCTAAATGTTCATCAAAATAATAGCAACCATCCGTTTTGGACTCTGGATGCAGTTGCTGAACTGGGCAAAGGCAAGGATTGCAATCCCTCTGCATTGGAAGGGCTTTCTCCAGGGGATGATGGGTTAATGAGTAACAGCTGCATTGTTGGCTTAGGGAGAAAGAATACCGGATTTGAGATCTGGGCTGTTTGCTCCTTGAGGTCAGAGTCTGAGATTCTTCAAATGCATTTTGTTTCCCTGAATGGCAAAAGATGCTGGAAGATAATAATTACAGCAATTTGATTTTATGCACAATATTCATAATTATTTTGTGCTTGAAAGAAAGTTTGTGTACATTGAACCATCAGAAATTGAAGGAATGATACGAAAGGAATAATAAGATCATTGATTGATTGATTGATTTCTAGGATTTATATCAAGGCGGGTTTTTGTTAGGGTTCACCTTAGGGTCTCCATACACCAATAATAATAATAATAATAATAATAATAATAATAATAATAATAATAATATATCCTGCCTCTCTGTGCAACACAACCAGGGTGACTTACACAATAAAATAAACAGGAATGACTTAAAGGCACGCAATGACAAAAGTGTACAAAACTCTATATTTGAAAGCGCTGCAGTGTTACACCTTTTCCTTTGTAGTTTCCTTTCTTATCCAAATAGTTCATTATGCTGTATGACTTATTGATCTGTACCATGGAATTAATTTAGGTTTTGCATCTGCCTCATACGTATAGTCTGAAGGTAATTTTATGCATAATATTTTAAATAATTCTGTACAAGAAACAAAGTTTGTGTTCACTGAACCATCAGAAAGGAAAGGTGTCACTCTCTCAGCCACTCATGAAAAAAGTTTTGGGCTTTTTGGAGCATTTAGGAATGTATGTTTCATGTCCAATTTATGCACATAGCCTACTGGTTATTATTATTATTATTATTATTATTATTAAAGTTTATTTATAAAGCGCTGTCAATGTACACAGCGCTGTACAAAGAGACAATCAAAGCATAAAATAGAAATAAAAACCTGCCAAAGGCGTACAATCTAAAAATATAAAACAATAGGTCAAATAATAAAAGTTAGTGAAAAGCAAGGAACAATTACAACAATTAAACAACAACATCCACTGTCTGCCCAAATAACAGAAAGAGTAAATGTATATTAATTTTATGCACAATATTCATGATAATGATATGCATGAAAGAAAGTTTGTGTACACTGAACCATCAGAAAGCAAAGGTGTCAGCCATCCATGCGAACCATTTGGATTTGGGAGTATTTTGGATTTTGGGATTCCAGATAAGGGAGACTTGTTTTCTTTATTTGTAGGAATCTGAATTTATTGTCTTTTTCATTAATACTTTATTCACATTGTTGGCACATTTTAATTATGACATATTTTGCTGTGTATCTTTATATAACAAAAGAATCAGAGCATCATTTGCAAATAAAAATGGACCCCACTTTGGATCATAAAGGGAGGCGATAACAAAAATCTGTCTACAAGCAAATTATAGAAAGTTTCTCTCTCTGAGAAGGAAACCAGAATTGCTTCTATTTGTATTAGATTCCCCCTTAATCCAGCTGTTTAAACAGATAAGAAAGACCTTCTTATCAGTCTTGTGAAATATCAGATTTCTGAGTGCAGTGAGGGGGATTCAGACACAAAAGAAGGGAAGAAGAAGTTGCATTTTGCTGATCTGACCAAACCAAAGTCCATTTTGCAGAAGAATCTCTCTTGACCCATGGCCAACTACTCAGGTCTGGTCTGCACTGCAGAAATAATCCCATTTGACACCACTTGAACTGCCATGGCTCAATGCTCTGGAATTCTGGGAGTTATAGTTCTGTGAGCTATGTGGCCTTCCCTACTCTATGAACGTGTTTAACATCACTGGAAATCACTAAGCATTTACAATGTGGTTGGTTTATTTATTTAATTAATTTTTTTACAAACAGTTGGTTTAATCAATTACATTTTGCTACATTATAAATAAATACATAAGAAGTGTTACATTTTGTTGCATCATGAACAAAGGCCTGCTTATCAAATTTGCAGATGACACCAAAGGAGTAGCAAATACCCCAGAGGAGCGTGTCAGATTTCAAAATGACCTGCCTAGATTAGAAAGCTGGGCCAAAACTAACAAAATAAATTTCAACAGGGAGAAATGGAAGGTACTGCACTTAGGCACAAAATATGGACGTTATCACACATGGCCCACAAAGCGATAATAAACTGGAAATGACAAATTCCGAAAATAAACCTTGATTCTGCAAATGGTTTTCACACGTAATTACCTTAATTGCGCAATTAAGGAAAGCTCCCCCTGAAACTGCATTTAACGTTCACACACAAGTGAGAAAATCCCGTACATGTACTGGAAATGATCTTCTAGCACATGCGCACTACAGCCGCGGCTGTCACTCGCCGTGGCTATCACCCCTTCCCCAGGTCGTCCTTGGAGCAGCCGGCCCTCCGCACGGCTGGCGCTCCAAGGAGGACCCCCCACCGCAGCGTTCTCCGAGGAGGTCCTCCTTGGAGCGCCGGTCCTGCGTCGGATCGGCGCTCCGAGGTGGCCCCCCTTGGAAAGCCGGCTCTCCGAGGAGGTCCCCCTTGGAAAGCCAGCCCTGCGTAGGGTCGGCACTCCGAGGAGGTCCCCCTCAGAGAGCCGGCACTCCGAGGGGGACCTCCTCGGAGCGTCGACCTGACGCAGGGCCGGCGCTCCAAGGAAGACCTCCTCAGAGAGCCAGCTTTCCAAGGGGACCTCCTCGGAGCGCCAACCCTCTTCCAAATGCGACCCTCTTCCAAATCCCCCTTCCAAATGCGCATTTGCTTTCCACATTACAGCTATTTTACCTTAATTGCGCATTTGCATTTCCTCCAAAGAACCGAATTTCAAAAGATCTCTGTTAACACCAGTTCCTATCTACGTTCTGTCCAGTTACTGTGCAACATCGTGTGAAAACACGGGGCACTAATCCAGTTTCTGTCTGGATTTTATGTGGATTAACCAGCAGATTTGCCCCCGTGTGATAACGTCCTATGAAATGCACAGATATAGGATGAGGGACACCTGGCTTAAGGAGACTATAGAATCATAGAATCATAGAGTTGGAAGAGACCACAAGGACCATCCAGTCCAACCCCTGCCATGCAGGAACTCCCAATTAAAGCATCCCCGACAGATGGCCATCCAGCCTCTGCTTAAAGACCTCCAAGGAAGGAGACTATGTGTGAAAGGGATCTAGGAGTCCCAGTAGACCACCAGTTGAACATGAGTTAACAGTGTGATGCCGCAGCCAAGAAGGCCAATGCAATTTTAGGCTGCATTGATAGAAGTACAGTGTCTAGGTCAAGGGAAGTAATAGTGCCACTGTATTCTGCTTTGGTCAGGCCCCATCTGGAATAATCCTGTGTCCAGTTCTGGGCACCACAATTCAAAAAGGAGGTTGAAAAACTGGAGCGTGTCCAGAGGAGGGCAACTAAAATGGTGAAGTGTCTGAAGACCATGAATCCCTATGAGGAACGACTTAGGGAACAGGGTATGTTTAGTCTGGAGAAGAGACCGTTAAGAGGGGATATGATAGCCCTCTTTATATATTTGAAGGGAGGTCATGTTGAGGATGGAGCAAGCTTGTTTTCTGCTGTTCCAGAGAATAGGACTTGGAACAACGGATGCCATCTACAGGAAAAGAGATTCCAGCACAACATTAGGAAGAACTTCCTGACAGTAAGGACTGTTTGACAGTGGAACACATTCCCTTGGAGACTGGTGTTCTTTGGAGGTCTTTAAACAAAGGCTGGATGGCCATCTGTCGAGGATGCTTTGATTGGGAGTTCCTGCATGGCAGGGGGTTGGGCTGGATGGCCCTTGGGGTATCTTCCAAATCTATGATTCTATGAAATACAGGAATGTTACATTCTATGGCATCATAAACAATTACACACACACATTACTTGATATTTAGGCAAATTATATTGTTTAATTATTTCCATTTTATGATTGTTTGTCAACTGTATCTGTTTTTCTTATTTCTTGACATCCAACCATCTCACTGGCTTGTGTGTCTTAATCTTATACCTTCATCCACTTCTGCTTTTATGTACTTTCGTATGAATAACCTGAATGTGAATATAGATTTCTTGATCTTCTTGTGTCACTAGGAACTTACAACGTTTCCCACATCTAAGCAATTCTTCAACATAGTTCAACTTCAGTTACACTTTACAGTCACTTTCTGAGTTTTCCTCTTAGCAAGTTCATGATTTTTAAATATTTATTTATTTGCATCCCACTCTTTTCCCAGAACCGGGACTCAGAGCGGCTCACAATATCAAAAGAGCAATGCAATCAAAAACATAGAAAAGTGATACATTAAAATGAAATTATTCTTTCTTTTTTTACAATATTAAAATATATCAGCTCAGGAAGCTCCAAGAAAAGATGGTCAGAAAGGAGCCAAGCTGTGTCTATTGAGCAGCAAAATCCCGAAGGTTTTGGAAAAGCCATCGACACAACCAAACTGTGCGGACAAAAGAGGATTTTAATTGTGTCAATGGCTTTTCCAAAAACCCTTGGGATGTTGCTGGTCAGCAGACACGGCTTGGCTCCTTTCTGACCATCTACTTTTGGAGCATCCTTGCTCTGCCAATGCATTCACATTTGCTTTCCATCCATTACCTTGGCTGGAAAGGGCCACCTTAAGTGGATCACTTGGAAGGAAGGAAGGAAGGAAGCAAGGAAGGAAGGAAGGAAGGAAGGAAGGAAGGAAGGAGGGAAGGAAGGAAATTAGGAAGGAAGGAAATTAGGAAGGAAGGAAATTAGGAAGGAAAGAAGGAAGGAAGGAAGGAAGGGTCCAGTCTCAGATGGTTCCTCTGGTGCCAAGACAGCTTTGAATTTGGTGACTATCTAGCACCATCCCTTCGCAGAATTTCTGTATGCAAAGGACTTAAGTTTGCAAGAAAAAGCTGTCAGCGTGTCTATCAACCAGTAGGAAAGGGCAATCGATGAGCAGATAGATAGTCCTTGGAGATTTCCTCCATTTCTATAGGGTCGCCGTAAAATACCAAGTGACTTGAAGCACATACACAATGCACAGAATCCTGGAATCCTAGAGCTGGAAGAAACCTCCCAAGGGCCATCCAGTCCAACCCCACTCTGCCATGCAGGAACTCACAATCAAAGCACCCCCAAGAGATGGCCATCCAGTCTCTGTTTAAGGACCTCCAAAGAAGGAGACTCCATCACTCTCCAAGGGAGTGTGTTCCACTCTCGAACAGCTCTCACTGTCAGCAAGTTTTTCCTATTGTTGAGGTGGAATCTCTTTTCCTGCAGCTTGCATCCATTGCTCTGGGTCCTATTCTCTGGAGCAGCAGAAAACAAGCTTGCTCCATCCTCAATGTGACATCCCTTCAAATATTTAAACAGGGCTATCATATCCCCTCTTAACCATCTCTTCTCCAGGCTAAACATCCCCAGCTCCCTAAGTCGTTCCTCATAGGGCTTCATGGTTTCCAGACCCTTCACCATTTTAGTCACCCTCCTCTGGACACGCTCCAGTTTTTCAACCTCCTTTTTGAATTGTGGTGCCCAGAACTGGACACAGGATTATTCCAGGTGAGGTCTCACCAAAGTAGAATAGAGTGGCATTATGAATTCCCCCATAGGGCATGGCTTCCAAACCTATTACCATTTTGGTCACCCCACTCTGGACATGTTCCAGGTGTAGATTATCGCGCGGCAAAATAAACCATCCTTTCCCCGGCGGGATAAGGTCGCCTTACGGGTTGCTATCGGGTGTTATAGTACATCAAAACACCACCAATGCCGTTGGGCGACTACAACCCACAGGCGGTCCGTCTTCCAGCCATACTTAGCTCGCCGAAGCTTTTCGAACCTCAAAACCGACTGGCTAAGCACGGCTGGGAGACGGGCTGTAGTCGCCCGGCGGCATTGGCAGCATTTTGATGTGTGATAACACTCGATAGCAACCCATAAGGTGACCTTATCCTGTCGGAGAAAGGATGGTTTATTTTGCCATGCGATAATCTCCTTAGTATTCAATGCTATATCTTGACAATTCAGGATCTTGCCCTTCCTTGTCCAAATCTTCTTGTTTTCTTGACGACAGTCTCCATCTTGACTCATGACTGAGCCAATGTATGGAAAATCTCGAATTATTTCATTGTCTTCATCTTTACTTTACAGCTACACACATAGGTAGACAAGCAGCGACAACTTAGCGCAACAATAAGCATACATATATAGACTCCTAGAATCACAGAACTGGAAGAGATATACAGTTGCCCCTCCATTTTCGTGGACTTCGAGTCTGCGGTCTTGGTCCTTCGCTGACTGGCAAGCCCCATTGGCTAAAATGGTGTGCGCGCGCGCAGCGTGCAGCCATTCAAGCCAATGAGGCTTGAATATCTGCAGTTTTCCGTTTTCACAGAGTGTGTGTGTATGTCCAGAATGGATCCCCCATGAAAACAAAGGGGGGACTGTATAGCCTTAACCATAAACTTTCCAGATTTTCCTTAAAATAATTTTTTTGCCAATCAGGTGATACAATTTTACAATAACATATTGGCTTCTTCGGTAACCTCTGCACTTCAGAATTAATGCAGTTTGACACCACTTTAACTGGTGCAATGCTATGGAATCCTGGGATTTGTAGTTTTGCAAGGCATTCAGCCTTCTCTCTCTCAGAGGGCTCTGGTGCCACAACGAACTACACATCCCAGGATCTCATAGGATGGAGCCATGGCAGTTAAAGCAATGTAAAACTGCATTAATTCTGCAGCATGGCAGCAGCCCTTGAGTCGCCTTGTTTTCAGCTCAGAAACAGCTAACCACAAAGGCTCAGCAGAGAGATATAGTCCTTCGGATATCCTGAGCGATATTGGGCTTTGTAGATCATCACCAGCACTTTGAATTTTGCCCAGAAAACCCAGAAGAGTTTTTTTTTTTTTTTAAAGCCAAAAAGTAAAATTTGCAACAGCACAGGGAAGGTGAAAAATGTGGTCAAATTGCAGCCCTATAGCTCATGGGAAGCGGATTTCTTAGTGAAGAAAAGTTTAAAAGTTAAACAAATGAAGGGATGTGGGGTGGCACCTTCCACAGTCCCATGGGGGCCTATGGCCTCCAATATTTCATGGTTGGGATACATGTGGCCAAACAACATCAGAGTTGATCAATATGGGAAAACGTATTAATGAGGAAGAACAGATAAGCCAGGAGAGGCTGCAGCAGTTTGCCTTTGCCTGAGCCAACTGGGAAAGGCAATATTCTTTCACTCCTCTCCTCTGGGGAGTTCATTGGCTGCAAATGCCTTTTGCAGCAATTGACGTAAGCATAGGACAATGGGGGAAAGCAGGAGGAGGAGAGAGAAACTGGAACATTTCAAAAGCAGTTGAAAAAGTGGGATGATGGAAAATGAACCAGGATTCTCCTTGCCAAACTGGGATAGTTGGAAAGCAGTGGCAACACTTGGGTTCTCCAAGGCTGAAGAAATTCAAGGCTCAAAGGTGAGTGGGAAAAGTCACGGCCAGAGCTTTTGGGGATAAGGAAAGTATTTTGATGACCTGGACATCTTCAGAAGGGTCAAACAGTTAGTGCAAAATATTACTCCAAGTTACTGTGCCAAAATGGGAAGCTGCGGAAAGATGTTCTCTTTTTGCAGGACAATGCACCTGCTCATAGGGCTGGCAAGACAATGGAGAGTTTTGAAGAAATTTGGAGTCTGAGTGCATAGACCATCCACCCTACTCACCAGACTTTGCTACATCCAATTCCTATTTTGAAACCTTAAAAAGAGTTTGAAAGGAAGGGAAATATTCGAATGATTCAGAGGTGTGAAGTTGTAGGCTTTCATGGCCGGCATCCATAGTTTTTTGTGGGTTTTTAGGGCTGTGTGGCCATGTTCTAGAAGAGTTTCTTTCTGACGTTTCGCCAATATCTGTGGCTGGCATCTTCAGAGAATGCTGGAATGGCAGAGAGTGGGGATATATTCTCTGAAGATGCCAGCCACAGATGCTGGCAAAACGTCAGAAAGAAACTCTTCTAGAACATGGCCACACAGCCCAAAAAACCTACAAAAAACTATCCAGAGGTGATCACTGCAGGAAAGTAGTATTGCAGTGACCAGAAATCAGGAACTTGAGGAACAATGTGCCAAGTGCATTGAACTTTGGGGTGAATATGTGGAATAGCACATCCATTTCATGGCTCTTGGTCATCCCCTTCTTGGTTGGGCTGAAAACACTTTTCAGCACCCCTTCATAACTGTTTCATAGCTTCATTCTGGAGAACCAGCATGGCACCAAGGTTTGATTGAGTGTTGGACTCCGATCCTGGGAGACCAGAGTTCGACTCCCTGCTCAACCTTGGAAATCCACTAGGCGAAATGTTTGAATGATCCTGAGGTGATACTCACAGCAGAGCAGTATTGCAATGACCGGATCTCAGATTTATATATTTATTTCTTTTGGAAAAGTTTGGGGGAAAATATAGGATTTCTGTATATATGTACAGAATTTCTGGCAAATGGTATTTGGAGAGATAAGAGATATAATGAGGCAAAATCTTGAAATAAGCCCAGATATTGCATTATTCATAATTTTTGATATGGTTAAATGTACCCAAGCAATTAAAGATTTAATTACAAATTTATTGACAGCAGAAGATTAGTAATACCAAGAAAATGGAAAAAATCAAGGTAGTTACGAAACAGAGGAATGGTATAAAGAAGTTTGGGATATCGCTAAATTAACAAGTAGGCTTAAAGTTTACAAAGGATTAAGGAAAAGGAATGATTTTGAAGATTTATGGAATAAATGTGTACGGTATATTTTTTTCTTATAAATAAACAGTATATTTTTTTATAAGAAAAAAGGGGTGTGTGCCTCCATGAGACTCATGGAAGAGTTAAAAAATGTTGAGAAACAATGTGCCAAGTGCATCAAATTTGGGGGTGAACATGTGGAATAATATGCAAGTTTCACATAAGAGGTCTTTCCCTTCTAAAAAATTTCAGCACCCCTTTGTAGAAGCCTAGGAAGATCTCCCAATGCTGGTCCTTCCCTGCCCCTGGCATCCTTTGCATTAGTGGGACCTGCTTTGGGTCCTGCTAGCGCAATATGAAGCGGTATATAAATGAAGCTGCTTTAAATGAAGCTGCTTTTGGGACTTGCAAGACTTTAAATCCAGGCATTGAGCTGCCAATGCCACTTACCTCTTCCTCCTCCGTCTCTGGCTCCAGCCTAGAGGCCAAAGTCTAGCTAAAATGATGGTTCTGTTAATCCCAGAACGGTTAACCGTAACAGGGCATCAGTCAGCAAGTTAAAGATTGCCTGGTCCAGAGCCCCCATCCATTCCCAAAGGTTTCTGGGCACATGTGGATATTTACAATTCCCTTGGGGCTATAGAAAGGAATTGACCTCCAGTCAACAAAATACAGTACTTAGGTGACTTGGGAGAAGAGGAGGGTGATGAAGCCATAATAATCCAAAGAGAAAGAGGATCAGTAATAGGAAACCATTACTTTGCAGCATGCTCTGAGTGCATAGTGCCGTTGCTGTTGTTTCCAACTTATGGTGACCCGAAGGCAAACCTATCATGGGGCTTTCTTGACATCCCTATGACACCCCTTCAAACATTTAAACATAGCTCTTGTGTCCCCTCTTAACCTTATCTTCTCCAGGCTAAACCTACCCAGCTCTCTAAGGGCTTCGTGATTTCCACCATTTTCATTTTGGTTGTCCTCAGTTTGAAATTTTGGGTGAAAGGTGGGGTATAAATGTAACAGCCAGTTATTTCATTAGTATTAATTCATTAGGCCCTTGTGATCTCTTCCAACTTTATGATTCTATGATTCTATGAAGATTTGTTCAGAGGGGGGTTGCCTTTGCTTTCATCTGAGGCTGAGAGAGTATGGCTTGCCCAGGGTCACCCACTGGGTTTCCATGGCTGAGCAGAGATTCGAACAGTGATCTCCAGAATTATAGTTCAATGCTGAAACCACTACACCATGCTGGCTCAGTTAGATTTACTCACCCATAACTGTTTTGTATTCACAATCGCTACTCAGTTAAGTAAAGAAGTTAAACTTTGTACCCTGCCTGTTTGCTTTCTTTTTGCAGACAGGGCAAGACATTTCTGTTTAGACAAGCATTTGACAAGTGGCTCCATTAGGCCTGTATCACCTAAACACAGTGGTGGATCTTGCTAATGGTTGTGCTGGTATGTGTGTCGCCCCGAGGTCTAGTCTCCCTTTGTCCCCTCATTTCCAATATTAAGTTGATATCAAAAAGGATGTTTGAAGTATGTAGCTGAGAAGGTGCCCCTAATGTGAGAAACTAGCCATCCAATAAAACAGGGGTAGGCAACCTTTCCCCTTTAAGGGCCGAGGGACTCCCAGAATCCCAGGAGTTATTGGCCAGCGTGAGACTATTGGCCAACATGGCTGAGGCTTCTGGGAGCTGAAGTCCCGCGGCTCTTAAAGGGGAAAGGTTGCCTATCCCTGCAATATAAGGAGATCTGTGACCATATAAGGTGATCTGGGAGACTCAGCATGGGAGAAGCCAAAAAGCACATAGCCAAGAATAGAGCAATCAAGAGCAGAATCGGAATCTGCATAATTCCTTCACCATTAGGAGCGATGGTGAGTGACAGACCATGTGTTCACAACTGAACAGAAATCCAAGAGTACCATATATACTTGACTATAAGTTGACCTCATGTATAAGTTGAGGGCAGGTTTTGGGGCCAAAGTTATGGATTTTGCTATGACCCATGGATAAGTCAAGGGTAAAAATTAGTGTCATGTAATGAAGGATGTAAAGAATGTAAAGGATGAAGCAAAGGAAAAAGGCATGAAATGAAGTTTACTCACTTTCCATAATTCATATGCACAGGTTCAGTTTCTTGAAGTAGGTAGAAGGAGAAAATCAACATGCTAGATCAAATTAGATCTGTGCTTCTCATGGATAGAGAAACGTCCGTTTGTATCCGTAATGAGATCTAGGAGTCTTAGTGGATCACAGGCTGAACATGAATCAGCAATGTGTGGTGGCAGCTAAGAAAGCCAATGCAACTCTAGGCTGCATCAATTGGAGAATAATGTATAGATCAAGGGAAGTAATAGTGCCACTCTATTCTGCTTTGGTCAGGCCTCAACTGGAATAATTCTGTGTCTCGTTCTGGGCATCACAATTCAAAAAGGATGTTGAGAAGCTGGAGTGTGTCCAGAGGAGGGCGACCAAAATGGCAAAAGGTCTGGAAACCATCAAGCTCTATCAGGAGAGACTTGGGGAGCTGGGGATGTTCAGCCTGGAGAAGAAAAGGTTAAGAGTGACATGATAGCCCTGTTTAAATATTAGAAGGGATGGCAAATTGAGGAGGGAGCAAGCTTGTTTTCTGTTGCTCCAGAGCAGGGGTAGGCAACCTTTTTGAGCTGGGGGCCGGGTTGCTGTCCCTCAGACAATTGACGGGCCGAAGCACCAAAAATAAATAAATAAATAAATAAATAAATAAATAAAAATTAAAATGAAAAAAGAATTAAAAAATTAAAAAAAATGCATGCACACTCTCTCAGCCCCAGAAAAGCCATGGCAAAACCCCTGTGAAGATTTTGCCAAGAAAACCCCAAGAACAAGTAATAACAACAATAATCAATATCATCATGGGGGGGCGGCGGCAGTGGGGGGGCGGCGGCGGCAGGACCGGTTTGGGGCCGGTCCAAAGGCCTTGCTGGGCCGCATCCGGCCCCCGGGCCTTAGGTTGCCTACCCCTGCTCCAGAGAATAGAAAATGGAACAAAAAATGGATGCAAACTCCAGGAAAAGAAATTCCACCTAAACATTAAGAAAAACAGTAAGAGTTGTTTGTGTTTTCTGGCTTGGGTGTTTGATAAAAAGCCTTTGATGAAACCGGGACACTGATCACATTGCAAAAAGGTTTCAGGAACCAAATGTCATCGGTGAATCTGCTGTCAGCCTAATAGAAAGGGCTTGAGCAGCTTTCAGAGATAATTAAGGAGCATTGCAATCCACAAGATAAAAGAAGCAGCACAAAAGGGCATCATCCCCCATGTGCATTGCCCTGGATTCATTACTGGCCCTGAATGGCAGAATCCACCCATCTCAAGATGCACCATTAAAAGAACAATTTCATTTCTTGGGAACCAACCTCTCTTGTGCAGAGAGGGCCTCCCCTTTCCTCCTAATTCTCTTCCCACCCTCCTGTCCTTCTTTTATCTTTCTTGCATTATGTGTCTCTCACTTGTAGCCAAATATATAAACCCAACATGATTCGCTGGGTTGAAAGCAGAGCCATGAAGATAAGGGAAATGTCACCACGTCCCGCTGTCATGTACTGAACAAGGACGAAGAAACATCAATGTGTTTCCGAAATGCCATATTGTCCTGGATACTTCTCCTTTATTTATAATTTCCTCCGATGAGAAGTAGTAAAATCAATATAAGAGCCAAAGAAGATTGGCTTTTGTGTGTGTGTAGAAATTAGATTGATTAATTAATAGGATATCCTCTGGATGTCAAGAATTAATCAGTAATCTTTTCCATTACAGTAAGCCCTTGGGATCTGCTGGGGTTTGGTTCCAGGACCCCTTGCGGATACCAAAATCTGTGGATGCTCAAGTCCCATTATATGCAATGGCATAGCAAAATGGTGTCTTGTATATAAAATGGCAAAATCAAGGGTTGCTTTTTGGATTTTTTATATATGTATGTATGTATATTTTCAAGCCATGGATCATTGAATCCATGGATAAAGAATCCATGGAAAAGGAGGGACAACTGTAATACTCAGACTGGCATCCTGCCCTTGGTATCCTCTGAGATTTGGTTCCAGGACCCCCAGTGGATACCAAACTCTGTGGATGGTCAAATCCCTTTATACACGGTGTAGTAAAATGGAGTTCCTTTTTGGAATATCTTCAAGCCATGAATAGTGGAATGCGTGGATATGGAGGGCCGTAGATATGGAGGGCTGACTATATTTATGATGTTGCACTTATGACCTTGTGAAGTTTGCTGTCCACATTTATGATTCTGATCCCATTGACAGCCGGCATGGTGTAGTGGTTTGAGCACTGGATTAGGACACTGGGCGACCAGGGTTCAAATCCCAGCCTGGCCATGGAAACCCACTGAATGACCTTGGGCAAGTCAAAGTATTTCAGCCTCAGAGGATTGTAGCCAAAAGTCTATGCAGGGGAATTTTATTTAGCTCAAATCGAGAGGAGGTCGGCTACAAGGACCCTGCGAGACTGTCTCCCACATGTATACCGAGAGATGGGGGATCATAAGAATTGATGCAGAGGCAGTATCCTCAAATTGAAGTATTATTTATTGAAAAACGGGAAATCACACAGCAAAGCATACACAGACATGCACTCATGCAGGGGTTGGGTGCCGAGGGAGCACTACGGTGATACTTACTACTGATGAAGCCTCTTCCGGAGTCCAGTTGGATGAAGTGGTGTGGGACACAACCGTTCCGAGAGCGTGGGTTGAACGGAAGTGCAGGTAACCAAATCAGAGAATAGAGTGACATAGGGTCCCCCTGAACTCAGACTAGTGACACCGAGAGGACAAATCCAGGGGTTTTTAAGGACTTAAACTGGCTCCTGGCAAGGTGCTTGATTGCTTGGCTAAAGCCTAGACCAAGGGGTTTGATTGTTTGGCTATAGCTTAGATTGTTTGGCTATAGCTTAGACCAGGGGTCCCCACACTTTTTGAGCTGGGAGCCGGTTCGCTGGCCCCAGCTCTTAGGAGGCGCATGCAGGCGTGATGCCAGGCACCATTTTGGAACACAAAATAGCACCCCGCGTCGTGTGGCAGCGGCAGAGGCACGGCAGCAGCGGCTGCAGGACCAGCCACAGGGCAGTCCAAATGCCTCGATGGGCCGGGTTCAGCCTGCAGGCTGTAGTTTGGGAACCCCTGGCTTAGACAAAGGTGTTAGAATGCCTGGTTGAGTTAATCTGGTCTGGCAATATTCAAGGGAAATGGGAACGGATTAAGGTGTTTGGCCGGCTCATCAGGTGAGACATCTCGGCCATTATTGCCCATCCTTCTGATTATGGAGGTGATGATAGTCCATTTGCAACTCCCACACTATCTGCCTGGCTCTAGGGACTGGGGATTTTCCAGCCTTCCAGGTGGCCTGGGCATGACCTATCTGCCCTGCTATGGAGGCACATGAAGTCTACTGCAGAGTACATCTGGGGCCATGTGGAATTCATACACACCAAAATTCAGAAAAATGCACTTTCAGTAACAGGATGGCAATGGCAAACCCCCTCTGAAGAAACGTGCCAAGAAAATTCCATGATAGGTGGATGCCTTAGGGTTGCCATAAGTTGGAAATGACTTGAAGGCACATAACAGCAGCAGCAGCAACAACAACAACAACAACAACAACAACAAGCCATTGCAACAACTGGAAATGCACAACCCCTCTCAAGCCCACCTTAAAAAACAGGCAGCCTCACCAGCCGAAGGAGCTCTGCAATGCTGGAGTGAAGGATGCTGATGGTTGAGGTTTCCATCCTTCTCACACCAGCAAACCACAATGTGATGGACCAGGGATAGGCAACCTTTCCCCTTTAAGGGCCGAGGGACTTCAGATCCCAGAATCCCAGGAGCTATTGGCCAACATAGGACTATTGGCCAACATGGCTGAGGCTTCTGGGAGCTGAAGTCCTTCGGCCCTTAAAGGAGAAAGGTTGCCTACCCCTGTGATGGACAGTTGTGAGATGATCCTGCAGGACTTCCCTGGCATTGCTTGCCCAGTCACTGCCTCTCCGTGGCAGGAGCGGGATGGATGTGCCATCCTTCATTGCCTGTGCCACAGCACTCCTTAGGCTGGTACAGTTGCCCAGCTTTTAAGACTGGCCTTGAGGGGTTGGGTTGGAAGGTGTCTTATAGCTATGTCTCTCTTGCAAGATCTTCACTCTTCCCTGGGAGTATGAGGAGTTGGAAGAAAAATCCTATTGATCCTATTAGTGCCAACGAGAGTAGACATATTGAATTCAACATCTTTATCCTGGGGTGTGCAGTCTGTTGTGGCACCAGACCTCTGTTGAGAGAGAAGGCTACATATCTCACAAAACTACAAATCCCAAAATTCCATAGCATTGAGCCATGGGTGTTAAAGCGGTGTCAAATGGCATTAATTCTGCAGTGTAGATGCAGCCAAAACATAATACCGCAACAACAACAGCACAATTGACTTCCCACCTTCCAAATCCAAGAATATAAAACAGATAATAATTATAATGAACTTCTCTATATTACTAACACCACTCATTACACCTCCTGACCATAAGATATGACAACAAGGTTTTAAACATCAAATCCCGCAAATGTAATTTTTTTCTTTTGGATAGACGACAAAAATAATTCCCCATCTTTTAAGAAGTTATCCAAAGATTTCTGTTTAATCAATATGGAAAATTTGTTCATCTCAGTCGCTCTGAAGACTTTGATAACCCAATTCTCTTCCATTGGTATACAATCACTTTCCCATTTCTTAGCATATACAAAATGCAGCTTCTCTTGCATGTTTGACTTGCTGATCCTCGAAGTCTGGGCCATAAACCTAAGAAAAGACTAGAATAGTGGCTTTTAAGCAGTAGCCCAGGGGCAGGAATTGTGTTGTTGTTGTTGAACTAGGTTTCCCAGCATTCTTTACCACTGGCGCTGCTGGCTGAGGCTGCTGGGAACTGCAATCTAACAATATCCGGAGAGCTACACAATTTCCATCCTGGTCTAAATCCAATTGTCAGTCCCAAATAGAGTATGGCCATTGACTTAACAGGGGACGTTTTCACACAGGGCAAAAAAGGGAGTCGTTCCTACCTCCATTTGGCCCCACTCCGGCTCTGTGCAGGAAAAGTTCAGACTACGTCGCAGCAAGCCCCTCCTCATCCTTCTCCATCCCTGCGCCATCCCTACCTCACTCCGGGGTCTTGCTCGTCGTGTTCATACGACGTCGCAGCAAGCCCCGCCCCATCTTGCGCAATCCCTGCGCCATCCTTGCCGCTAGCCGGCTTTAGCGCCATCTTTTTAATTCCTTTTTTAAAAAGGAATTACAGGCGCTTCTGCCGGAGGCAATCAGGAGTCATTCCGGCGGCTGCTGTTTTCGCCGCCGGAATGACTCCTGATGGCTTCCAGGGGGCTTCCAGGCGGCTTTAGAGCCGCCTGTGTGAATACGTCCAGGGTTTAAATTACGGTACATTGACTTACCATTTAGCAGCATGCAAAGAGATCTTGTAGATCTTTTGAAACTGAAAGAAGTTGGCAGCATGAGCTTTCCTCGACTTGTCTACTTCCTCAGATGCATTTGGCATCTGAGGAAGTAGACTTAAAGTCTACGAAAGCTCATGCTGCCAACTTCTTTTCTTTTCTTTCAGTTAATCTCAAAGGTATTACAAGATCTCTTTTGCATACTGATTTTACAGACTAACAGGGGTTGCAGACTGCCAGAAATAGTGCAAATTGAGTCCACTTTTAGGGTTAGGGTTAGTGCTAGGGAATCATGGGAATTGTTTTTTTTCTGAAACATTGAGCCTTCTCTGTCAGAGAGCTCTGGTGCCACAATAAACTACAGTCCCCATGATTCCCTAACTCTAACCCTAACCCTAAAAGTGGACTCAATTTGCACTATTTCTGGCAGTCTGCAACCCCCCTAAGATGGCCATGTCTTTGAATTTTACCATTTAGCAGACCATATAGCAATGTTTCCCAAACTTTGTAGTCCTCCATGTATTTTGGACTTCAGTTCCCAGAAACCCCGCCAGCGTAGACAGCAGTCAAGAATTCTGGGAGTGGAAGTCCAAAACATCTGGAGTACCAAAGTTTGGGAATCATTGAGAGTCTACTTTTGTAAGACTAGCATTTGGATTTAGGCCTGTGGTTGCAAGTTGCCTTGACAATAGCTTGGCCATGCGAAAATGTCTGCCTTGCAATGTTTGGTTGTTGCTTCACACATAATCTAATAACGTTCCCTATTTTGTCTGTCGATTTCCTCCTCTGAATCATCCGAGGAATGAATCATCTCAATGACACACAGACAAAGACACACCACTGGCCACCATCCCTCTGGAGCGTTGCCTTTGCTGGCGCAGATGAAATTAAATCCGCTAATTGCAATGCACCTCTCGGGTTATCGCTCTTGTTATTAGCGGCAAATTATCTGTAACCGGAGTGCATAAGGTGCTTATCTCTGGCCTCCAACTCAAGCTACAAATGTGAGACACACTGTTTGTTCCAATTAAGAACTACAAAGAAATGCCCAACTTGAGACAGGCACCCATCAGCAACACAAGATTACGACTTAACACCAACGGGACCCAAAGGCACCACAACAGGTAATAATGCTGATTTCCTCTTAATTTAATTTAACATTTCCTTCAAGTCCAGCAGTTCACCAAGTTCAGAAGTACAGGCTTCAGTGAGTTAAAACTCAACAAACCTTTATTGAGTAACTTTCGGTCCATACCAGATACCATTGTCAGCACTAAACGGCAAGCATCAGCGATGCTGAATTAAACTACACATAATTTCAAATTATTGGCGAGCAAACAATCTTGCTTCTCTCATTTTCCCATACTGCCACCCTCCTTGTTCTTCAGTCAGTATCTTATTATCCAAAATGCAACGGTCTCAAGAGGGCACCCACAATCAATATACAAAAAAAAAAAAGGGGGGGGGGATTTAATTAGCTCAAATGACGGCTGCAAGAGGGCTTCAGGACAGTAACATGGGTGGTGGTGTATAGTGGTTCTGAAAAACTGAACTCCAGATGCAAGATCCAAATGTAGTTTTGTTTATAACAGCAAAGGGAAGTCAGCTTCATCAGGTATTATAGAATCATAGAATCCTGGAAGAGACCCCAAGGGCCATCCAGTCCAACCCCATTCTGCCATGCAGGAACTCAAAATCAAAGCACCCCTGACAGATGGCCATCCAGCCTCTGTTTAAAGACCTCCAAAAAAGGAGACTCCATTGCTCTCTGAAGGAGTGTGTTCCACTGTTGAACAGCTCTCGCTGTCAGGAAGTTCCTCCTAATGTTGAGTGGAATCGCTTTTCCTCTAGCTTGCTTCCGTTCCGAGTCCTATTCTCTGGAGCAGCAGAAAACAAGCTTGCTCTATTCTCCATATGACATCCCTTCAAATATTTAAACAGGGTGATCATATACCCTATTAACCTTTTCTTCTCCAGGCTAAACATACCCAGTTCCCTAACTCATTCCTCATAGGGATTAATGGTTTCCAGCCCCTTCACCATTTTGATTGCCCTCCTTTGGACACACTCCAGCTTCTCATCATCCTTTTTGGATTGTGGTGCCCAGAACTGGATACAGGATTATTCCAGGTGAGGCCTGACCAAAGCAGAATAGAGTGGCACTATTACTTCTCTTGATCTAAACACTATACTTCTATTGATGCAGCCTATAATTGCATTGGCCTTTTTAGCTGCCGCATCACACTCTTGACTCATGTTCAACTTGTGGTCTACTAGGACTCCTAGATCGCTTTCACACGTAGTCTCCTTAAGCCAGTCATTGTGTTCCAGCACTTTCTAGCCAGGGAGATGTGCATGAAGAAGTGCACCAGTATTCATTGGTGCTCATTGCACATTGTGTGATGACATGTCAGTCACTCCACTGGTTACCATTTTCAATTGATGGCTGTACCTTGGAAGATCATGGTAGCCCCTAGATGAATAAATGTTGTGAAACTACCATTGTCCCTCCATTTTTGCGGACTTGAAGTCCGTGACCCTCGCCTATCTGCGAGGGATGAACAGAGGTGCAAAAAAGGCACATGCCCAGTCGCCCCTGTGGACACAGACCTCCATTCAAGCCAACAGGGCTTGAATATTTGTGTTTTTCCTTTTTCGTGCGGGGTCTGAAATGGATCCCCCATGAAAAAGGAGGAGCAACTGTATTATCTGTTCAATCTTGTGCACATGTCAGGCCGTTTACGAAGATGTCAGTCTCATGCAGAATGCTGTTACCCAAAATGCAAGGATCCCAAGAGGGCACTAACAATCAGTATATATACAAAGCAGTAATTTAATTAGCTCAAATGAAGGCTGCAAGAGGGCTTCAGGTAACTAAAAAGCCAGAGTCAGACATGTGTATAACAGTTCCGAAAAACTGAACTTCCAGAACGTAAATTCCAAATATAGTTTTATTGGTAAAGCAAAAGGGGAAATCAACTTTCTCACAAACACTCACACTCATACAAGGACTAGCAATATAAAAGGTGATATCAGATAGTGATTTTTAGGACTGCAAAGGGTGATGCTGTACTAGTTCCAGGAGCAGAGGTTCCAGTTGGGGATTCTGTGAGATGAAATGGCTCCGCAGCTGCCTGCGGATCCAACAATGCCAAGGAGTCAAGGGAGATACCGACAGAGTGTCTGTCTGACCTGAACCAAGACCAAATTGGTGGCGATTTGGCAGGCACTTTAATAGGACAAAAGAGATCCTGATGATGTGGGGATAGCTGAAGACACTTCTTGCCATGGCAAGAAATTTCTGGTATGGCCAACCTGCTTGGGAATAGCTACTCAGAAGGCTAAAGACCTTGTAAAACTACAAATCCTAGGATTCCGTAGACTGAAGCCACAGTACTTAAAAGCGGTGCCAAACTGCATTATTTCTACAGTGTAGATGCACCCACTGTTCTTTTTAATGCAGATATTTTTAATGGTCTGCCTCCCCCTCTGTTGATCCTTCACAGAATCTGGAGGATGGATGAGGCATGTCTATTGTGTCCTCTGAATTAGACATCAAGTGCAAAAAGCTCTAGGAGTCATGGTCAGCCATGTGAAGCAACTGGAATGAGTGGTTTTCCAAGTGGTAGTGGATTGCAGACCGTTAATAATATCTGTGTTAAAGAGAACACAGAGGGTACATCTACACTGTAGAAATAATGCAGTCTGACACCAGTTCCAGCCTATGGAATCCTGCGATCTGTAGTTTTACAAACCTCCTCTGCCAAAGAGTGCTGATGCTTCACCAAACTATAACTCCCAGGATTTGGAGAATGGAGTTGTTGCACTTAAAATGGTGCCAAATTGCAATTATTTCTGCAGCGCAGATGCACCCAGAGTCTTCTAATATGAGAGATGGTACTAAGGGCTTTTACTTGAGGAACACAGTAATAAACTGAGCTGCCCAAAAAGTCCAGATCTTATAGGTTTCTCTCCGTTAACCACTGTTGGCAGTAGGTTGAAGAACTATTTGCTAAAGACCCTGCTGTCAAAAGAGCAGTGAGCGTAACTGCGGTACAAACCAGCAATTATATCTTTGGCTAACGGTCCCAGCTGGAGCTTTGTTCTTGCTAGTTTTAATCCAATTAATCCATTCAATCGGTGGATAAAGGTCTAAAGCAGTAAACCAGAGGGTTAAGGCATGGCTGCTACTGGAATGAAAGCCAAAGAAATTCCTGTATAAAAAGGAATTTTGTTTGTGCATGTGCATGTATGTGATGATGATGATGATGATGATGATGATGATGATGATTTTTTTCTGCCACACCTTTTCCCCAGATAAGGACTCATCGCAAAAATGTAAAACATTGTTAAAAATCTATAAAATACAAAAGCTAAAACACAATTAAACAATAGGAAAAAACGGAAACCTAGGGTGCATCTACACTGTAGAAATAATTCAGTGTGACATCACAGTAGCACCATCCTATGGAATCCTGGAATTTGTAGTTTTACAAGGTCTTTCACCCTCTCTGCCCTAAAGTATTTTGTTGTTAAGTGCCTTCGCGTTGGTCTCAACCCATGGCAGTGATCCTATGGATGAGACACCTCCAGGCCCTGCTGTCCTCCACTGCTCTGCCCAGCTCCTGCAAACTCCTATTTGTGGTCTCTCTAATAAAGTCCATCCATCTGGCATGTGGCCTTCCTCTCTTTCTACTTCACTCCACCTTTCCTTTTACACTATTGTCTTTTCCAGTGATTCATGCCTTCTCTTGATGTGTCCAAAGTATGGCAGTCTAAGTCTTGTCATCTTGGCTTCTAGGGATATCTCTGGCTTGATCTGCGCTAGGACCCCTTTGTTTGTTCTTTTGGCTCTCCATGGGATCCTCAGCACTCTTCTCCAGCACCACTTTATCTCAAATAAACTGATTTTCCTCCTATCTTCTTTCTTAACTGTCCAGCTCTCACATCCATCCATGGGAATAGAGAGTACGATGGCTTGTATGATTCTAATTTTTGTTCTGAGTTGTATATCTTTGCATTTTAGGATCTTTTCTAGTTCTTTCATAGCAGTCCTCCCCATTCTTAATCTCCTTTTGAATTCCTGACTGCAGTCCTCATTTCTATCAATGTTTGATCCCAAGTATGGGAATTCTTTTACTATTTCTATTTCTTCATTGTCTAGGTTGAATGTGTGTAAGTTCTCTGTGGTCATTATTTTTGTTTTCTTTATATTCAGCATTAAGCCTGCCTTTGCACTTTCTTCTTGGATCTTCCTTAGGAGGTGTTCCAGGTCTGTGAGGGTTTCTGCTAGTACTATGGTGTCATCTGCATATCTCAGATTGTTGACATTTCTTCCTTCTATTTTCACTCCTCCTTCTTCTGTATCCAAGCCTGCTTTTCTTTTAATATGTTCTGCATACAAGTTGAACAGATCTGGTGAAAGGATGCAGCCTTGTCTGACCCCTTTGCCAATTGGGAACCATTCTGTTTCTCTGTCTTCTCTTCTGACAGTAGCCTCTTGTCCTGAGGACAGATTCCTCATCAGGACTATCAAATTGGCACTCCCATGTCTTTAAGGGCGGTCCATAGCCTTTCATGATCTATGCAATCAAAGGCTTTGCTATAAAGCACATGCTGGTTTTCTTTTGGAATTCCCTGGTACGCTCCATTAGCCATTGTATATTTGCAGTGTGATCCCTAGTGCCTCTTCCTTTCCTGAACCTTGCTTGAACCTCTGAGATTTCTCTCTCCATGTGTGGTTGGAGTCTACATTGCAGAATTTTGAGCATAATTTGGCTTGCATGGGAGATCTATGGTCCTATAATTGCTACAGTCTCTTGTGTCTCCTTTTTTGTGGATGGGGATGTATATTGATCACTTCCAATCTGTTGGCCATCGTTTTGTTTTTCATATCTGTTGACGTATGTTGGTCAGCACTAAAGTTGACTCTGTCAATGTGGATTGCAACAGTTCAATTGGAATATATCTGTTCCTGGAGTCTTGTCTTTTGCCATTTCTTTTATTGCAGCTTCCACCTCAGTTTTTGGAATTTGGGATTCATGTTCATATGGCTCTTCGCTCCATGTGTCCTTCATTTTGTCATCACTTTTGTATAGTTTTTCTGTGTATTGCATCCAATGTCATTTTATTCCTCCCTGGTCTTGAATTGTGTTATGACCATCTGTCCCAGGGAAGACTTGGACTGTGTCTTCCTGCATGACAGTGGTTGGACTGGATGGCCCTTGGGATCTCTTCCAGCTCCGTGATTCTATGTTGTGAGAGCGGGACAATGAAGAAAATAGATAGAAAGAAAATCAATCCATTTGAGATATGGTGCTGGAGCAGAGTGCTGAGGATCCCATGGAGAGCCAAAAGGACAAACCAATGGGTCCAAGATCAGAGCAAGCCAGAACTCTCCCTGGAAGCCAAGATGATCAAATTGAGGATATTGTACTTTGGCCACATCATGAGAAGGCATGGCTCATTGGAAAAGATAAAAGGCAGCAGAAAGAGAAGTGGACCACATGCCAAATGGTTAGATTCAGTCTGGGAGGCCACGGGTCTGAGACTGCAGGAACTGAGCAGAGCTGTAGTGGATTAGGAGAACTGGAGATGTCTCATCCGTAAGGTTTCCATGAGTCGAGGACAAAGGCAGTTAACAATAGCAAAGAAACCCTATTAAATTCATGGGGATGACCATAAGAAGAGAAGTTTACACATGCTATTCATTCATTCTACTGTTGCCTTAGGGTTGCCAATTCCTTTGTCTTAGAGTCTTCTCATCTTTAATACCTATATGTTGAGCAGATACAACACCCCTCACTCCATGATGGGAATAATTGAATGACGCCTGCACAGATTGGGGAGAATTTCATCTCTGTTCCTTTTAAAAATACTTTATTAAAATTCAGAAATCACACATGGAGGACAGGAAGCACTTGAAGTTAAAAAAATTCAGATGGCAAAGAAAGGAAGCACAAGTGGCAGCTTCCTCCCAACCAGATTTATGGGGAACAAATGTGATGTGACATGAAGATGCTGTATCTTTAATAGGATAACAATCCTGGTTACATAGATGGTCCAGTGAATATTTAGAGAGCATTTTCTGTCCCAGATGCTTGTGTCTTACCAAAATGATGCAATTTTTTTTGTCAGCTGTCTGATAGAAAGCCTTAGAGACCCTTGTTGCTGGAATTGCTTTTCCATCATGGTGTCCCGTCTGTAGTGGAGGAACTTCGAAGGTTGCTTGATTGGCGGATCGGAAAAATAAAATAAAGCAGTGAACCGCTTGGCATATGCTGCAAAAATAGAAGAGCCCAAGGATGCTTGGTTTTCTCTTCATGGATTTTGAACATTGTTTGCTGAAGAGTAAAATGCAAACAAGCAAACAGTCCTCATCCAGCGGGGCCCAAATGAATTGGAATAATCGCAAGGCGGACACTTCTGCTGAGGAGGAGCCCTCGCCTGTCACAGCACATTTGCTTCCTCATCACCCGCCTTTTGCTCCTTGACAAAAAGCATATTCCTCCACCTAGCCCCAATTGGAAATCTCTTAATGAATTAACTAAGGAGGGGTCCTGGAGGTCAGCATCCTCTTAGATACTGTCTAGACTGAGGGAAGTCATAGTGCCACTCTATTCTGCTTTGGTCAGACCTCACCTGGAAGATCGTGTCCAGTTCTGGGCACCACAATTCAAGAAGGGTGGCCATGTGCCAGGAGTGCTTTGATTGTGTATTCTTGCATGGCAGGGGGTTACACTGGATGGCCCTTAGGGTCTCTTCCAACACTAGGATTTTAGGATTCTATGCGGACCAAGCTGGAGAGTGTCCAGAGAAGGGCGAGCAAAATGGTGAAGGATCTGGAAACCATGTCCTATGAGGAGTGACTTCGGGAGCTGGGTATGTTTAGCCTGGAGAAGAGATGGCTAAGAGGTGATATGATAGCCCTCAATATGATGTCATATTGAGGATGGAGCAAGCTTGTTTTCGGCTGCTCCAGAGACGAGGACACGGAGCAATGAGTGCAAACTACAGGAAAAGAGAATCCACCTCAACATTAGGAAGATCTTCCTGACAGTAAGAGCTGTTTGACAGTGGAAGACGCTGTCTTGGAGGATGGTGGAGTCTCTTTGCTGGCCTCATTGCCATCTGTCACAGGGAGGGTTTGGGTTGTGTCTTCCTGTTTGCCAGGGAGTTGGACTGGATGGCCTTTGGGGGTCTCTCCCAACTCTGTGGCTCTATGATTCTATGATTTAGAGCCATCATGGTGTAGTGGTTTGAGTGTTGGACAAGGACACTAGGAGACCTTTCTTCTGCCTTAGTACTCCACTTTTCTCCCTATTGAAATTCATTTTGTTAGTATTGGCCCATCTCTCTGATCTGTTAAAAGTCATTTTGAATTGTGATCCTGTCCTGTGTAGTATTAACACTCCCTCTTAATTTGGTGTCATCTGTAAATCTGAAAAGCATGCCCTCTGTTCCATCATCAAAGACACTGAACATTGAGTAGGGATTGGTGTCAATTTTTGGCACCATAGTCTTGGGAAGGCATGAAAATGCATTCAGCTCCAGCCCAGAAAAGTGGCAAACCAAAGGTGGATGGTTTCACCTCTGGGCACCATGGGGCTTTGCCACTGGGCATCCTTCGCTTTGGTTGTGGGACAGATCCTATAACCAAAGTGGGCACCAGCTGCCTTGTTTCTATTGCGCTCACTACTCATCCTTACTTTCCCTGCCACGGTTGTCGCTTCTGGTGCTTTGCTCCCCCTTTTAAACAATAAACAAAATGGGAGAATAAATAAACTGGCAAATGAAGCTGTTTATTTCTGCATATAAGGTTTTAGTGCCAGGATAAATCTTTCCTTATGCTCAGCGCTGTCATTCGGCTGCCACCTCCGCATTGAGAGAATGAGCAGCCAGCTGAAGGTTGCCAGCTGTTTCCAGCGAACATGGCAGATTTAATCGGGACGTTTGGTGGAGAAAGGAAGAGATCAAACCTCGTCAATGTATGCTTCGCTGACCTTTGAGAAATTGTATGCAAATGGAGCCGTCGAAAGGAGCATGCAAGCAGCCGGGATGTGACACCGGCGAGTGTCACACGTACATTATGCTTTTAGCTTTTCTATTGCGTCGGAAAGAGGAGATGCAATTCCCAGAAACTATGGAGGTTTTGCAGAAGGGTAAAGGCTTAACCTACTTTCTTTTAGTGCAAAAAACATTTAAGCCCAAACATACTGTTGGGCTGGATAGTGTAAATCTCTGAGCTAGTGTGTTGTTGTGGTTTGAGAGCTGGACTATGACTCTCGAGGTTTGTCATTGCCACCTTTTCTAAGACTGAGAGAGAATGGCTTGCCCAGGATTTCATATAGGATGCAGCAGTGGCAGTAAAAGTGGCATTTAAGTACTATAATACTGTAGTATAAAAGAGACCTAAGAGAGCCAGCAAGATGTAGTGGTTTGAGTGTTGGATTACAACTCTGGAGGCCAGGGTTCGAATCCTTGCTCATTATGGAAACTCACTGGGGGACCTTGGGCAAGCCACATGCTCTCAATCTCAGCAAAGGCCTTCTTTACAAATCTTTACAATCCCGTCTTTACAAATCTTGCCAAGAAAACTCCATGATAGGTTCACCATATAGTCACCATAATTTGGCAACGACTTGAAGGCACACGCCAACAAATAAAAGAAAGCTTTTCCGTCCAATGTGTTCCTTCATGGCTACTGTATGGTTCAGGCCCGTATTTGAAGGACCGCATCTTCTCATATAAGCCTGAATTTTAAGATCTATTGGGAGGCACTTCTCTCTATCACAGTGCCTTCACAGGTGGAGTTGGTGGAAATGCGGAGGACAGGGCCTTCTTGGTGGCTGCTCCCACACTTCAGAACTCCCACCTTAGGGAAATGAGGATGGACTGCTGCCACACTGGCAGAGTTAATGCAGTTTGACACCACTTGGACTGTCAATGCTCCATTCTATGGAGTCCTGGGATTTGTAGTTTGTTGTGGCACCAGGGTTCTTTGCCAGAGGCTGCTAAATAGCTCACAAACCTACAAACCCCAGAATTCAATAGCATTGAGCCACCACAGTTGAAACAGGATCAAACTGCATTAATTCTGCAATGTGCATGCAGCCTTAATTTAGTATGTTTTAATTATATGTGATTTTATTGTCATTTTCTGTCTTTTTGTGAGCCACCTTGAGTCCCAGTCTGGGAGGAAGTTGGGATATAAATAAAAGGCTGGATGGGTGGGTGGGTGGGTGTGAGGATGGATGGATCTGTAGTCTATCCCCACAGCTGCTGCCAGTTGACCCAGTATGCCCATACAGATCATAGAATCATAGAATGATAGAGTTGGAAGAGACTCCAAGGGTCATCCATCCAACCCTCTTCTGCCATGCAGGAAGACACTATGGAAGCACTCCCAACACTGCTGAACAGTTCTGACCATCAAGAAGTTCCTCCTAATGTTGAGGTGGCTGTAGCTACCATCCATTGTTCTGGGTCCTATTCTCTGGAGCAACAGAAAACAAGCTTGCTCCATCCTCAACCTGACATCCCTTCAAATATTTAAACAGGGCTATCATATCACTTCTTAGACTTCTCTTCCCCTGGTTAAACATACCCGGCTCTCTAAGCTGCGCTCCTCATAGGGCATGGCTTCCAGACCCCATGTAGTGCATGGTCACAATTCCAACCAGCAAATGCAGATCCAGGGTCAGGAGTTGGCTTAGGATGAAGAAATTGCAAGGGACAATTAATAATAATAATAATAATAATAATAATAATAATAATAATAAATTTTATTTCTATCCCGCCCCTCTGCAATGCAATCGGGGTGGCTTACAACAGGTAAAACACCAATAAAATACATCCAATTCCCCCCCCCAAAAAAACCCACCCCTTAAAAAGTTATTAAATTAAAACAATTTAAAACATTAAAAGAAATCAATTATAAAAGCAAAGCGTCACAACAAACAGAACAGGCAGCAGCAGCATGGGAGGGAGAGGAGTAGTAGACTCTTTGGACCCGGTTAGGTTATTCAGGAAAGGCCTGCCGGAAGAGATCCGTCTTCACAGCCTTTTTGAAGCTGTCTAAGGTGGTAATAAGACGGATCTCGTATGGCAGGCCATTCCATATTCTGGGAGCGGTAGCAGAAAAGGTCCTCTGGGAGGTCACTGACAGCCTCATTTTCATAGGCTGTAGCAGATTCCTCCCAGAGGACCAGAGTGTGCGGGGGGGGGGGGGAATCATACGGAAAGAGGTGGTCCTGGAGGTAATAATAATAATAATAATAATAATAATAATAATAATAATATATCCCGCCCCTCTGAGAACAATCGGGGCAGTTAACAGTTAAGAACAGACCCAAATACAATTAACCCCAATACCCTCCCCCCCTTAAAACAGTATTAAACTCAAACAAATTAAAACCATCCAATTTAAAACAGTTAATAAATAGCAATGAGCCGACACTTCAACTATTGCAAGAAAAAGCGGCAGTGTTCATTTAAAGTCAGAGAGGGCTTCTGGGAGAGCTCTCCTTAGATAGAATTCCTGGGATTACTATTCCGGAAAGGCCTGCTGGAAGAGATCCGTCTTGACAGCCTTTTTAAAGCTGTCTAAAGATGTCAATTGACGGATAAGTTGGACCCAAGCCATGTAGGGCTTTAAAAGTCATAACCAACACCTTGTACTGTGCCCGGAAACTAATGGGCAGCCAGTGGAGTGATTTTAGCACAGGTGTATTATGCTCTCTTCTGGAAGCACCAGAAATCAACCTGGCTGCCATGTTCTGAACTAGTTGAAGTTTCTGAGTCAGGCACAAGGGTAGCCCCATGTAGAGCGCATTACAGAAGTCAAGGTGTGAGGTTACCAGCGCGTGCACAACAGTCTCGAGATCCCTTACTTCCAGAAAAGGGTGCAGCTGGCGTATCAGCCGAAGCTGATAACAGGCACCCCTGATCGTCGTATTTACCTGTTTTCACATCTGGAGCAACGGATTTAGGAGCACCCCCAGACTGTGAACACAGTCCTTGGAGGAGAGTGTGACTCCATCTAGGACTGGAAGTTGTACTCCCATACCTGGTTTCAGGCCTGAAACTGTTAGTACCTCCGTTTTTTTCTGGATTCAGTCTCAATCTGTTTTTCCTCATCCAGTCCACTACTGCCTTAAGACAATCATTGAGAGCAGAAACGCCATCTAAAGTCGAAGCTGAGGACGGAGACATGGAGAAATATATCTGGGTGTCATCTGCATACTGATGATACCGCACCCCACGTCTCCGGATGATCTCTCCCAGCGGCTTCATGTATATATTGAATAGCATCGGGGACAGAATGGCGCCTTGAGGGACGCCACAGTTAAGCTATATTCTAGTAGAGCAACTGTCTCTGAACCTCACCTTCTGGGATCTGCCCAAGAGGAAGGAACAGAACCACTACAAAGCAGTGCCTCCAATTCCTAATCCTCTCAGGCGATCTAAAAGGATGGAGTGATCTATTGTATCAAAGGACGCTGAGAGGCCCAAGAGCACCAACAGGATCACACTACCCCTGTCGATACCCAAGTGAAGGTCATCAGCCAGAGCAACCATGGCGTTCTCAATTCCATATCCTGTCCTAAAGCCAGTTTGAAATGGATCTAGATAATCGGTTTCATCCAAGACAGCTTGGAGTTGAAGAGCAAGCGCCCTCTCGATCACCTTGCTTAAAAAAGGTAATAAAGAGACTGGTCTATAGTCGTTCATATCCAGGGGGTCCAGGGAAGGTTTTTTCAGAAGTGGCTTAATCACCACCTCTTTTAGGCAGGATGGAACAAAACCTTCCCTAAAGGATGCATTGATAATGTCCTTAAGGAACACTCTCAATGCATCACTTCCCTGGATGCCCTGCCATGAAGGGCAAGGGTCAAGAGGGTAAGTTGTGTTCCTCACTCTATCAAGGAGCTTGTCCACGTCATCGGTACTCACAGGTTGAAGCTGATCCAGTATAATTTCATCAACGGAGATGCTGGACACTTCTTCTGTAGTTTCTGTCATAACACTGGCGTCTAAGTCGGCTCTTATTGCAGATTTTATCTGCAAAGAAGTTGTTAAACGCATCACAGCAGGCCATTGTCGGGTTAAGTAATAAGTTCTGCACAGGTGGAACCTGCGTCAGTTCCCTTACCACCCTAAACAGCTCTGCTGGACGGGACTCTGCAGATGCAATACGTGCAGAGGAGAAAGACTTCTGCGCTGCACGTATTGCCTCTCGATAGGAATCAAGAAAATTCCTTTGACGAGTCTTGTCGGATAAGAGTCGAGTCTTCCGCCAGGTACACTCTAGTAGTTGTCCAGCCCACTTCATCTTCCTAAGCCCCTCCGTATACCAGGTCATACGGTTAGGAGCAAGCTGGAAAGGACGCTTGGGAGCAATTGTGTCGATAGCCTTGGTGAGATCGGTGTTCCAAGTATTAACCAAAGCTTTGGCAGAATCACCGGCGTTTCCAACCATTAAACCCTTTAAAGCTTTCTGGAATCCAATTAGTTCCATTAGCCTTCGAGGGCGGACCATTCTAATAGGTCCACCATCCCCGGTGGGGCAGATAGTGGCTCTTAGCTCCATCTTGACCAGGAAATGATCCGTTCATGACAATGCGGAGGTTTTAATAACCTCCACCCACGGATATTCCTGTTCCGTACTAAAGACCGTGTCAAGGGTATGATCCACACAATGAGTGGGCCTGACAACCAACTGGGATAGGCCCATGTTTGTCATGGATTCCATGAACTCCCGAGCCGCACCTGTCAGATCTGCCAAACTGGTCTCGAGTGGAATGTTGAAGTCACCCAAAACTAAAAGTCTGGGTGACTCCAATAGCAGCTCTGAGACCAGCTGTGTCAGCTTGGTTAGGGAGTCTGTTAGGCAATGGGGTGGCCGGTAGACTAACAGAATCCCTAAACTATCCCTGGTCCTCAGGCTTAGGTACATGCACTTGAAGTGGACTGTGTTCCGGACAGGTATCCTGGTCAAGGTAAGATTATTTTTATGAACCAGAGCCACTCCGCCCCCACGCCCACTTTTTCTTACCTGCTCACTAACTGAGTACCCGGCTGGGAGGGCCTGCGCCCAAGTAACAGCACTGGCCTCTCCCAGCCAGGTCTCAGTAAAGCAAGCTAGGTCAGCGGCCTCATCTAAAAGGAGGTCATAAATAATGTGAGTCTTATTTTTGACTGACCTGGCACTGCCAAGTAGCAGAGTAAGGGTCTGTGGAATGGTTGGTACACTCTCCAATTCCTTCCGGGAAATGAGTGAACGGAAGGTGGGATAGCTTTCAGACATCGATCCCGCCTTCCTTTGTAACATCCTTTCACTCTGTTGCCACCATACCTTCCATTCCCCTGCACAATCTCAATTCCCACTCCTAGATCATTCCCGGCCCCTAAGGCAGAAAAGGATATTACGGCCACTGACTAGCCATCTGCTCAAGATGCTCCCAACAATACTGATCTAATATACCCCCCCCCCCACTAACTCCCTTCCTCCAGTAATGCCACCTCAGGTCGTAATGGGATTGGGGGCAGCCAAACATCCTTCCAAGGAAGAAGGAAGTCGTGGCCCTGGAATCAGAATAGTAATGGAGAGTTCCTAGGTCCGCACCGCAACTATAATTGCCGATGGTCAAGCTAGCGGGCGGATTCAAAGACTCTCTTGGGCCAAATGTTCCAAGGAAGGAGGGGTAAGGCAAAGGACGCTGGCCCTTAGCTGCCGCTAAGTGATAACTGGCAAGCAGCTAAGGTGGAAACTGGCAAGGCGGGCAGGCTCTTGAAGCCTCTGCAAGGCATAGGACGCCGGCCCTTCGCTGCCGCTAAGGTGGTAACTGGCGAGGTGGGCAGGCTCTTGAAGCCTCCGCAGGGCGTAGACGCCGGCCCTTCACTGCCACTACTTGTCCATGAGTATGTTGTGCCTTCATTACATGGCACATATGGATATGTGAGTCTTGTTGCTGTGTGCCTTAAGGTTGACTGTCTTATGCTGACTCTATGATAATACTTCCTGATCAGATTTCTCCAAAGGAGATTTATCCTTAGCTTCCTCTGAGGCTGAGAGAGGGTAACTTGCCCAAGGTCACCCAGCAGAGTATCCATGGCTGAGCAGGAATTTGAACCCTGGTCTCACAGCATTCTAGTCCAACACTCAGAGCACTACACTGTACTAGCTCTCCCAACTCTCTGTGTTGGGGGCAAGGAACAATTTTTTGCCTTGATAACCCCCCTGAGGGCCACATCTGTATGGTCCAGGTGTACTGGACGTGACGTGGTGTCACTTCTGATCTCCATTTTTGGCCATTTTTTTACAGCATTTGGTTCAGGGCTTAGGCAAGTTTAAACACCACCTTTGCAAGCAATTTTGATGCATTTGAGGCAAAACAAAGTGCCTGAAAATCAGACTGGATGTTTAAAGAAAAAACATGGAAGGTTTTAAAGTCCTTTGGAGATCTGCAGGAGGGTTGCAAAGGTTGGGCTTTGAGGGCCACATGCAACATGTGCTGCACTTTCTTCACCTGTTACAGCATTTCCATGAAGAGCAGGATCCATCCTCCCTGGCTGCTCCATCAGACCCGAGGGCAATTGTTCCTTTCTCGCTTTTGTCTTTGCTTGATTTTGCCTTCCTATCCAAACAGATGATGCTCACACCGCAGGGCTCCAAGCTCCGGCTTCTAATGTGATGAAACGCCAAATTCAAGGTTATTTCCTTGCTTGCAACATGGTACCTCTGCCTTTCAGGGTTAGTTTCTATGGGCTCCTGGCCACCAGCCAAGTAAACAGGTGCTTAATGGATGCTCCGCCACCTTCCTCTGATCATTCGCCACACTTCAAGTGTGCACACCGTGCGCCTTTCGTGAAAATAATTGTGTTAAACCTCCAGCCTGGTGTTCAGAGCTGGAACATTGGTTCTATAACTATCTCCAAGCCTCCCCAAGAGTTTGTTGGATACTGAAAAACAACACAAATCACTGCTGTAGGAAAAGTTTTATTGGTGGTAAATGGATGTAGCAAGGAGTGTATAGCCAGAAGAAAGCATCACAATCGTTTACCCGATAGGGCCCAGCATCCCTTAAGGGTAAGTGGTAGATCCAACCTCCTAAACAATTAATTCTATCCAGATCATCCTAGAATCAACCATCCAGATCGATTGCGCTGCAGAGGGGCAGGATAGAAATAACTATCATCATCATTATCATCATCATCATCATCATCATCATCATCATCATCATCATCTTTACGGCTAGATAGTTGGTCTCTTGGGTGGGAATGTGCTGCCGCCAGGGTGAAGCAATTGGAAAATGGGTCCCCAGGTATTATTGGTATCATGGGTTGCACAAGGTTGGTGAGGAATGTAATACGTGGACTTATATCTATCCTTACACATTTACATTTATCCAGGTTGAGTCTCTCTTATCCAAAATTCTTGGGATCAGAAATGTTTTGGATTTTGGATTTTCATTTTTGGATTTTGGAATACCATCATGTACACAAGATATCGTGGAGATGTGACCCAAGTCTAGACACAAAATACATTTATGTTTCATATACACCTTATAAATATAGTTTAAAGATAATTTTTATGCAACATTTTAAATATAATTTTGAGCATGAAACAAAGTCTGTGTACACTGAACCATCAGAAAGCAAAGATGTCACTATCTCAGCCACCCAGGAATTTTAGGTTGGGGTTTTTTTTTGGAATATTTCAGATTTTGAAATTCCAAATAAGGGAGACTTAACCTGTGTATGCTAACATGCTTTACAGCCCACATTAACTGTTTCATAGCTTTATTCTGGAGAGCCAGTGTGGTTAGGGTGACCAAATGGCCTATGGAGGACAAGGCACTGCGAAATGGAGGACATTCAAGAAAAATGTAGGACCTTACATAATAAAAGCTAAAAACACTAACATAAACACTAATGTAAATTCATGCTTCTTAGTCAAGCTCAAAATGGAAGACATTTTGCAATTCCTCGACAGAAGGTTGAAATGTAGGACATGTCCTGGAAAAGGAAGACATCTGGTACCTGAGTGTGGTGTAATGCTTTGGATGTTGGACAGAGACTCTGGGAGACCAGGGTTCAAATCTCCACTCAGCCATGGAAACTCGCTGAGTGATCTTGGGCAAGTCACACTCTCTCAGCAGCCTCAAAGGAGGGCAATGGTGGCAAACTCACTCTGAGCAGATCTTGCAAAGAAAATCCCATGATAGGTTTATCTTAGGGTTGCCATAAATTGGAAATGACTTGGTGATGGGTCTGGAAACCATAAAGCCCTATGAGGAACGACTTAGGGAACTAGATATGTTTAGCCTGGAGAAGAGACAGTTAAGAGTGGATATGAGAGCCCTGTTTAAGTATTTGAAGGGATGCCATATTGAGGATGGAGCAAGCTTGTTTTCTGCTGCTCCAGAGAATAGGACCCAGAACAATGGATGAAAGTGTAATGAATACCTTGAACCTGGGGATTTACTAAAGTTCAAGTCTTCAATGGGATCTTTTATCCTATGTTTGTGGAGGTGGCTAAGGAATAGACAGAGACAAAGTTTTCCAATGAACTGTAATTTATTTGGGGATTCAAACATATAAAGACACTCAACATGTACACACACACAAGAACTCAGGAGTAAAGTAGTTAGCTTGGATAAAAAACAGAAGGCTTTGTAATGGTAATAATTACGTGATGGTGGCTGCTCCAACTATGAACCAAGATGGATAGACTCAGTGAAAGGACAATGGATAGAGCAGGACTCTAGTTAGAAATCACAGTGGCGCAGTGTCACCATGAAATCTAACCAGACCCCTCATGTGCCAGAGATTTTGGGGAACATTTATGCCCTTAATCCTAGCCTGAGGTGAAGAGGTGCTATTGTATATTAAAGGATTCCAATTGCTACACTTTGAAGTAGACAATTTCCAAAAGAGGGGAGATTGGATGTTGATGTTATCTCACCTTCTGCCGGACACATCCTGGCTGGCACTCATAAATCTTCTAGGTGTGAATGTCCTGCTTTGCAGCTCCTAAGCCTGGCCTTTTTGATCTGCAAATGGTTGTAAATGCAGATGTAACTCTGCTTGGAGTATGTACGTGATGTGCACGCTTTGAGTTCATGGCAGTGAAGGCTCCTTCCAGCCCGGGGCTCTGACAGAGACCCAAAGGGAGTCTTGATATCAAATCAACCCTCATAACATAAGCTACAGAGATTCCACCTCAACATTAGGAGGAACTTCTTGACAGTAAGAGCTGTTCAACAGTGGAAGACACTCTCTTGGAGAGCAGTGGAGTCTCCTTCTTTGGAGGTCTTTAAACAGGGGCTGGATGGCCATCTGTCGGGGATGCTTTGATTGAGAGTTCCTGCATGACAGAATGGGGTTGGACTGGATGGTCCTTGAGGTCTCTTCCAACTCTATGATTCTATAAAAAACTGTAAAGCCTGTTCCGGTGGAAGGACCCCAGCAAAAATCCCAAACTCATGCAAATTGCTTGTGGCCAGATCACATTCTGTTTAACTGGAATGAGGAGTATTTTAAACATGTAGCCCTAAATGGTAGCTTTTTTAAACTAAGCTGATCTAGAATCATGGCCATCACATTTAATGTAGTCTATAAATGGAGACCAAACGTAGAATCTGGATTCTGTCTACGCACATCTCTGCTCATTGACCTTTTCCATAAGACTCAATGCCCATAGACTTCTTCTCCAATTATCTATGGGGAGATTTATTGAGCTTTTCTAATTCTGTGCAATTTCCATTTGTGCTGCAGGAGACAGAAAAGCAATCAAGTCCTTATGTTTTGGCTCTTTATCACTGTATGTAAATAAAGGCCAGTATTCTGTATCAACTACTTAGTTAAGTATACTTAAAGTAGTGACTGGGAATACAGAACAGTTATCTAGATTTACTCATCTGTAACTGTTCCGTATTTATGATTGCTTTATGAGAGCCAGTGTGCTGTAGTGGTTTGAGCCTTGGATTATGAGTCTGGAGACTAGGGTTCAAATCCTGGCTTGTCCAAGCAAACCCACTGGGTGACCCTGAGCAAGTCACACTCTCTCAGCCTCAGAGGATGGCAGTGGCAAAGCCCTCTCTGAACAAATTTTGCTAAGAAAACCCTATGGTTTCAGTATGGTGCACCTTAGGGTCACCGACTTGAAGGCACATGAGAACAACTGTTCCGTATTTGTGATTGCTATTTAGTCAAAATCATGACACTATTGCTATAATTGTAACTTCCCTCCCCAAACCTATTTTACCAGGCATCAGCTGCATGGGGAGAAGGAGGTTTATCCATTCAGGTGAATGGAGTTTCCATCAGGTTTTGGGGGCTTGGGCCAGAAGAGGTTACATCAGTCTCCAGTCTCCAACATCCCGTCTTTGGGCAAGGTACGGGAGTGTGTGGCTTCTCAAGTCCAGGGATTCCTGCATGAGGAAGATTATCTAGATCCACTTCAGTCTGTTTTCAGACCTGGTTATAGGATACAGACAGCTTTGGGCTACCTTGCTGGATGATCTAGGCAGAGAACTGGACAGGAGGACCATACCCTGTTGGTTCTGCTGGCTCTCTCAGTGGCTTTCGATACCATCAACCATGGTACCTTCTCAGTCACCTCTCTGGAATGGGCCTTGGAGGTACTATTCTCCAGTGGCTCCATTCTTTATGAATGTGGGAGACAAGGCAATCTAGAAGACTCAGCCTGAGTCTACACTCAGGTCCTCTGGAGGACATTCCGTCCAGTCAGCCAGGACTAGGTTGGCAGCTGTCAGCCGGAGGACTTTTTCTTCATCCGTCCCAAGACTGTGGAATGACCTGCTGGAAGAGATTCGGCAGATGGATACGCTGTCCAAATTTAAAACACCACTGAAGACCAGTCTCTTCCAGCAGCCTTATCCATATTATTTTTAAATTGTCGATTTTAAATGATGGATTTTAAATGTAGATTATTTCGATATGTGTATATCTTGTCTTTTGAAATTGATATGTGTTTTAACTGATGTGTTTTGTTTTATTTACTTTTTGTTGGCCAACCAAAATGCACAAAATACGTGATGCAAACCTTTGAAGCTTTGAAAGCTTGTGTCACGTATTTTGTGCATTTTTAAAAAAATGTTTTATTTAAATTTGTACAATAACACATAACACAAACACACAACAAAAATACACCTTTAAAAATTTTACCACATAAAAATACCTATCAAGCATGAATATAAACATTTATAGACACAGAGTACTAAAAATTATCTTATATATGAAGGCATTATAGTAACCAATTTTGACATTGACCCTTACATAAACTTACTCTTGTTCTTTGTCTTGCAGCTTGTTTTAACTGATGTTGTTTATTTGTTAATTGCTGTTGTTCCCTGCCTCGATCCATAGGGAGAGATGGGTAAGAAATAATAATAATAATAATAATAATAATAATAATAATAATAATAATAATAATACAACAGTTATAGGGAAAGGCAAGATTCTGCTTGCTCCTCTCTCCTTGCTCCTGCTGAGTTGGGTAAAAACTACTACTGCACTTTGAACTCAGTTTGCAGCAACTGAAATAAACTGAAGACAAAGATGGGAGGATGAGAGAGAAACCAGGACATTTTAAAAGCAGGTGAAAAAGTGGGAAGGCAAAGGATTGTCTTTTGGGACTGTCCCTAGCAAATCAGGGCGGTTCAAAGGTATGCAGCTTGACAGCTATGAAATTCTTGGGGCTATGAAATTCTTGGGGCTTCTCAAACTGCTTCATATTTCCAGGAATTCAGCTGAGATTTCTTACTGTCTGGTGCACTTAAACTCTTGTGACAACTGATGGAGATAGAGGGCTTTAAAGATACATGCATGATACATCACATGAAAAGGAATTGCTTTTCCTAAACTTTCTTTTTTTAAAATATACAACCCAGCCCACAATGCTAAAGTCAAATTTTATGGAGGTTTTTCATCTGCTTGAATGATATCTCCTCCTCTCCCCCTGCTGCTCCCATGGACAGATATAAGATCTGAAATGATCGCTTCAGAGTTGTTGGTTGTGTGTCAGATTTAGAGATGGGGAAACAAGCTCAAAGCATCTTCTTGTCTAGGCCCAGGAATGAGAGGAAAGAGGGGGAAATGGAACCGAAGTCAGGAAAAGGTTCTTTTTCTGATGATGGTTCCTAGAATCCCAGAAGAACTAAGATGCTAGATTACTTATTGTTAGCATCAAAACAGAGGCACAGTTGGTCCACTGAAAAAAGAATTGCTAAATGCCATCTACAGAACTCAGTGTACATCTGAATGATCTCCTTGGTATGGGGATTTTGCTATGGTAGGAACGAGAACATTGCATATTCTCCAACTGTCCTGATTTAGCGGGGCCAGTCCTGATTAATCCTCTGGTGTCCTGCTTCGTCAGCTACTATTATAATGTCCCAGGATGCATCCACTTTGCAGAAATAATCCAGTTTGACACCACTTTAACTGCCGTGGCTCGATGCTATGGAATCCTGGGATTTGTAGTTGGTTATGGCACCAGAGCTCTCTGATAGAGAAGGCTAAATGTCTCCCAACACTGCAAATCCCAGAATTCCCTAGCTGGAGCCATGGCAGTTAAAGTGGAGCCAAACTGGATTATTTCTGCAGCGCGGATGCAGCCAGTGTTCTCTCAAGCCTTTCCACACCATAGCATGCTATGCAAGAACCTCTGATTGTACTTTGTGCTAAGGCTGGACCATTGACTTCCTGCACTCAAACCGTCCACACCATTTGTGTAGTGAAGACTGTCCATACTGTGGAAATAATTCAGTTTGGCATCACTTTTAACTGCCATGGTTCAATGTTATGAAATCCTGAGATGTGTAGTTTGTCTTGGCGCCACAGCCCTCTGACAGAGAAGGCTAAATGTCTCATAAAAATACAAATCCCAGAATTTTAACCACGCCATTTTAACCATGGCCATTAAAGTGGTGTCAAACTGGGTTATTTCTGCAGTGCGGATGCAGCATCCGTGTCCCTCTCCTCCTCCCACTTTCCCCTTGGTCCTCATGTGATGATGTGGCTTCTCCCATCAATTGCAGCCCAAATAGTTTTCTTTCCAGGTAACAAAGGGTAATAAGGTGAGTGTTAAATTGCATTTATTGGGGGCCAGTGTCACAAGGGGCCACAAGTCATGAGAGGCAACTGTCCGATGAGATGGCCAGCCTGGGAGAAGTTTCTATACGTTCCAAAGAAGTTATAAAGACTTCAGGAATGACCACAAGGGTCGGACTCTAACAAAGGGATGCTGTCCCACCTGGTTGAGACTTGGGTTGCAACCGCACTGCAGAAGTAATCCAGTTTGATGCCACTTTAACTCAGCTGCAATGCTAGAAACTTGGGGACTGGAGGAAAATTTCATGGGGAGGGAGGATTCTTATTTAGGGGACAGGACCCTCATTCTCTTCCTCAACCATCACACCTCGGGGCAAGAGAAAGGGAAGATTGTCCAGAAGGAAAGAGAAACCCATCTGAATGTCAAAGCATTGCCCCATCCATGCTTTGCTAACAAACTTCAGTGGTTTCTTCTTCCAAATTATTGGGTTCAACAGAACCCAAATTTCCTACCAAACTGGTTGTGCTGAGATGTTGGACCCAGATTTGTATTCTGGCCGTTTATCCATCCATTTGCGAGGCTTGTTCCTGTTGCAACCAATTTGAATTAATTCCCCGAGATAGATTTCGAGGGCTGCTGTATCAAAGGCTTTAATAACACTTCCCCCAATATATTCTGCCTTGCAAGGCCCTCCCTTCCGAGTGTAATCCTATAAAAAGAAAAGGCTATCAGCTCTGTCAGGCATGATTTAGCCTGCATAAACCCAACACCCGCTGCTTTATAGTTTCAGACGGAGGAGGAGAGGTTGGATTTGGCTCTGGGGCTATTTCTCCCCCAATATTAATTCAGTTCTTTTCTTCTTTGGAAATAGAACTGTGATTTAAAAAGGGGATGGGTTATTTTTCACCTTCCCCTCCCTTCCAAGGCCAGATAAGGAGTTTATCAGACACTTTCCCATACCTGCCTCCCTTGCTGCTAAAGCAAAACAAAAGGTAGGAATCCTGTGGCCCTCCAGATGTGGCTGGACTGCAGCCCCCATCATTCCTCAAATTTGGCTCTGCTAGCTAAGGGCTGCTGGGAGCAGTAGTCCAGGAACATCTGGAGGATGTTAAGTCAGGGCTGGGGAGTTCTTTGCCCTCCAGATTATTTGGATTCCAGCTCCTAGAATCTATAGCAAGTTGGCTCCAGGTAAGGGATGATGGGAAATGTAGCACAGGAACATCTTCAGGGCTGCATGATTCCCACGACTGATCTAACTCTAGGTACAGGAAGCTTTGGTCTTCCACATGTCCACAGCCAGCATGGCCCATGGCAAGGGATGATGGCAGTTACAGTCCAGGAGCATCTTGAGAGCTGTATGATTCCCATCCTCTTTGTAAGTCTGGGCTGCGTTATTTTGCTTTTCCAGATGTTTGGGGCTTCAGTTTTAAGCATCCATAGCTAGTCTGGCCCAGTTCTATCTACCCTTGGCTGTGAGGGGATGCTGGACTTCATCAGCGAAAGGGCTGGAAAGCTTCTCTGCTGTCTACCATCTAGCTTGTGCTACTGCAGTAATGTCTTTCAGTGTTTGGCACTGAAAGAGCCCTTGGAGAGCTATGAACAGAACACAACCTAAGGAAAGGGTAGTACGTAGGCCTTCCACATTGGGATTAGGGTGACAGGACCCCCATGAAAGTGGATAAACCACAATTTCTTTTTACCACAATTTCTTTTTAACTTAAGAGAACACCTGTCTAAGAATCTCTAGGTCCTACTCTAGGTGCGGAAGGTGACCAGAGTATCACTGTGGAGAACTTATAAATGCATAGAGAAGTGTGTCCCCCCCCCCCCCCCCCCAGGAATCTCTATGTCCTACAGTACAACTCTGTGGTCAATGTGTGGCAGAAAGGGACCACAGGATCACAGCGTAGGACCTCCAAAAGCCTAGAGAATTGTGTGTTTTTTCTAGGAATCTCACATCTTTATGATCAACATGTGGCAGATGGTGACCACAGAATCTCAATGGAGGAGCTACAAATGCCCAGATAAGTGTTTCTTCTAGTAATCTCTAGGTCCTCAAGTGTGACTTTATGATCAACTTCTGGCAGAGTGGCACAGGGAGACCTAGAGATTCCTCAAGAGAAACTATTAATCAAATCCATGAATAATCAAATCTGCAAAAGTCGAAGGAGGGTATATTTCCTGACATATTCATCCATCTTCCTCTCCTTTCTCCCAACAAAAACCCAGCCAATAACAGAAAAACACTGTTTGCAAAATTTTTATTCATTACTGATTTTTCTACAAGCTCCCAGAGCAATAAAAGCAGGAGTATTACCAAAAACATCATTACACCCAACCGCCTAAGAATTCCAAGAACTTGAAAAAGCACCATTTTGAGCAACAAACTCCCAGAATTCTGGGAACTGGAAGTTTAAGAAAGCAGCTTTTTCAAATTCTGAATTTGTCTTCCAAGTCCAGAATCAACTACACATCAATGCAGCAACCTTGGTGAGTAGAAACACGAGGTTCTGTTCAGCAGTAAGGCACATTGGTTTTGTACTTAAAAAGACCCCAGACATATTATCTGGTGTCTCTATCCAAGGCAAGGTTGTGTGTTAAAATCGTGAACACAGATTCAGCATCTAAAATTCCATCCTCAAAACAGAGCTTGTCTTTTCTTCTGCATGATTTCCCATGATAATCAATAGACTAGTTCAGATTTTAACCGTCACAGTCCATCCATATATCCATATATTTAGGGTTTTATCTTCAAAATGTTAAGAGCTGGAGACATGAAAGCTTTACAAAAATTAAAATAGAAGATTAAATAAAATAAAAATAAAGTAGAAGATTCTCAAGAAGTTGAATTTGGCACCCAATGCCAACTCTCTGTACCAGAGCTTAGAAAAGTTATTCGCTTAGGACCTTTACAGACTGACAGAAATAATGTAGCTTGAGGCCACTTTAATTGTCCTAGTTCAGTGCTAATGAATCATGGGACCTGTAGTTTATTGTGGCACCAGAGCTCTCTGACAGAGAAGGCTCAATGTCCCAGAAAAAAAAATACAATTCCCATGATTCCCTAGCACTGAGCCAGAACAGTTAAAGTGGCCTCAAGCTGCATTATTTCTGGCAGTCTGTAAAGGCCCTTAGACTACAAGACTCAGAATCCATTCACTGATATTGAGCTGGTGTAATATTAAGTTCATATTAGCAAAAACTAATACTGAGACCATACATTCACCCCCCTCTTCCATGGGGGTTAGAGGTGCAAGGTCTCTGTAAAACTGGAAAAACAGTGAATGTAAATAAAAATAATGAACACTTTTTTTTTTACCAGAGTGAGCAATTCTCTAGGAATCATTAGGTCCTTCATCATGACTCTATGGTCTTCTGGTGGAAGCTGACCATATAATCACACTGGAGAACTTAGTTTCCTAGAGAGAACATATTAACCAAATCCACGAAAGGGAAACCAGCAAAAGTAGAAGGCTGAACGTATTAGCAAATTCTATTATGAGCGAATATTAGCAAATGCCAATATTGAGCACAGGGAGGCAACAGATGGAACAATGTGGTTTAAAAAGATCCACCAATATAAAACTAAGCGGAATACCAGGGGTTAGAAAACCATTCCAGACATCAAACCATGGTTTGTTGGACCTGGAAGAAGCAAGAATCGTGAGTGTTGTCCCTCCTTCATCTGTGCATGGCTTCAGAGACTTTCTGGGTTTGCTTAAGCTAGTTTCTCTGTGCCATCAGAATCAGGAAACTGTGGTTTAAGTGCTCCATAGAGATGAGGACCACAGACCATAATTCATCACTCAAAGGCTGCATCTGCACTGCAGAAATAATGCAGTTTGACACGGCTTTAACTGCCATGGCTCAATGCTATAGAATCTTGGGATTTGTACTTTGTTGTGGCACCAGAGCTCTTTAAAAGAGAAAGCTAAATATCTCACGAAACTACACATCCCAGAATTACATAGTATGGAGCCATGGCAGTTAAAGTGGTCTCAAAGTGCATTGATCCTGCAATGCAGATGCAGCCAAAGAGAAACTGTGGGCCTTAAATGAGGACCTCATTTCCAAAGCCAGGCATCTGAGAAGGGGAGAGTTTCAGTTCATTGTTTCTTCCTAATCCAATAGACCATGGTGTGTTGGACCAGCAACAGTGTCACAACCACACCTTTCTGATTTTTTTTTTTTTGAATTCTTGCAAATTTCCTTGTCCTCAACACATCAAGATACCCTAGTAAGAAAACGAACAGATTTTGTGAGGTTTTTTTTTCCTTTTTGACATATTGGGACTTCTTTGCAAAAAACAAAAATAAAATAAAATAAATTATGGTGCAAAACCTTGCCTTTGTGCACCTAATTACATTGCATTTTCTGCACAAAGATTTTTTGTTTCCTTTGCCAAAATGTTTCTGTATCTTTTTCTTTTTTCTGGCAGATTTTTTTTTCCACAGAGAAGTCCCGAGGGGAGGAAAAATCACTAAAAAAATTGACAAAAACTCTCATGATCATTTCTAGCAGGGATAGAACTTTTGAAAGCATTTGTTCTTGCTTGGAAGGAGGCAAGAATAAATCACGGGCAGGTTGTCATCTCTCGGAAAGACAAAATGATAAGAGTCTCAAAAGCGTGTTGAGTTTGTTTTCAGAATTTCTTTTAGCTACTAAAACAGGATTCTTAGCCTGCTTTCTGTTGCTAGCAACCAATTCCTTCCAAAGCATCCCATTTCTGAGCGCTATCAACAGGAAAGCATCAAGGGGCCTCTGCAACAAATCCTCTATGAGCCCCCCAATGCCTTCTCCAAAGAACCTGGCAGCTATTGAGTCAGATCCCGAAGTCTTGCTCAGAGTTTGGCGATGGTTTGCAGTGACACATTCTTGTGAATCTCCTTCAGCCACTCGATGAGGATTTTATTCACAGCTGCGGGCCTGTAAGGAAAATGCAGTGTTGGGCAAGGTTTCATGGCACCAAAATGTTTAAAAAAGGAAGAGGACCTCAACTCAGTGCCCAGAGAGCATACATTGGCATTCAATATTGCAATTATGGATTTGTAACCCAGGCCAAGTCTACATGTAATTATATCAGGTGGATTGCTGCCAATTTCCACACATTCGCATTGACAGTTAATTGTCTTCACTTTCCAGTGCAAATTCACATTTATTCACCTTCCCTCTGCTGCAAAAGCACAGCCATCAGAATTCATGTAAAACAGAGGATGGCCACACATGCATTAATGCACATTTTTGAATACTTCCACAGAGACTCAGGGAAACAACGTGAAGGCTTTTTCTGCAGAGTTCAAGGAGTGTTTTGCCCTGCTCCCTGCAAAAAGCCCAAATTCCTGCAAACTGCGTGTGGCCAGATCACATTCTATTGGACTAGAATAAGGAGTATTTTAATCATGTACACAAGCCCCTAAAGTACATTTACTGTGAAACTACATAAATGCCACACTGGCCACCTTAAAAGTGAGCAGCTGCATTGGGCAAAGGCGATCTGTTCAAGAATGTTCTGCTGTGCAAGAATGAGATTTCCTATCCTAGGACGTTATCACACGGGGAGTTGCGCGGAGAAAGTGGAAATAAACGGGACGAGCGGAAGACTTTAATTTACAGGATTTGTCCCGCTCCGCCTTGTCTGATAACTAAATTTGAATTTAAAAGGGGGTTAATTCGAACGAAAACCTGATCTTTTCAAATCCTCAAAAATCCCGAAAATGAAAAGATCAGGTTTTCGTTCAAATTAACCCCCTTTTAAATTCAAATTTAGTTATCAGACGAGGCGGAACGGGACAAATCCCGTAAATTAAAGACTTCCGCTCGTGCCCGTTTATTTCCACTTTCTCCCCGCGACTCCCTGTGTGATAACGTCCCTACTGGAAAAGAGTGTTCAAATCTGTTGGGAGTGCTTGGACTGTGAGTTCCTGGACTGAATGGCCCTTGTGGTCTCTTCCAACTCTAGGGCCTCATTTCCGCTACAAAATAAATAGTTTTTTGAGTCGAACTGATGAAGCGATTTAGCTCCGAATAGACATTCACACTATTCGAGTTGTGATCGAATCTACCCATTTCAATTTAATCCACTTCAGGTTCACATTCAGCAATGGATCGATTCAACATGGAGTTGTTACACAAGGGTGATCGTGTCACAGAGAACCGATTCTGATCTGCAGCCGGTTCACACTAGTGCTGAATCAATTCATTGCAAAAGATGCAGGGAAATCAGTGGATCCGAAAGAACCGGTTTAAATGGGTTTAGCATTGTGCCCCCCCCTTCGCAAACCATGCCAGAGATCAGCGCAAGTGCGAACAAGGGCCCTTTAAACTGGTTAGATCAGTTTGAAAACCGGTTTATTATCTAGTGGGAATGCAGCCTAGGATTCTAGGATTCTGTCCCCAAATAGGTTTTGCACTTTGGATAATTCCAACAATGGATCCACCACCTTCAACTGGCATAGAAATCACCAGTTGCTACTGTGTGAGGTCTTAGAATATGCCATGCCATGTCATGTTAAGGCCTAAACCAGGAGTGCAAATCATATGGCTGTACCTCCCAGCATCCATCACCATTGGCTGTGCTGTCCATGGTGCTTGGGAGTTGCAGTCCAGCATCATCTTGAGGGCTGTATGACTCCCACCTTGGCCCAAATCCAATTAACAATCAACTAAACTAAACCACTAAAATTGCTGTTGTTGTTGTGTGTCTTCATGTTGTTTCCGACTTATGGCAACCGTAAGGGCCAAAACACACTGCAGAAATAATCCAGTTTGAGACTTTAACTGCCCTGACTCAATGCTAGGAATTTCTGGGAACTGTAGTTTTGTAAGCCATTTAGTTTTCTCTGTCAGAGAGCTCTGGTGCCACAACAAATTGCACTGAGCCAGGGCAGTTAAAATGGTCTGAAATTGGATAATTTCTGTGGTGTGTTTTGGTCCCCTATCACAGGGTTTCCTGGGGCTGAGAGTGTGTGACTCATCCAAGGTCACTCAGTGGGTTTCCATGGCTGAGTGGATAATCAAACCCTGATCTCCAAAGTTGTACTTTGACATTCAAATCACTACACTATGCTGGCCTTCCCCAACTAGAATAGACCCATTAAATCAATGGCATTTAATTAACCATCCAGCAGTTGATTCCCTGGGTCTTCCTGCAGCTAGGAACAGCAATCACATTTAGGCCAAAGCAATGTTATTACCATAAGTAAAAGAGTAACTACAGCATATTACCTTTTATCATTATTATGTAAAATTAGGGTGGTTTGACTTACTCCCAGAGAGGTAAGAGAGATCGTTAACAGGAACTTTATATGCAGCAGAGCTGATTATGCAAATGATATGTGTGTGCCTTGTTTTTGTTAAGGAAAAAGCAACATGGGATATACAGTAATAGAAATAAAAATATGTATGTGAATGTCAAAGTGACTAAGCAGGAGCAATCAGGAAGATACACAGGTGAAAAAGATAATATAATTAAGAAGCCTTGAGAGCCAAGGACAAAGTTATAGAAGGTATATTGAGAACACCTGTGATAGATTGCAAACACCTGAGACTCATTAAGTGGTCAAGGTAAAGTGATGAAACACTTGGGTTGGTCTTAGGTATGGGATGATCTATGTGGACCAATCAAGATGTATGTACACACCCACTGGGTGGAAACTGACTGGTGGGTGGTGTCTAACAATGGCTATAAATTGCAATGTTTGCTAATGTACATTGTGGAGTAGTTTGGTGTATTGTGGTGTAGTTTGGAGTATTTTGGTGGAGTAGAGATTGTGATTTGTAGGGCATATAGTATTTATGTATATAGTAAAATAAAGTAGATCTTTTATATAAGACTACTGAGTTGTCTGGTGTCTTGAGGGAAGATACAAGAGCCAGAAGAATCCTGGAGAAGTTTGGAGACATCTCAGGAAGAAGAGAGAGAAGGCTTGGAGAGTTTGTCAGGGTCTTCAGCCTATTCTCTGAAACTCTGCTGCTTGGGAAAGAAGCATCAACCACTGATCAAAGCTGGTCAGCTCTGCTGCATAACAAGGTGGTGAGTTAGAGCCAGAGGTGAAGAGCTACAACTCCCATCATCCCTGACAAGGGTTATGGGCCCAGTCACTAGAGCCAGTCACTAGAGCCAGTCACTAGAGCCAGATACTAGAGCAACCAGCATCCACAGAAGCTGAAAATTCCAGAGTGTGGAAGAAAGTTTTGTGGAGCCTTGTGAGTAAATCATTTTGTGTTTTGTCTGCTGTGCATACTCAGAAGGACTGTGTCAAATTGAGTCACTGCACAAATTAAGATGGAGATACTGAAGTTTAGTAAATTAAATAGAAACAACTACTCTACCTGGAAAATATATGCCCAATCTCTACTCATAAAGGAGTCTCTGTGGTCGACAGTTGAATCAGGGCTGGCAGCTGATGCTGATGAAGCCGCTCGAGACAGAGACGCTAAAGCAAAAGCATGTCTTTATCTCATGCTAGAAGAAGACTTGATTAACGACGTAAGAGATAAAGTGTCCGCCAAGGATGTGTGGGATACCTTGCAGAGATTACACACACCTTCAACTGCATTTGCAAAAATGCTTTGGTCTAAAAGAATTTACAGACAAAAGATGACGAAAGGACAGTGTGTGATAGAACACTTAAAAACAATGCAAGATTTATTTGTGCAAGCTGAACTGAGAGGAGTGGAAATTAGCAAAGAGCAGCAGTGTTACATTTTACTAGAATCGCTAGACTCTTCTTGGGACAACATAACAAATAGCTTGCAAAATTTGCCAGAAGCTGAGCTGAACAGAGACTTAATTGTTGCAAAAATATTGGAAGAAAACTTGAGAAGAAAGTCTGAGCAGGGTGACTCAGCAAGTTTAAGGACTGTGCCAAAACAACAAACAACGCCTGAACTACGAAAGCAGGAAGAAGCAGCTTCTACAAGGGAGCAACGGAAGTGTTTTTATTGTAAAAAGATTGGTCATCTACAGAGACATTGTAAACAATTTGCTGCTGAGAGAAGCAAGCAAGGAAAGAGCAGATGGCAGCCGCGGCAGTATCAAAAGCAGTCCAAACCTCCATTTTTGAAGGACAGTGGTAACAAAAAGGGGTTTGCAACCATGATTAAGGAAAAACAAAATGCTAATTGTAAATGGTTAATTGACTCAGGAGCATCATCTTCAATGTGTAACAATATTAATTTGATAAGTAATAGAAAATCAGCTAATGTAAATGCTGTGGTTTTAGCTGATGGGAAAGAGCTCAGTACTGTAAATCAAATGGGTACAGTTTTCATTCCTGGGCTAAAGGAAAACTTTAATGATGTGTTACATGTAAAGGAGTTAGAAAATAATTTGTTATCAGTGAGCAGGTTAACAGACAGAGATTACACAGTTATATTTGAAAAGGACATGTGTAAGATAAAATTGAATGGGGAATTGCGAGGCATAGGCTTGAAAAAGGATAAGCTTTATTATTTGGAGGACAATATTGATTGCTACAGGGTTGAAAATGCTAATAACATAGACAATAGTCCAATTCACAAAGACTGCATACATGAACTCCACAGAAAATTTGGCCATGCTAGTTTCAAATGTTTAAAGAAGTTAATCAGTATGTGTCCAGATTTAAAAGTTGCTGAGTGCAAAAATCACTTAGATTGTACTGTATGCAATCAGGTAAAGGTCAGAGCTTTTCCAGTAGCCAAGAAAACCAAAAGAATTGCTCAAAGACCATTTCAGTTTGTACATGCAGATGTTGCCCAAGCTAATTGTTTATCTTTAGGGGGAAGCAAATATTTCCTAATAATTGTTGATAGGTTTACAAGGTTTGCTTTTGTAAGAATATTGAAAAACAAATCTGACGCTGGGCAAAGTTTAAAAGCATGGGTGAGAATGGTGGAAAAACAATTTGATATTAGAGTAGGCACCATTGTTACTGACCGGGGAGGAGAGTTTCTAAGTAATCAATTGTTTAATTGGTTTCAAAAGGTAGGAATAAGGCATGAAACTACTAATCCCGCTTGTCCTAACGAAGATGGTTTAGCGGAGAAAAAAATACAAGATATAAAAAGGATAACTGCTTGTTTGATGGCAGATGCAGAGGTAAAAGATAGTTTCTGGGCAGAAGCAACTTTGACAGCGGTACATATTAGTAACAGACTGTATCATTCAGAAATTGAAGACATTCCCTACAGGGTATTGTATGGGAGAGTGCCAAATTACAAGTATTTGAGAGTCTTTGGACAGTTTGCTTATGTTTACATACCAGCTTGTTTCAGAAAGAAAGGAGAACCCAAAAGTAAAAGGCTTAGGTTTTTGGGGTATTCAGGAAATAGCTATAAGTTTCATTTAGGTGGAAGGGAAGTGCAGTATTCTAGGTCTGCAAATTTCGAGAGACATGCCGGTTGGGACAAATTGCATGCCAATAAGGAAGTTTTCTTGAGGTTAGGAAGTTCAAATGAGCCAGAAACACAAACTGAACCAACTTCAGGAAATGGAGGGGTTTCAGTTAAGCCAGAAGCATCCACTAGCAGCAGTGATAGTTCTTCAGATAATGAGACACAATCTAGACCTATTACTACTAGAATGACTGAGGACAAGAGATTTAGCCATAGAACTATAACTCCCAGTACAGAAAGTGAGGATGAAAGAGGCAGATCAGCAGAGTTTATTCCCAGACGTAGTCACAGAGTTAGAAAGCCTCCAGATAGGTTTGTTGTGACAAATGCAAGAGCTTGTTTAGCAGTGGAAGAGCCTGAAAGTTTTGAAGAGTTGGAAAGTTTGTCTAGAGAAGAACAGGAAAGATGGATTGATGCAATGGATGATGAGTTTGGTTGTCTGGTAAATAAAGATGTTTTTGAAATAGTTGATAGACCCAAAGACAAGAAAGTAATTGGTTGTAAGTGGGTATACAAAAAGAAAGAAATGCCAGATGGAAGTATTAAGTATAAAGCAAGGTTAGTAGCTAAGGGTTTTGCACAACAGCAGTATGAGAACTATGATAAGACATATTCTCCAACTGCAAAGCCAGAAAGTCTGAGAATGGTTCTAGCTGTAGCAGCAAAAAGAAATTTAGTTGTAGAACATTTTGATTTTGAAACAGCCTACTTAAATGCTAGTTTAGATGAAGAGATATTTATGGAGCAGCCACAAGGTTTTGAAGAAATTGGTAGTCAGAAAGTTTATAAATTAAAGAAAGCATTGTATGGGTTAAAACAAAGTGCCAGAGCATGGAATTTGTGCATTAATGAAGAGTTAGCTAAACTAGGATACAAAAGGAGCATTGCAGATGCTTGTGTCTATACAAAAGGAGACATAGTGTTAGTGATCTATGTAGATGATTTGTGCGTGGCAGCAAAGTCAAGACAGGAGATTGAATCAGTAAAAAAAGAGTTGTCTAAAAAGTTTGTTTTGAAGGATCTAGGTTTATTAAAGTCTTATTTAGGTATTGGTGTTGAGTGGACAGAAGAAGGACATTGTTTGTTAAGTCAGAGAAAGAAAATTGAAAATTTGATTGAAAAGTGTGGATTACAAAATGCTAAAATAGTAAGAACTCCAATGACAACTGGTTTTGTATCTGAAAAAACAACTAGAGATTTTGAAGATAAGACTTTATTCAGGAGCATAATAGGATCTTTACAATTCATATCTTGCCACACCAGACCAGACATTTCGTATGCTGTAAATGTATTGTCCAGAAGGGTTAATGATCCAAAAATTGAAGACTAGACAGCAGTAAAACACTTATTAAGATATTTGAAAGGAACTTTAGATAAGAAATTGGTAATTAGAAACAGTAATTCAGATTTAGATTGTTATGTAGATAGTTCTTTTGCATCAGAATTAGGAGACAAGAAGTCAATTACAGGAATAATGATCAAGTACAGTGAAAGTCCAATAGTCTGGAGAAGTAGGAAACAAACAAATGTAGCGTTAAGTACGATGGAAGCAGAATTCGCAGCTTTAAATGAGATAGTGAATGAGGTACAGTGGGTTGAGCAGTTATTGAATGATTTAAATGAAAGTTACAAGATACCAGTAGAAATTATGGAAGATTCACAGTCATGCATAGCAATGGCTGAAGCTGAAAATTTGAAGAACAGAACAAAATATGTTGGTGTTAGATATCAAAATGTGCGAGACATGGTTCAGAAGGGTGAAATAGAACTGAGATATATAGAAACACAACACAACATAGCAGATTTGTTCACAAAAGCATTGACAGCAGAGAAACATGAAAGACTGACACAAATGGTAGGAATGACATTGTAAGACACATACAATATTTTATTTCGGAGGGGATTGTTAAGGAAAAAGCAACATGGGATATACAGTAATAGAAATAAAAATATGTATGTGAATGTCAAAGTGACTAAGCAGGAGCAATCAGGAAGATACACAGGTGAAAAAGATAATATAATTAAGAAGCCTTGAGAGCCAAGGACAAAGTTATAGAAGGTATATTGAGAACACCTGTGATAGATTGCAAACACCTGAGACTCATTAAGTGGTCAAGGTAAAGTGATGAAACACTTGGGTTGGTCTTAGGTATGGGATGATCTATGTGGACCAATCAAGATGTATGTACACACCCACTGGGTGGAAACTGACTGGTGGGTGGTGTCTAACAATGGCTATAAATTGCAATGTTTGCTAATGTACATTGTGGAGTAGTTTGGTGTATTGTGGTGTAGTTTGGAGTATTTTGGTGGAGTAGAGATTGTGATTTGTAGGGCATATAGTATTTATGTATATAGTAAAATAAAGTAGATCTTTTATATAAGACTACTGAGTTGTCTGGTGTCTTGAGGGAAGATACAAGAGCCAGAAGAATCCTGGAGAAGTTTGGAGACATCTCAGGAAGAAGAGAGAGAAGGCTTGGAGAGTTTGTCAGGGTCTTCAGCCTATTCTCTGAAACTCTGCTGCTTGGGAAAGAAGCATCAACCACTGATCAAAGCTGGTCAGCTCTGCTGCATAACAAGGTGGTGAGTTAGAGCCAGAGGTGAAGAGCTACAACTCCCATCATCCCTGACAGTTTTAACAAATTGAAATTGAATTTTTCTAAAGGGCTTTGAAAAAGCATTTAGTTGCAGTGGAAAGACTGGGGTGGAATCATTAAGTTACAAAGGGCTCCAAACATTAACTTTACTTATGGGTGTGTACATCTGTATTTGCAGCTATTTAATTCTTTTCTACCAATACCTGCAAATGAAGTATTTCATTCAAAGATACATGGTTCAGTTATGGAATTCTGCCCCAACCAGACATAAGAGAGGGCTGCAACTTTAAAAAGGAGACTATACTCCCTATGTTATTGGCAAACAAGTGCCAGACTCATAATCCACATGCCAGGAGGGGAAGAGACTCCACTCCGGATTTAAAGTTTGGATTGAACTTTAGAGTCTTTCTCAAAGTGATGGGCCTGAATTAGAGGATAGGTCCCCACACCTCAGTTACATCATTTCCAACTTATGGCAAAATTGGTGGAATCCCTTGCTGTAATAAAGGCAAGACGAACCACATTCAAGTCCCACCAATTGTCATGGAAAAATTAAGTACAATCGGCCCACCATATCCACGGATCCAAGCATCCGTGGCTTGAAGATATTTTAAAAATATATAAATTTCAATAAGGAAACCCTGATTTTGACATTTTATATAAGGGACACCATTCTACTACCCATGTATTTAATGGGACTTGAGCATCCGTGGATTTTGAGTCCTGGAACCAAACCCCAGTCGATGCCAAGGCCCCAGTGTATATGCCATGTAAACCGTGTAGCCCAGGTTGGGATGAAAACAGGACTACTCTATTGATTTATTTTATGAATGTAATCCTTTGTTACTCTTCTCCTTTAAACAAGCAATAGTGTGTGCTGTGTGCCTTCAAGCCATTTCTGACTTATGGCAAACCTAAGGCGACCCAATCATGAGGTTTTCTTGGCAAGATTTGTTCAGAGGTTTGCCATTGCTTTTCCCTGAGGCTGAGAGCATGTGACTTGCCCAAGATCACCCAGTGGGTCACCCATGGCCAAGCTGGGAATCAAATCTTGGTCCTAGTCCAATACTCAGCTCACTTAGCTCCTATAAAATTTGGACTAAAACCCAGAATAGATCCTTCCCACTCAAAAACCATTAAGAATAAAAGCCTCCACTATGGACAATGATCCATTTTTCTTTCCCCCCAAATGGGTTCGATGGCATTTCAGCCCAGGCACATCCCCTCCCAGAAGACCATAATAGGCCCATTGCCCTTTACTGCTGCACCCATCCCCATCGTTTCCATTCATGCCTCATAAATTCAGATGGATATTATTGCCTTGCCTAGACGGGTGAGATGTTATACCTCTGTACAAATGGTGGTGGTGGTTGGTGGTGGTGGTAGGGAAGAAAGATTGGTTTGAATTTTTGCTGTGATGAAAACAACACCCCACCATGATTTATTCATTCTCTGGGAAAATTTATCATCCCTTCTTCTGGGACACAGCTGAAATGCAATTCCACTGGTGGCTTATTTAATGGCCTTTGTCCCTGCAAGATTGGGGCACTGTGATTTTCCCCTCCTTGTTTTTTAACAGCTGGAGTGACATTATAGAATAGGAAGGCAGTTTAGGAAACACAGATGAAAGTGCAGGCAGGGGATGGAAGAGGGAGGGATAGAAGGTTTTACAGGGGAAATAGTGCATCTCTTTACAGAACACACACAGAGGCTGAGAGATAGGAGCAATTAATGTGTGGAAGAGTTTGATTCACAGAGTTGGAAAGTCTGGCTTTTGTATGAACCTTTGTTGTGAGTTCAGCAATACACACACATACCATCCTATCACTACCTGCAGAAATCCCTCCCCCTACTCCTGTTTTGTGTCTTTTTAAAAAAATAATTTTATTTATCATTATTTACACTTCTAAAAAAAAGCTTTCACACATGAGCTAAGTACATCCATAATTTCCTAAACTATATTACTAAACTTCCGTAAAGTTGCTTTGACAACAAATGCCATTGTCTACAGTCTTAAGTCATACATCTTTTTCTTTTCTATCATTATTATTAAATCTCAGCTCTCTTTCACCAACTCATTATTCGTATCTTATAATTTCCATATATATTTCCATAGATATTTCCATACATCCTATCTTTTAATTATCTTATCCCTCCACAATAAGATTTTTAACATTCCATTGGTTTATTTGCTCTACTTCGACCATCTTTTCTTACTCTATTCTTCCACAGGAGACCATTCTTTATCTATCCTTTCTAGATCAACCTGGTTCAACAGGACAGTTTAGACTAGAGCTCTGCAGACGGCGCAAAGCGCCATCTTGGAGCCAGGGAAGGGGAGGGGCAGCTGGACGCCGGACACCCCAACCCCTTCCCAAGGACGCCATCACAGCACCCGCCGAGCGCTCTGATGACGTCCTTCCAGCGCAGTGTCCAGACACGCTGTGTCGGAAGAGACGTGGAAGAGGCGCCCGCCATCTCTTCCGGAACCCTTTTTGTCGCTTCAGGAAAAAGCGGTATTTTAGCGCTCCTTCCAGGGCCAGCAAAAGGGTAGATTGGGGCCGAGGAGTGGGGCAGCCTTGGCCCCAATCCTCCACTTCCCAGGGCGGCCCATGGCCGTCCGTCTGCAAAGCCCCTTAGTCTATCCATTTTTTTCATTTCAGTCACCTTCAATAGCCAATCATCCACAGTTGTTTTTCCCATTTTGGTGCTATTAATAGTCTCGCAGCTGAGACCATATATAAAAGAATTCTTCAATATTTTTCCACTTCTGTGCTATTAACAGTCTTGCAGCTGAGACCATATATAAAAGAATTCTCCAATATTTTCTCTGTAACCTCTGGTCTGTTTGATTTAACGTATTTAATAGATATATTTTTTTGTGGGTTTTTAGGGCTGTGTGGCCATGTTCTAGAAGTTTCTTTCTGACGTTTCACTAACATCTGTGGCGAAGAGAATGCTGGAATGGAAGAGTGGGTATATATATATACTGTGAGACCCTGGGTAGGGATGAGTGATTCCCATGTTAACTGTGGACTGTATACCCAGGGTCTCACATTATATATATATATATATATATATATATATATATACCCACTCTCTTTCATTCCAGCATTCTCTGAAGATGCTAGCCACAGATGCTGGCAAAACGTCAGAAAGAAACTCTTCTAGAACATGGCCACACAGCCCAAAAAACCCACAAAAAACTATGGATGCCGGCCATGAAAGCCTATGACTTCATAATAGATACATTTCCAGTTTCAATTCATACTTAACTTTAAGAATATCTTGAATTGTTTCATAGATTTTCTTCCAGTAAATTTTCATCTTAGAGCATGCATCTCCACCAAATATAAAGCCAAGATCCAACATTTGGTTTACATTTCCAACAAACATTCGAATTTGTATTATAAATTTTTGCAATCTTTGCTGGAGTTAGATACCATTTTTGTTCCATCTTCCAATAGTTCTCTTTTAAATCTTGTGATTTAGTAAATTTCTCAGTTTTCCTTCTTGTATATTCCCAGCTTTCCAAATCAATTGTTTTCCCTATATCCATTGCCCATTTAATCATGTTTTCTGAAATTAAATCGCCTTCTTGTTTTCTATCCAGCAATATTGTATACAGTTTACTTGTGCCTTTCTTTTTCTGATTTCGTCAGGATCTCATCTAATTCATTTGACTCTTCTTCAAAGTCTTCTATTTTGCTATACATCTTAAATCTTTCCATCAGTTGTGTATACAATAACCAATGCATTCTAGGATCTAGCTGTTCCAACTCCCCAATTCCTTTAATTTCAAAGTTATTTTCTCCTGATTTTTTTAAGTATGTCCTTATATCTCAAACAAGTATCCACCACAGTCCATCTTCCAAAAAAAGCTTCATGTGGAGATATCCATAACAGAATTTTTCTATATATCTTCTTTCATAAAATCATAGAATCATAAGAGTTGGAAGAGACCACAAGGGCCATCTAGTCCAACCCCCTGCTATGCAGGAACTCCCAATCAAAGCATATGGGTTTCTTCCCATATCCTTAAAAGTGCTCTCCTTACCACATGGTGTTTAAATTCTTTACTTTCCCATACAATGCAAATTCATGCCACCCAAATCGGTTGTTAAAACCTTCAATATTTAATATTCTTGTATTTTTTAATAGGATCCAGTCAAATAACCAATTGAGTGCATTGGCATGGCGGTATAATTCTAGATCTGGGGCACTTCTCCTTCCTGCTTCTTTACGTTGCATCATCATTAACCAAATAACTCTTGCTCTTTTTCCCAAATAAATGCTCTCAAATCTCTATGCCATTCTTTGAATACTTTTGAATTGTGTATAATCGGGATACGCTGAAATAAAAAGTTCATTTTAGGTTATAGTGCCATCTTAATTGCTTCGACTCTCCCTGTCATTGTCAAGTTCAGTTTATTCCAATTTATCAAATCATTCTTGATTTCTTTCCATTTTGTTTTATAATTATTATCAAACAAGTCCATATTCCTCTTGGTTAACCAAATTCCTAAGTAGTTAATCATTTTGGAAGGACAAAGTACGCTGTTTGGGAGTACTCCTGGACTCATCCCTGCAGTCGTCATCTCAAGTAGATGCAATGGCCAGGAGTGCTTGGAACCAGCTTCGGCTGAATCGCCAACTGCGCCCCTACCTGGACCGAAGGGACCTTGAAGCAGTAGTACTTGCCCTGGTAATCTCTCGTTTGGACTTCTGTAACGCACTCTACATGGGGCTACCTTTGTACCAAGTTCGGAAGCTTCAACTGGTTCAAAATGCGGCAGCCAGACTGGTCGCCAGAACATCTAGAGCGGACCACATTACACCAGTATTAAAAGCTCTTCACTGGCTGCCGATTAGCTTCCGGGCGCAATACAAAGTGTTGGTCATCACCTATAAAGCCCTACATGGCTTGGGTCCGAGTTACTTGAAGGAACGCCTCTCCCCACACAATCCGTCCCGCACCCTCAGAACATCAGGGAAGAATTTACTAAACTACTGTAAAACTAAATTAATATCTACTTCCCAAAGATCATTCACGGCTGCAGCCCCCCAGTTATGGAATGGCCTGCCGGAGGAGATTCGTCTTATTTCCACGCTAGAGGCCTTTAAGAAGGCACTTAAGATGGAGCTTTTCCGGCGGGCCTATCCACCTGACCTCCCTAACTGATTAGATATGACCATCTTATAAGGACCTCCCGGGTGAAAAAAGATTACATCACTCATGGCATAGACTTGTATTGCAATTTTATTATTGTTTTAATTATTGCTGTTATTTTATTGTTTTTACTGCTGGGTTTATTGTTTATTAATGTTCTTTTTATTACTGTTGTGGTTTTATTGTTATGTTTTCTTTCTTTATTGATTGTATTACTGTACATTTTGTACATTTTATCCTTGTACTCCCGCCTTGATCCGTAGGGAGAGGCGGGAAATATAAATAAATTATATTATTATTATTATTATTATTATTAAATGGATCTCTTCTTTTTTTGTCATATTCTTAGTCATTATAACTGTTTCCCCCCGATTAATTTTAAAACCCAACATTTTACCAAAATCTTCTATTATTTGGAAAGTTTTTCTGATTTGTAACTTTGGGTCCTCTAGAACAGGGACCGGCAACCTACGGCCCGGGGGCTGGTTAAGGCCCCGGGCCCCAGACTTACTGGCCCAGGCCGTAGGTTGCCGCCGCCGCCGCTCACCGCCGTCGGGGTGCGTTTTCGGCTGCGCTTGCTGCGGCCGCCATTTTGGAAGTCAAAATGGCGGTCGCGACGCGTTTGCGCATGCACAGTACTCTTGCGTACGTGCAAACGCATCGCAGCCGCGATTTGGACTTCCAAAATGGCGGCCGCGACATGTGCCACGGCGGCTGTGGCCGCACACGCTACGGCGGCGGCCGTGTGCGCGAGGGGTCGCACACAGCGGAGGAGGGTGCGTGTGTGCGCATGAGCGCACGCGCCGCCATTCCCCCTCTACTTTGCCCAGCCGAGACCTGGGCGATGGGAGACCGGCCCAGGTCTCAAAAAAGTTGCCTGTCCCTGCTCTAGAATAATAACCAAATCATCTGCAAAGGCTTGTAATTTGTACTCTTGTTCTTTAATTTTCATCCCTTTTATACCTTTCCGGCGGGCTTACCCACCCGACCTAAAATAACACTAGACAATGATCCCCCAGGAAGGAAGACCTCCATTATCACCTGGATTTGCTTTAGTAAATGTAATTGTCAATTTTATTGTTAATGTTAATGTTAAATTTATTGTCTTACTGCATTTGTAATTTTAATGTTTGTTTTAAGAATTTTTATTGTAATTTTGTCATCTTTTTATTGGCATGTTTTAAACCTTGTTGTTTTATCTCTATTGCTGTACTCCCGCCTCGATCCATTGGGAGAGGCGGGACATACAAATTATTATTATTATTATTATTATTATTATTATTATTATTATACCATCCCCTTGCCTTATTCTGTTCATTAGTAGTTCCATTACCATTATGAGTAACAGTGGTGATAATGGAAAACCTTGCCTTGTTCCTTTTGCGATTTTAAATTTATCCGTACGTTTCCCGTTTGTGTTTTGTGTCTTTTTTAGATTGGGAGCCTGAGGGTGGGGAATTGTCAAATAAACTATTTGTAAGTCTTTCTGGGAGCCTTTTTGGATGAAAGGAGGGGTTGTTGTTGTTGTTGTTATAGTGCCATTGATGTACATAGTGCTTTACAACAGAATAAAACATTTGCAACTACTTCAATATAAAATACTAAAATGCTAAAAATGCAATAGTAAATACAATAAATATCTGTAAATCATACAAATGTTTAAAATAAATAAATGGCTGGAAGGACTATTGTTGAGGAGCCAACATGGTGTAGTGGTTTGAGATTAGGGCTATTACTCTAGAGACCAGGGTCCAAATCCCCTGCTCAGCCACGGAAACCCACTGGGTGACCTTAGGCAAGTCACACTCTCTCAGTCTCAGAGGATAGCAAAGACAAACTGCTTTCTAAACAAACCTTGCCAAGAAAATTCCCGTTCACCTTAGGGTTGCCATAGGTCAGAAATTACTTGAAGGCATGTGACAACAACCAGTTATCAGAGTGATCTTCTGTCCTATTTGAAATCACCAATTCCTGTTTCTATAAAATTCTATGCCTTCTGCAGCCTTCCACATGTGAGGTGTGATCTGGATGTGCAATGGTGCTGCATGGGCAATCCTGTGCCTACAACCCTGCATTGAGTATGGGCATTCTATATCAGACAAAAATGCCCAACCATTTCGGCGGGGGGGGGGGGGGGGCTTAGACAGGCATAAGACAGCCCCAGAAATCTGAACAGATTTGGTGCATCTCTCTTAGCAGTGAATATAAGTAGCTCTTGCAACAGAAGTGGAGTCTCCCTTATCTAAAATGCTTGGGAGCAGAAGTGTTTTGGATTTTGCAAGTGTGACAAAGCTTGTCCCAGAGATTCTGCTGGGTGTCAAAGAGCATCACTGCAACACCCATCATGCACACACTGACAGCAAGGGCTCTCTCTCTCTCTCTCTCTCTATATATATATATATATATGGATTTTGGGATATTTCCATGTGCATAAGGATATATCTTGGAAATGGGACCCATGTCTAAACATGAAATTCATTTAGGTTTTGTATAGATCTTGTATGCATAGCTTGAAGGTAATTTTATACACAATATTTTTAATAATTTTGTGCATGAACAAAGTTTTGTACACTGAACCTTCAGAAAGTGATGGTGTCAGAACCTCAGCCACGCATCTGGACAATTTTGGATTTTGGAAATCCAGATAAGAGAGACTCAACCTGTATATGTTCCCTAGAACTTCCAGCTTCTCTGCCCAACTGCACCCCCCCCCCCACCCCCCGGAACAAATTTGCAGGAGTAAAACAATTTTTAATTTTGAAATTCAAATGATTTTTTATAGTAAATTATATTTAAAAAATCCCAGGTGTCACAGCTTAACTGTTACCTCTCCATTTGAGTGAAGTGTCCGCACTCTTCAATGTGGCTACGGCTGAGCTGTGGAATCTACAAAGAAAGAAAGAAAGAAAGAAAGAAAGAAAGAAAGAAAGAAAGAAAGGTTAAAATCAATATATTTTCGACAAAAGGGATCAATGCCAAGGGCCATCTCATCCAGGAATGGTTGCTCCCTTGGACATCACTTTTGTGGCTCCTAAAGCATTCCCCATCCCCCAAAGTCCCCAACCCTGCAAACTGTTTGTTTAAATGGTGCAATTCTAGGGCAATATCCCCTCAAATTGCTCAGAAAGTCTCTCAAATGCATGGAAACATGCAAAAATATCCCCACATCAGATCCTGTACTACCTCCAAATATCTCAATTTTCTTCTGGAGTCACTCTCAAAAATGGCAACAGGAAGAAATACTCCTTAATTTCCTCTTGCCATTTTGAGCTCTACAGAGGAAGGCAGAGGAATGTGGGCTTGCTATTGGAGTGTGTGACCTTTAGAGTGGGATCTGTGGCAGGTGGGAACTAGCCCTCGCCCCAATCTAGTCCAACTCCTGCCTATGCAGGAAACTACCACTAAAACACCCCAAGGGATGGTGGCATTATGTCAAGCAATTTATGATCCTAATAATATTAAAAGATCCAGTTTCTTCCTTCCATACAACAAACTCACAACAGCATTCTGAACTAAAGGTTTCCAGGCAATCTTCAAGGGCAGCCCCACGTAAGGTACATTACAGTAATCCAATCTGGAGACTATACGGAAAGGTGGTTAAGAAACTCACAGGACTGGCACACTGGTGCATAACAGGCTGATAACACCCTCACCTGTTCCTCCATGCCCTTGCTCATCATTGGGTGGAGAACAATGTCCTTCCCAGCAGTAACCATCAGTGCAGGGACTCTGATCTGTGGATTTAAGAGAAGCAAAGAGAGTTGTTACCATTTAGAGCAGGGAATAGCCATTAGTTAATGCAAGCATGGGCAACTGCAGAGGGTGTGGAGGCCGCATCCCTCCCTAAAGTCCCCTGCCACACTGCACTGACACATTTCAGCCTGCTGGAAGTGATGTTGTTACAGCACTTCCAGCTGCCATTTTGCTTTATTCCAGAGATCTTGGAGGATGACATTTCTGAACATAGGATGAAGACAACTGAAGATGGGCCTGTGCTGCCCCCAGCAATCCAGCCAGCCACTACATGGCTGTGGCCAGGACACAGGAAAAAGAAGAGACTGGATTTAGGGGAGTGGTCCTTAAGTCTTCCCATCAAGGTTTCTCAACATGCAAGAAGCCCCTTTTTCATTTCTTCCCCTGCCCAAGTCTTCAGATATTCTTTCCATTTCTAATACCACTAACAGCAGGGGTATAGCTATAGGGAAGGTGGCAAAAGAACGGCATTGTCATCACAAATAAGATTTGTCTCTCCAAAATCAAATATTATGAAAATGCACATAATTAAAACAATTTGCAATAAATTTGGGGACTGAAGGAAAATTTCAGTGTGTGTGTGTGTGTGTGTGTTTGAAAAGTCTTATCCAAGAGCCAGTGCCTTCATTTTGATCCTCTTGGTAGCTATGCTCCTAAGTAGAAGCAATAATGAGAAACAAACAACAAAAAATAATTATATTGTTAGCTCTAGCCTTTGAGATTAGAGTAAATGAATGACTAAGAAGTTAATAAACCCAATGCTTTGATATCACTTACATACACACACACACGGTTTTTCCAGAACCCAAAGCAAGCTAAACACACATTGCTACAGACATTTTGAGAATAAAAGGAGCTGTAAAAATGGTGTTTTGTCTCAGGAGATTAAGAGATGGGAGTGGAAACCTTCTCTGATATGTTTCAGTTTTCAACACTTGGCACATGAAACTGTTTTACAAACACAGAATCCTAGACTTGGAGTTTGGAATGAGTCCTATGCCCAGACCTGAATTCAGTGCTCCAGATGAGGCCTGACTAGTGTAGAATATAAACAAAAAATAATGACCACAGAGGATTTATAGAAATTCAACCTAGATAACAAGGAAAGCAAAACGGTTAAAGATTTCCCATATCTTGGATCAAACTTTGATCAGAATGGAGATTGAAGAAAACAGAAGATTAGGAATGGGAAGGGCAGCTATAACAGAACTAAACAAGATCCTAAAGTGTAAAGATATACAGCTGAACAAAAAAGTCAGAATTGTCCAAGCTGCTGTAGTCCCCATCACCATGTATGTATGTGAGAGTTGGACAGTGAAGACAGCCCATAGGAAGAAAATTCATTTAAGATGTGATGCTGGAGAAGACTACTGAGGACACCATGGACTGCTAAAAAGACCAATAAATGGGTCCAAGAACAAATCAAGTCTCCCTGAAAGCCAAGATGACTAAACTGAGGCTATCATACTTTAGCCACATCATGAGAAAGAGAGGAAGACCACATGCCAGATAGATAGACTCAATAAGGGAGACCATGGGCTTGAGCCTACAGGAACTGAGCAAAGAGGTAGAGGATAGCGGGGCTTGGGTATGTCTCATCACAGGGTCACCATGAGTCAAGGTCAACTCAATGAATGCTAACAACAAAATGACTTCCCTTGGCTTGGAAACTATGGTTCTATTAATGCAGGCTTCATATGCATTTTCCTCTCCTGGATGAAAAGCCATCAAATTTGAGCAAAGTAGATTCTCACAGGTGGATTAACCTTCAGATAGTGGTCTCCTCCATTCCTCTACCTACAGCAGAAGTGGACTGTTCTGAGGGTTGATTTTCACCCCCACACCTCCGTGATGGGCTATGCCAACCTGTCTCTGGTGACCGAGAAGTGACCAGCTTTGGGCTATTTTTCTACAGTTTAGGAATGGGGTTGTGATAGGGTCAAATAAAGTCAAGCCATCACGTTTTGGCGCTTTTTGTAGTTATTTGGGTTATTTTGGGGGCTGGGTTTCACTTCTTCTGGGCATTGCCCAAAAGTATTGGGGTGGGTTTCACCTCCTCTGGGCACCCTCTAAAATTATTTGGGTGTGCCTAGATTCTTGGGAATCCAACCCTTTTGGTGGCCACATATGACCCATAGGACATGTACTCCCCATCTGGCCTGTAGGCTTGTGGTTGCTCATTGAGGTTTGTGTTAGAGAAGAGAACAAAGGAACCTTCTTCTGCCCAAAGGCCAAACATGTGACACGATCTTCTTCTCACAATCTCTTAGCATACCTTTCTGGTACGGGCAGAAGCATTCCAGCGCCAGTTTGCCTCCATGTTTCGATACCAGTTCACTGGCCCCCTGAAAGAGGTGAAAAAGAGAGAGAAACAGATTTATACAGGCCAACAAAAAGGTCTCTTAGCACTACTGCTGAGCCCTCCAACGAGCTAAATCTTAATTTTCAGGCATCAACAGCACAAGTAATACAGCCGAGAGAAAGTGATCCTATGTGGCAGGTTATTCACAGAAAGCAAAATAAAGAACTAACTTTTCCAGAGGTAGAGAAGTTTCCTGATGATCCTGTGTACCATTTTGGTAGCTGCTGAGCATTATTATCCACACATACCCCAGAACAAACTTTGCCAAGAAAACCTCATGATAGGTTCACCTAAGGGTTGCCTTAAGTTGGAAATGACTTGAGGGTACACAACAACAACCACCCTCCCACATCCAAATAGCACAGGAAAGATGCTGTGTGATAAGTTATCATTGTTGGGGGACTCAGAAGTGAGGGTTAAGGGGTAGAGAAATGGGTGGTGGTGAGATAAGACTGGAAGGGAGGCAGGCATGATCCAAGTCTTTTCTGTAAAAGAATTTCATTGTAACAACAAAAAAAAGGTGTAGTATGGGAAAGTGTGGAGAAGTATGTTTATTGATTATAACAAATAAGAATTAAGCCCATCTGAAATTTAAAATTGTGTGTAGTTTATTAAGGCAACTGTAACATTCACTAGTCAGTTCTCACAATCAGACTCACCAGACTGGATCTATACGTTCTTAATAAAGGTTTCCTGAGTTTTAACTACTGAAGCCTGATTTTCTGAACTTGTAATCCTGCAGGATTCTGACACCCTGGACCTATTGGAGAATCCTGCACAGGTGCAGCCCTTATGAAGGGAGTAGGTCTTTTTACAAAGACTAGCCCACCAAAACAGAAACAATGACTCTAGCTCCCCCATTCCTCCTTTACCTTAATCCAGATTTCTGAAACTGCTGGATGTAGTACTGGAGCACAGGCTCTGGCAGGAGAGAACTTGGTGGCGGGTCTTCGGGAAATCCTACTAGCAAACCTCCTGTAGAGCGAAAAGGGATTCTGTCACCAAAGTGATGCTGCAAGGACATTCGGTTGTAAGTGGCATGTGCTAAAGAGTTATGGAAACACAGCTCCCCCAGAATGAATGCCTTTGTGTGTCTGAGCTGGAGCCTCTACTTACATATGTTTGCAAACTGTCAGTCGGGTGTGACACGCTAACTGTTTTCCTCTCACTGCATAGTTCTGAAATCACACTACGCTAATGTGTAGGCACAGACGCGAAAGCAGCAGTGTATTATTATGAATGTGTAGAGGCAATCTTGGCTCCTCAAAAGACGAAGGAGTAGCACTCAACTTTCAAAGGCGAAACTCAAAATTTCATGCAAACAATATCAAAGCAGAATGTCTCATCATAGGTTTGGATTCACTGAATCATTGACTTTAAAGCAGGAAAGGAAAGTAAGCATTAGGTTAGAGAACGGGTGAGAACTGTATGGCTATCAAGATGTTAGGAGGGCATCCCCAGAAAAATCTAGTCCAACCCCCTGCCTAGCAAGAATACACAATTAAAGTACTCTGGAAAAATGACCATCCAAGCTCTGATTAAAGACCTCCAGAGGACAGCCCACCACCCAATAAGGCAGTCCATTCTACTGTTGTGCAACTCTAGCGGTCACAAAGTTTTCCCTAATATTAAAGTAGAATTTCTTTTCTTGTAATGTGAATCCATGGATTTGTGAGCTAGTCTCTGGAACACCAGAAAACAAGCTGGCTCCATCTTCTAGATGGCTTCCCTTCAGATATTTAAACATGGCTATATCATGTCCCCTCTCAGCCTTCTTTTCTTCTAGCTAAACATACACAATTCCCTCAGCTGTTCCTCACTAGCTTGGTTTCCGGAACTCAAGTCAACTCACAGACTTTTCTTCTCCGAGCTAAACAAACCCATTTTCCTAACTCATTTCTCTTAAGAGTTGGTGTCCGAACCTTTTTCCATCTTGGGTGCCCTTCTTTGGACACATTCCATTTTTTCAAAACTTTCTTGAACTGTGGTGCCCAGATCTGGACACAGGATTCCAGGTGAGGCTTGACCAAAGCAGAATAGAGCACAACTATTACTTCCCTCCATCTAGACACTACATTCCAAATGATGCAGGATCAAATTGGCCTTTTGAGTAGTAAATCACACTGTTGAACATGTTTAGCTTTTCATCTACAAAGACCCCTAAATTACTTTCACAGATACTACTTAGAAGCCATATGTCATCCATCCATGCCATTTATTTTTCCCACCTACATTAGTACCACACATTTCTCCTTGTTAAAATTCATTTTGTCAATTTTGGCCCAGCTCTCCAATCTATCAATGTCACTTTTGAATTATGATCCTTTCTTCTGGGGTGTTGATGGACTTGAGGGTGACCCAAGATGTTCAAAAATCTGGAAACCAAATCCTAGAAGGAACAGCTGAGGGAGCAGGGTATGTTTAGCCCAGAGAAAAGAAGACAGTAATAATCAAAGATCTGAAAGGCTGTCATATGGAAGATGGAGTGAGTTTTGTTTTCTGCTGCTCCAGAGGATAGGATCCTAATAATAATAATAATAATAATAATAATAATAATAATAATAATATATAGCCCACCCCTCTGCACAACAATCGAGGCGGGTTACAACATTTAAAACAAACAAACGAATTAAAACATTCCCTCATCCCCTAATCCTACCCTCCCAACCCCTTAAAACAGGATTAAACTAGAAGAGATTAAAATACACTTATCCATTAAAACAATAACAGGAAAATCAGACTACAATGGGGACATAGTAATAATAAAAACTGAAATCTCATCTCCCTAAAGCAGATGCTATTCCGGGAAGGCCTGCCAGAAGAGATCCGTCTTCACTGCCTTTTTAAAGGCAGTATGAGTAGTAATGAGACGGATCTTGTCCGGCAGGCCATTCCATAGCCTGGGAGCGGCCGCAGAAAAGGTCCTAGTTTTTATTGGCTGTAACAGATTCCTCCCAGAGGACCGAAGGGCACGGGGGGGGGGGGATCATATGGGGAGAGGCGGCCCCTAAGATAAAATGGACCCAAGCCATGTAGGCGGTCCCTAAGATAAGATGGACCCAAGCCAAATACATGGGTGTAGAGATTTGGAGTTCCTGGAAGAATTGGCGAGGAGGGACAGTTATCTATCTCTTACATTCACCCCACACATGTATGCTTAGATATCCATAACACAGCAATTGGGTGTTTGCTAGTTAAAGCTTTTGGGCGTTATTAATTCAACCAAAGACTGTTACTTAAATGTTTAAAAACTTTTAAAAATTTAAAATCTGTTTTTAACTCATTATATATTGTTTAATATATTTTAGCTTATTTATAATTCCTTACTCTTTTTAGCCTGTTTAGCCTGTCTTCATGCTATTTGTAAGCTGCCTTGAGATAAAGTCATAGAAGCATAGAGTTGTAAGAGACCTCAAGGGCTATCCAGTTTAACCCCCTTCTGTCATGCAGAAAAACTCAATCCAAGCCCTCCCTGTGAAAGATGGCCATCCAGACTGTTTAAAAACCTCCAAAGAAGGAGACTCCACTATCATCCCAGGCAGTGTTTTCCACTGTCACTCTTGCTGTCAGAAAGTTTTCCTGAAATAGGACAGGGTATTTTAATAAATAATAAAATTAATCAAGAAGTTCCATAGCAAACAACAACGACAACTATTATTATTATTTCACTTTCAATAGTTGCATCCTCTCTAGCAGGCTGAACAAGGTCAGCTCACATTGAAGAGATAGATAAGAATGTTTCCACCATGGAAAGCCTGGGAAACTACTTCTTTGTTAGTCAGGATTAGGCAAATTCCCCTGTCTTTACCTGGAAAAGTAAAGCACCATTTAGGACAAGAGAGGAATCACAGAGTTGGCCATCAAGTCTCACCTGTGTCCTGCTAGCTCAGCGTAGGATCTCCAGCTAGAGCATCCCCAGCAGGGAGTTGTCCAGCCTCATTATGAAGACCCCCAGAGAAAGAGACCTCACCACCACTCTAGGCAATGATTCTATTGCTGTACTGTCAAGAATGTCCTTCTAATGTTCAACTGAAATCTACCTTCTTGCAACTTCAAACCATGAGACCTAATCTTACCCTCTGGGGCAACAGAAAACAAAACTGCCCCCTCCTCTCTGTGACAGCCTTTGAGATATTTAAAGAGGGCAATCATGTCTTCTCTATCATTTCCAATCCATGTTACAAAAGAAGGGATAGATCAGATAACTGGCCTCATTCTGAGTTGTTATATTTTGCCCACAACTCAACCCAGAAACCTGGTCCATTGGGGTAACATTCTGTTCATCATGGGGATACCAGTTGACAGCCACAGTGATAAAGGACTTCTTCAATCAGCTGAGTTACATGAGCTAGCTTTGCCACTGCCTTGGGTTTTATGGCTGCATCCCATTTGATAGGAGCATGAAACCAATAAGCCATTGTTCTGGTGCACCTGTAACTATGTTTTTTGACAGACCGTCAAGGCTGAGTTGGCCTGTGAACTGAGTGGATCAGGGCCCCAGAATTATTATATAGTACTATCCTCATATCTGTGAGGGATACATTCCTGGACTTACAATGGAAACGTAAAAGTGCAGATAGTTGTAATCCCTGTTGGAAAGAATGACTTCTGATGGAAGCTTACCATAGAATTGTGCTATAGGACCTAGAAATGCCTAGAGAGAACAGCTCTCTAGGAACCTCTAAGTCCTCCAACGCGATACCAGCAGAAGCATACCATAGAATTGAACTGGATGACTTAGAAAAAGCCTAGGCAGGACATATTTTTTCAGATGCAGAAGTGAAATCACGGGTGCCAATCTTGCAGATATGGGGATCATCCTGTAGTGAGTTCAAACTACAAGAAAATATTAGTAGGAACTTCCTGATGTCATGAGCTGTTCCACAGTGGTAGGGACTATTTCAGAAGATGGTGGATTCTCCTTCACTGGAGGTTTTTAAACAGATTGGAGGCTACCTCTCAGGGATGCTTTCATAGTGGACTTCTGCATGGCAGAGGACTGGACTACAGATGGCCTTTGAGGTCCTTTCTAACTATGATTTTCTGAGCTCAGGGTTGTTCAAGTAAAAGAATGTCACCTATATTATTTGTAATCCATGTGCCAAATGAAGGGAAAGAGTCTCATTGGCTGATCTTTGTCCCATTACACTGTTTGTAGCCTAAACTTGGCTGAAAATATGACTTGGAAGAGACAAGAATTTTACTTTTAGTTTTTATGTCTAGAATTTTGGGCTAATTTTCTGCAAAGTCTGGTTGGTTTGGGGAAGTTTTGGTGTCTGTGTGTGTGTCTGCGTGTGCATTAAATGTGTTTCAAAATGTTCTAACTTTGTGTTTTTACCAGAATTGGTGTCTGGTTTTTTTTTTAACTTTTGTACTTAATAGATTTTTTGTTTGTTTGTTTAGGTGCTGTTCTTGTGTGCCTTCAAACCATTTTTGAATGATGGTAACACAAAGGTGAACTTATCATGGTGTTTTCTGGATAGGATTTGTTTGGGAGTTCAGTTTTGCCATGGCCTTCCTCTGAGATTGAGATAGTGTGACTCAAGGTAACCAAGTGGGCTTCCATGGCTCAGCAAGGATTCAAACCTTGGTCTTAGGTCATTGTCCAATGTTCAAAACACAATACACACTGGCTCCTTTACTTTGTTTTAATTTGTTGTCCCTGTAATGGGAGAATGACGGGATATAAAAATTAATTTAATAAGTAAAATATCTAAGTAAGTAAGTAAAATAAAATGTCCTGCTGTGCTTGATTTTAAATTGTCTTAAACTGTTTTAACTATCTTTCTATTGTTTGGTTGTAAACTGTCTAGTGTGCTAATATCTTCCTAGTCTATTTAAATTACACTTACAGTTTTTGAATTCTTTCTAAACTGTTAAAATTGATTTTATTGCACACTATCCTGAGATCTTTACATATAAAGAGAGATGGAAATATCTGGACAAACAAACAAATGAATTAAAAAATGGGTGTGACTTCACTTCTCCCCCTCCTTATCTAAATGGTACAAGGGAGACAAGGTCTAATCCTAAAACCAGGACCGTGGAGTCGAGACACAAAACCTTCAACTCAAACGCCTCTGTTTTTCTACTGTCCAATTGTGACACCTCCATGAATGGCAAACATACACATTGGGCCCATGGTATCCACTGGAGCTTGGTTTGAAGACCTTCCATGGATACCAAAATCCATGATATTCAAGTCCCATTAAATCCAATGGGGAAGTAAAGAAGTGTCCCTTATATAAAATGGCAAAATCAAAGTTTGCCCTTTGGAATTTATATATTTTTTTAAATATTTTCAAGCCATGAATGGTTGAATCCATGGATAAAGAATCAAGTGGATACAAAGGACTGACTGTATTAATGGGTCATAACAAATTTACAGTAGAAAAACTATAGCGTAAGGCTAAATTTCATCACCACTATGTGAACCGTCAGGCTTTGCTTAGATTGGTAGAACATAAATAAACTATATTTATTTGACTGACAATTGTGAACAAGAAAACTTTCCTAAATTCCTATGACTGTAAATACACAACAAACTAGGTATTTAATATTATAAGCTTCTACAATGAAGCCAGAATTGGAGCTGGTACATTTCTACAGACTCAAATTCCACCCAAAATGGCTTCCGACTCCATAGTCCTACCTGCAATGACTTTTAAGAACATGGCAACTGCTCTCCTTTTCCCATAGTCTTACCTCGTGCGCGTACATTCTTGATGTCCAGTGAAGTGCCCTCCATCCTGTCCTATAAAGAGAGTGTTTGAAATAGGAACAGAAAGAATATTTGTCATTATTCATTTTCTTGCAGGGGATCTGTGTTCTCAAAATGCAGGAAACCCCACTGGGATCAGCAGGTGTGTCCACAAAGCAGTCATGTGCGAGTTTTTGTCGGCCAACTCCACAGGGCCCCAATTTTCACTTTTAGACCATAGTTATCCATGTGACCTGGTGGTCCCAAAGTTAAAGACTTTTGGAAATTCCTAACCTTAGTTGTGGAATAACAGGTCCAAACACGGCACCATTGCAAAGTACTATTGCTCCTTTCCATCTTTAGGGGACCCAACAATCACTACAATTGAAATGAAGCCCTATGAGAAATGGCATTGCTACATTGCTACATTGAACTACATCTAACTTAGAATCATAGAATCACTGAGTTGGAAGAGACCATGAGGTCCCTCCAATCCAACCACCTGCCATGCAGAAACTCACAACCAAAGTATTCCTGAAATATGCCCATCCAGCCTCTGTGTACAAATCTCCAAAGAAGGAAACTCCACCACTGTCCAAGGGAGTGTAGAGAAGAGTGAGATGTTTATATGATAGCAATCTTGAAATATTTGGAAGGATGTCATGCAGATGATGGAGCTAGCTTGTCTTCTGTTGCTCCAGAAATAACTAGAACATGAACTAATGGATTCAAATTACAAGGAAAAAGATTCCACCTAAATTTTAGGAAGAACCTCTTTTGTAGGAACTGTTTGGCAATGGAATGGTCTGCCTTGGAGATGGATGGACTCTCCTTTGGAGGTCTTTCAAAAGAAGCTGGATGGGCATCTTTCAGGAATACTTTGGTTGTGCATTCCTGCATGGCAGGAGATTGGACTCTAAGATTCTATGATCCTATGATTCCAACATAAAAGCCTGAAATCAGTGTTGTTGGGGAGCTGCAAGAATGGAAGCTTGCAAAGAACTGGAAATCCTTAGACAAACTGTGCTTAAGAACCTAGCTTAACAGGGCATGGTGTGCTGCCCTACTTGAAAAGCCCTTGTGGGTTAGGAGGCAATACAGAAATATCTTAAATAAATAAATCAAAGGCAACATTTAAATTAAGGTCCTTGCATAATGAAAATCAATGCAACAACTTTGTAAATGTATTGTCTTTGCCTATGAAGAATCATCCTCATGGTGTCCACAGCAAAAGGAGGGGAAGTTTTGGTGAAACCTATTTCAGTGGACATATAATTATTGACAATATTGACTCTGGAGCTGAACAAGATAAATGAAAAACTTGATTGCATTGCAAAGATGTAAGGCGATAAAGAAGACAAAAACAAAACACAACAAAATGTATTTAACACCAATACTGTTTATAGGTTGCTGCGGTGGCCAGAAAGAGCCTTTGCCTAGCTTTGGCTAGTTCTCTGGTCATGTCTCTTCTTGGGGAAGGCAGATCTGGCCTCAGTGGTTTATGCCTTAGTTACCTCCCATATAGACTACTGTAATGCGTTCTTTGTGGGGTGCCCTTGAAAAGTGTTTGGAAACTGCAGCTAGTGCAAAATGCAGCAGCCAGACTGGTGTCAGGTGTGCATGTTAGAGACTGTTTAAACCCCGGTCTTGCAAGGACTGCACTAGTTCCGATTTGCTTCTGAATTCAATTCATGGTGCTGGTGTTGACCTACAAAGCTCTAAACCAGGGACAGGCAACCTTTTTGAGACCTGGGCCGGTCTCAAAAAGGTTGCCGCTCGGCTGGGCCAAGGGGGGGGGGGGGGGAAATGGCGAAGCGCGCGCGCACATGCGCACGCACACCCTCCTCCTGCGCGCGCGATCCCCCACGCACGCTGCCGGCGCGGCCAGTACCGCCGCCGCCGCCGCCGTAGCGCGCACCGCTGCAGCTGCCATGGCGCGTGCGCGGCCGCCATTTTGGAAGCCAAAATGGCGGTCGCGACGCGTTTGCGCATGCGCAAAAGTATCGCGCATACGCAAACGCGTCGCGACCGCCATTTTGGCTTCCAAAATGGCGGCCGCGACAAGCGCGCCCGAAAACGCTCCCTGGCAGCGGCGCACGGCGGCAGCCTTCGGACGGGGGCGGTAAGTCTGGGGCCCGGGGCCTTAATCGGCCCCCGGCCGTAGGTTGACGGTCCCTGCTCTAAACAATTTGGGGCAAAGATATTTGGAAGACCAATGGCCCCTCCCAAATGAGCCTGCCAGAAATTTGAGATTATCAGAAGTGGCCCAACACCTTGTGAAGACAGTTTGGTGGGTACACGTAACAGGGCTTTCTCTGTAGCGGTGCTTCACCTGTGGAAATCCTGCCCAAGAAGGTTAGCTTGGCCCCATTGCTTTTCAACTTCCAGTGGGCAGCCAAAACACTGCTGTTCTGCATGGCATTCAGTGTTTGAAACTGCTGTTTTAACTGTTTTAAAACTGGATTCTAAGATTATTTTTAGACTTTCTTTGGGAGTTTTTAAAGAGTATTTTAATGTGTTTTTAAAATGTTTTATTTTTGTACAGCCAGCCCTCCATATTGATCGGCTAGCTATCTGCGGTTTGGAGAGTCCATGGCTACCTCTGCTCCATATAAATCAAAGACAACGCATGAATGTGGAGACACACGTCACCATCCATAAACTTATATGGACTTGAGATCCAGTGATATTTTGAATCCATGGGAGGTGTGTGAGAGAGGCTGTTTTAATTGGTTTTTATTTGTTCATTGCCTTGGGAGCCCTTGTGGGCTAGGAAGTGATACAGGGAGCCCTGGTGGAGCAGTGGTTAAATGCCTGTACCGCAGCCATCCACAGCCACAAGTTTGTGAATTCAATCCCAGGGGCTCCAAGGCTACTCAGCCTTACATCCTTCTGTAGGTTGCTAAAATGAGTCTCCAGCTTGTTGGGAGCAATTAGCTTACACATTGTAAACCACTTAGGGAGTGCTTAAGTGCACTGATAAGCAGTATAAAATGTACTTGCTCTTGCTCTTTAAATAAATAAATATAGTTCTAGCTTTTGCTAGAAACCCAGCAGTTCAAAAGCATGCAAATGAAAGTAGATAAATAGGTACCACTTTGGTGGGAAGGTAACAGCATTCTGTGCAGTTTTGCTGGCCACATGGCCATGGAATCATCTTTGGACTATGCTGGTTTACAGCTTAGTAATGGAGATGAGCGCTGTCTCCTACAGTCGGACACAACTTGGCAATCTTGTCAAAGGGGAATATCTTTACCTATTAAGATCTTACTTGCTTCTGTCTTGATGCACAGCCTTTTTGTATTGTTACAAAAATTTGAAAATAATTTTAAAAAGCCAAACCACATTCCATTACAGGTGACTGACCTCCTTCCTCCTAGCTGATCGCACCATGGTCTTCAGGAACCTGCTCACGTCCTTCTCCAGTTCAGCCTCTGCAACGCCCTGTGGGGTGCAAGTGTGTGCATTAATCAGCAGTTTATTCAAGATGCAACTTGGAGTGCTACTGGTTCAGTATTATCATTTCCCAGGAGGCTCCATTCCAATCAATGAACTTCCAATGATGATGGAACACCAAAAGAGCACCTTAAGCAGTGATTACCAGCAGCATGATATAGTAGTTTGAATGTTGGGCTAGACCAGGGGTCGGCAAGTTCCCCTTACCTGGGGCCGGGCCGGGGATCCCCTGGTCTTCTGCAGGCCATCGCTGCCCCCCGCCGCCGCTGCGCGCACTGCCACCGTATGCGTCACGGGCGCCATTTGTTTTCCAAAATGGCAGCCGTGACTCGTTTGTGCACGCGCAGTACTCCTGGAGTACTGCACATGCACAAATGAGTCGTGGCCGCCATTTTGGAAAACAAAATGGTGGCTGCGACATGCGCGGCTGCTGCACAGGGGCGGCAGGGTTTGGCGGGGGCCGGTCCAAAGGCCTCAGGGGGGCGGACCTGGCCTGCGGGCCGTAGGTTGCCGACCCCTTGTCCTTTGGGAGACAAGGATTTGAATTTTTGCTCAGCCATTGAATCCCACTGGGTGACTATAACCAAATCACTCTCTCTCTCTCAGCCTCACGGGACGGCAATGCTAAACTTCGTCTGAAAAAATCTTGCCAAACAGACCCTAGGAGAGAGTTGCCGCAAACTGGAATCAATCTGAAGGCAGTGGTTAAAGAGCTGTATTAAGACTGCAGAGACCAGAGTTTGAATTCCTGCTTGCCCGTGGAAACCCACTGGGTGACCTTCGGCAAGTCACACTCTTTCAGCCTTAGAGGAAGACAGTGGCAAACCCCTTCCAAACCAATCTTGCCAAGAAAATCCCATAGTATCAGAAACAACTTGAAAGCACCACCACATCAGTAACAAAAACTCTCAGCCTCATAAACCGGGGTACTTCTCTTTCAAACGACCTGCTCATGAAACAAAATTTGTTCACACTGAACCATCAGTAAGCAAAGGTGTCACGATCTCACCTACCCATGTGGACGATTTTAGAGTATTTTGGAGTTCTGAATGCCAGATAAAGGATACTCAACCTGTAATACTGATTTTGATTATATATTAGATTGATGGGGATCAACAAATAAAAATATATTTATTTATTTATTTATTTAAAAACCTTCAATTCTCAAAAGCTTGTTGGAATACAAATGTCTTTGTGTGGTGATGGAAACACATCACAGAGGGGGTTGTTCTAGCCACTCCAAAAAGGGAGTGTGGGGCAACCACTGAGAAATCCCTGTCTCATGTCCCCACCTGCCATACCTGTAGAGCTGTGGGATTGAGAGAAGGGACTCTCCAGATGATCTCAAAGTCCAGGCAAGTCCTGATATGATTTATCATCTAGAGATCTTATTTATAAGAGGTGACCTGATAGCCATGTTTAAATATTTGAAAGGGTTTCATAATGAGGATGGAGCCATTTTGTTTTCTGCTGTTCCAGAAACTAGGACATGGAGCAGTAGATGCAAACCACAAGAAAAGAGATTCCATCTCAACATTAGGAAGAACTAGTGGAAGATGCTGCCTCAGAGTGTAGTGGAGTATCCTTCTTTGGAGATTTTTAAACAGAGATGGATGGCCATCTGTTGGGAAGACTTTCATGGTGTCTTCCAGCATGACAGAATGGGGCTAGACTGGATAACCCTTGAGGTCCCTTTCAACTCTATGATTCTATAACAACTAACACTTAGCACTGTGCTCACAGAACAGTTGGTCAACCCTCTCGCCTGTTGCTAATTTCCTATGTAGGAGAGCTGAATGCAGTCATTATCCTAGTCCTGTCTCTCCTTCCAAACCCACATCTCCAGTATCTTCATTTTTGGAGTGCAAAACTCCCACTGTTCACTGAGAGCTGCATTTTAGTAAAACTCAAAGCTTTTACTGCTGAATAAAACGGATCAAAAGGGATTCAGGCTTGGCTAAGAAAGATGTTGAATCAAGGACCTGTGTTTTTCATTTCCTAAAAGGCCACAAACATATTTCCCCCTTCTCATCTCCTTGTGTGCCCCAGAAAGAGATGGCAAGGAGCTATGGGGTGGGCAGCAAGAGATTCCCCGCAGTGTCTGATTGCTGGAGCATTGTACAGCTGCTATCCTAGTGAAGGAGGAAAAAATACCACCAGGACAGTTTGTCTTCCTTCAATTAAGAGTGCTCCATTGAGTAAAGTTTTGTTTAAAGTGCCTCAGGAGCAAAAGGAAGAAGAATTTGCATTTCCGGAACTACAAATGTCTTCATAAAGGAACACAGTTGTTGCACTCTTTCAACTCCTGGCAGCCTCATCAGTCAGACCGCAGAACTCTGCTTTCTCATTTCTTTTGCTCCACTTTTCAGGGCAGGAGAGAACCACACATTTGTCCCAACTTTTCACATCAGTTCTGGGAAAAAATACACACTGATGTGCTGGGGAGAGAAACTCCTAGCCTTCTGACACATATATGAATATGTTTTTATTATCCTATCCTGATCCTCTCCCTCATAGGAATCTTTGGAGAACTCTGACGTTTCCCCCTGACATCTGGAAATGTCAGTCACACATTATGGCTCCAGTACTTTGAGATGGACAAGTGTGTGACTTGTACTGCTAACATCATGGTTGTTATGTGTCTTCAAATTGACTCTGACTTACAGCAAGCCTGTCATAGAGTTTTCCTGGGAACATTTCTGCAGAGGAGGCTTGTCATTATCAGCCTCTGAGGCTGAGAGAGTGTGACTTGCCGACAGTCATCCAGTGGATTTCCATGGCTGAGCAGGGATTCGAACTTTTAAAAACAGTCTGGCAAAATGAACCATGCAAAATGTTTCCAATCAAGTGGCTTGAATAAGACAATGGCTTCCTAAAACACTACAGATATGATAGCATTGGTTAAAACCCCACCCTCATGAGGATGTTCTGGGCCAGTTTATCCCATCTCCTTTCTGGTTCCCAGCCTGCACACATCACATCCCCAAACCCCCACCATTCATAGGGTTATCCACCCGTCTTGCCCTTAGGCTACATCTTTCCTCCTGCCTTTGTCTCTCAATGACCATAGTTAGAACTGAACTTGTCACTTCATCACCATACCTGCAAATTTTGCATTTCTATGGCTATTCATATAGTCTGATTATAAAAGTCCTTCCTGTGCATCAGTTCACTCCCTGCATATATCTGAGGAAGTAGACTAAGTCTGCAAAAGCTCATGCTACAACCTCTTTTGCACAGTTAGTCTCAAAAGTGCTACAAGATCCCTTTACATCCAGAAACACACAAGACAGGGGTAGGCAACCTTTTTGAGCTCGGGGCCGGGTTGCTGTCCCTCAGACAATTGGCGGGCCGAAGCAAAATAATAATAAAAATAATAAAAATAAAATAAAATTTAAAAATATGCATGCACACTCTCTCAGCCCCAGAAAAGCCATGATGGCAAAACCCCTGTGGAGATTTTGCCAAGAAAACCCCAAGAACAAGTAATAACAACAATAATCAATATCATCATGGCGGGGGGGCAGGACCGGCCTGGGGCCGGTTCAAAGGCCTCATGGGGCCGCATCCGGCCCCCGGGCCGCAGGTTGCCTACCCCTGACACAAGACATTGCAGCCTCACCCACACAATCCTCCACCACCCCCAAATAGCTTTTATTTTTATCATAGTCCCCCTCAAAATGACAACCAGAAATGAAACAATATCATTTCCAGTCACCATTTTAAGAGAGTCTGCAGACAAAATCAGAGACATTTGGGTTGTGGGCAGGCCTGGGGTGAAAATCGGTCCCTGGCCTCCATGCATTTTCCTATCCCTGGTGTAAAGTGTGAAGTCAGAGCTACTCTGCTCAGGTCTTGCAAACCAAGGCAGTAGCCATGGCTTCCTTCCTTGATTCATTCCACCTGCAACAGTCTTGCTCTTTTCTGACTGCCTTCCACTTTCCCAAACATTACCATCTTTTGCAATATGTCACACTGGCTGCATCTCCACTGCAGAAATAATGCAGTTTGATAATCCTAGGGAATTCTTGGATTTGTGGTTTTATGAGCTATTTAGCCTTCTCTGTCAAAGAGTTCTGTGCCACAAACTGCAAATCCCAGAAATCGATAGCACTGACGCATGGCAGTGAAAGTGATGTCAAACTGCATTAATTCTGCAGTGCACATGCAGCTGTTTTCTCCTATGTCCAAAGCTTAACAGCCTCAATTAAATCATTCCAACTTCCAGGGAGAGATCAGGCTTAATTTCCTCTTGGACCCTTTTGTCTTTTTGGCAGTCCATGGTATTAACTTTATAGAAGAGGAAGTTATGGTTGGTTTAATGCACTATGCTTTTAAACAACTGATTGAACTCACTGGTTTTAAAACTAAAAGAAAACAACCCTTCTGATGTTTGTGGTAAGTAATAAATAAATTTAAAAACAAGATCATGCCAGGAGCAGTTTTTAAGGGCCCTCATCACTCGTGGCTGAGAGACACGCTCAGCTCTAATTTCGAATTGCCTGGATGCAGCCAGAGTATGTGTACTCTCCCCTCTCTTTACACTCTGCTCTCGGTGAGTAATGGTGCCCTTCTCTGCAATGCTAAATTGGATTACTGCTGTTGTTGAGGCCAGCCATGATTCAGTGCTCAGCCTCAGCATTATTTCTTCCCCTCCCTGCAAGCTGAACTGCTGATGAGGTGGGATTGTCGGCCTGATGTTGCTCAGAGAGATGCCCTCGACAGCGGGTTGGTGCAAAGACCTGCAAACAAGAGTGTTGACTATAAGGATGGTTGCTGGGACTTCCCAATAACTTCGTAGTTAGTGCCACTCTATTTTGCTTTGGTCAGTAATAGAGCCACTCTATTCTGCTTTGGTCAGACCTCACCTGGAATACTGTGTCCAGTTCTGGGCATCACACTTCAAAAAGGATGTTGCGAAGCTGGAGTGTGTCCAGAGGAGGGAAACCAAAACGGTGAACGGTCTGGAAACCATGCCTTATGGGGAAGAGAATTAGGGAGCTGGGCATGTTTAGCCTGGAGAAGAGAAGGTTAAGAGGTGATATAATAGCCCTGCTTAAATATTTGAAAGGGTGCCATACTGAAGATGGAGCAAGCTTGTTTTCTGCTGCTCCAGAGAATAGGACATGAAAAAGAGGTTCTACCTAAACCTTAGGAAGAACCTCCTGACAGTAAGAGCTGTTGGACAGTGGAGGACACTGCTGCCTCAGAGGGTGGTGGAGTCTCCTTCTTTGGAGGTCTTTAAACAGAGGCTAGATGGCCATCTGTTGAGAGTGCTTTCATTATGAGTTCCTGCATGGCAGGGGGTTGGACTGGATGGTCCTTGTGATTGGTTATGGGTCTGTTTCCAGGCACAATTAAAGTGCTGGTACTGATGTGCAAAGTTTCAAAGCAAGGAGTTCCTCCGCATAAGAGCAGCCACCAAGAAAGTCCTGTCTACACATTTCCACCAGCTCTGTCTCTAAAGGGGGTGGGACTGAGAAGAAGGCCTTGACCGAATAGCTTAAGGCCTCAGCAGGCTCATATGGGAAGATGTGGTGTCTACAATATTATTATTGTTGTGTGCCTTCAAGTTGTTCTGACTTATAGTGACCCTAAGGCAAACCTATCATGGGTTTTTATGGCAAGTTTTTTCAGATGTTTGTCATTGCCTTCCCCGGAGGTTGAGAGAATGTGACATGCCCAGAGCCACCCAGTGGGCTTGATGGCCGAGCTGGGATTCAAACCCTGGTCTCCAGTGTCATAGTCCCAACACTCAAACCACTACGACACAGTGGTTCACCTGTGTATAATAATATGGACCTAAACTGAATGGGAAAGCTTATCAGTATGACATCCTTTCAAATACTTAAACAGGGCTGTCATAATTTGATCTGCATGGACTTGCAAAGTCCCATACAGTTTAGGTCCAGGTGTGTACAACAACTTGTAGCTAAACTGTATGGGACTTTGCAGTTCCATGAAGATCAAATCAATTAATTATGATAGCCCTATTTAAATATTTGAAAAGATGTCATACTGAAATTTGCAGATGACACCAAATTAGGAGGAATAGCTAATACCCCAGAAGACAGGATGAAAATTCAAAATGACACCTGGCTTAAGGAGACTACGTGTAAAAGGGATCTCGGAGTCCAAGTGGACCACAAGTTGAACATGAGTCAACAGTGTGATGCGGCAGCTAAAAAGGCCAATGCAATTTTAGGCTGCATTAATATTAGTATAGTATCTACCGTATTTTCCGGCGTATAAGATGACTTTTCCAGTTAAAATATAGAGTTTGGGATATACTCGCCGTACAAGACGTCTCCTCTTCCAACACACACCAAATAACTTTTTTTTTTCAAAAATCAGATTTGATTTCAATCTGGTAATTTTAATTCAAATGCTTATGACATGCAGGTACTTAGCAGGAAAACCGTCACTTATAAATGCAACAAACTACAGATTCCATGTTCCCTAGCATTTATTTCTGCAGTGTGTTTTGGACCTTACTTTTTAAAAAATAGTCCAGATTTAAATTTAAATCCATGCCACTGCTTTAAAAATTATTTCCATCTCCCAGCTATGAGATGGTTGGGGGGAAATGAGAAAGTGTTGGGGGGAAGGACTGCCAATATACTAGGAGATGCATTCTGGGGTATGTACAATTTGTAGCCAAGTAACTGAACCTGGCCATGTCACACACTCTCAGCCTCAGAGGATGGTAATGGCAACCCCCATTTGAAGAAACATGCCAAGAAAACCCCATGATAGGTTAAAAGTCACCATTTTGACCATTAAAACGCCCTCCATTTTAAGCATGGCTAAGAAGCATGGATTTACATTTGTATTATTGTTTTTAGCTTTCTCTACATTTTTTTTCTTTTATGTCCTACATTTTTTGTAGTGACTCATCCTCCTTTGCATTGAAGACATCTGGTCACCCTGTCTGAGTATAGTATCGGAGTATGACTCTGGAAACCAGGGTTCAAATCCTGGCTCAGCCATGGAATCCCCCTGGGTGACCTTGGGCAAGTCACACTCTCTCAGCCTCAGGAGAAGGCAATGGCAAACTCCCCTCTGAAGAAACCTTGCCAAGCAAACACCATGATAGGGCAGCCTTAGGGTTGCTGTAAATTGGAAACGACTCAAAGGCATACAACAACAACAATCTTAGAAGTCACACTTTCTCAGCCTCAGAGGGTGGCAAAGGTAAACCCTGTCTGGAAAAAAAAAACACATAGGCAAGAAATAATAGGTTCATGATAGGTTTGCCTTAGTGTCATCATCAGTTGGAAATGAGTTGAAGGCACACAGCAACAACAACAACAGTTTTGAAAGTCATCCTCTCTCAGCCTCAGGGGAAAGCAATGGCAAACTCTTTCTGAACAAACCTTGCCAAGGAAACCCAGGATAGGTTCATCTTTGAGTTGCCAAAAGTCAGAAACGACTTTAAGGTACACAACAATAGCAACAACAGCCTTGGAAGTCACACTCTCTCAGCCTCAAGGCACACAACAACAGTCTTGGAAGTCACACTCTCTCATCCTCATGGCAAAGCCTTTCTGAACAAACCTTGCCAAGGAAACCCTCCTTCTCTCCCCGACTTCCCCCCCCACCTTACACATGTCCTCCTGGACCAGGAGGAAAAGGAGGACAAGGAGGAAAGGTGGGAGGGGTGGGGGGAAAGGTGGAGAGAAGGAGGAGGAACAGGAGGAAAGATAGGGGGGAAAGCAATGGGGAGAAGAAGGAAGCCCATGGAGAAAGGTGGGAGGAGGGGGGGGAAAGCAATGGGGAGAAGAAGGAAGCCCACGAGGACAGAAGGAAAAATGGGAGGAGGGGAATAGAAGGCATGGAGAGAAGAAGGAGGACCTCCTCTTCCTTCTAGTCTTCTTCCTTCTCTCCCCGGTTCCTTCCCGCCTCACACCTCTATCTTCCTCTTCCCCCTCCTCCTTATACCCGGCGTATAAGACGACCCCCCCAACTTTAACCTCAGATTTTCCTGGTTAAAAAGTCGTCTTATATGCCGGAAAATACGGGTAGATCAAGGGAAGTAATAGTGCCACTGTATTCTGCTTTGCTCAGGCCCCATCTGGAATACTGTGTCCAGTTCTGGGCACCGTGAAGGGTCTGGAAACCATGCCCTATGAGGAACGACTTAGGGAACTGGGTCTGTTTAGCGTGGAGAAGAGACAGCTAAGAGGGGATATGATAGCCCTGCTTAAATATTTGAAGGGAGGTCATATTGAGGAGGATGCTAGCTTGTTTTCTGATGCTCCAGAGACTAGGACTTGGAACAATGGATGCAAGTTACAGGAAAAGAGATTCCACTCAACATTAGGAGGAACTTCCTGACAATGAGAGCTGTTCGACAGTGGAACACACTCCTTTGGATAGCAATGGAGTCTCCTTCCTTGGAGGTCTTTAAACAGAAGCTGGATGGCCATCTGTAGGGGATGGTTTGATTTTGAGTTCCTGCATGGCAAAATGGGGTTGGACTGGATGGTCCTTGGGGTCTCTTCCCACTCTATGATTCTAGGAAGATGGAGCAAGTTTGTTTTCTGCTACTCCAGGGAACAGGACACAGAGCAATGGATTCAAACTACAGGAAAAGAGGTTCCATTTAAACATTAGAAAGAACTTCGTGACGGTAAGAGCTGCTTGACAATGGAAAACGCTGCTGCCTTGAAGGGTGGTGGAGTCTCCTTCTTTGCAGGTTTTTAAACAGAGGCTGGCTGGCCATCTGTCAGGGGTGCTTTGACTGTGGATGTCTGTATGGCAAAGAGTTGGACTGGATGGCCCTTGAGGTCTCTTTCAACTCTCTGATTTTATAAAATAATTTAAAACAATTAAAACAGTAAAGAGTGACTTCAGGAGCCTAAAAGTTTATTAAAGTTTAATAATTAAACCCCATTAAGAACAGCTGAATGTCACATACCTGCATACTTTGAGACCATAAGGTTTGATGCCGAAGGCTTTTCTAAAAAGTCATGTGTTATATGTCATACCTGGTGCTGTATCAAAGCACTGGTGCCAGGTAGGGTCTCCAGATGGAAGGCATTCCACAACCAAAGTGCCACAATAGAAAAGACCCTCTTCCATATCCTAATACATTATACGGCTTATATTGAGTGTGTCAGAGAGGGCCATTCGTGCAGACTTCAGTCCTTGAACCAAACAAGCCACAACTGTTCTGAGTTTGCTAGAGGTAAGGGCATTTGATTATCAGAGGGCTCCTGAAGGTCTCTCAGGATAGGTCTACACTTGCCAGAATACTCTGGGCTGCCCGCGGAGTATTCTGGCCCCAAATTCCCTCTGAATTTGCCCCTTACTCTCTTTTTGCTGTGGGCTTTCGGCTCTTATGGTATCCCATGCAGTACTAGCACCTCTACTGAGGTCAGAACGAGATGCCCAGCCCCACTATCAACGCTGGGCACCTTCTTCTGGCTTCGGAGGAACTCGCACCCAACTCATCACCAAGCCGCTTGCAGGGACCGCAAGTGAAAGGCAGCCACCACTGCTGCTGTGAAAACAGCCAAAAACCCACAGCAAAAAGTGAGTTATCTAAATGTGGGTTTGGGAGAGGAAGTCCCAAATTGGGTGCCTGTGTCATGAAAACAGTCCAGACCCAATTTGGGGTTTTGACCATGTATATAGGATTTAGTGAGCCCAGGAGGACGTCTGGGTAAATCACCTATATAGAGAATTCATAGGATTGCCATAAGTAGAAGTCAGCTTGACGGCAAATAACAACAAAGAAATGTAGAGGACAAGAAAGTCTAGCAGTCTTTGTTTTGGTAAGGAAGAGATGCACTTGAGAAAGAAGTTACACTAGTAGTTAAACATGGATTCCACAAATGGGAAATTACTACGGGGAAAGGAATTAATGCTCCTCCCTTGGTAGTTAGCTTACTAAAGACTCAGAATTGCCACCCCATCTTGTTCTGCAGAATTTGGACTTTTCATGGTGCGCACCTGTTTGAGTGGCATGGATTTGTGGGTTGGCAGTGGAGTAAAACTGAGAGAAAGGGGATAGCTTTGGAACCCAAGTTCAGCCTCACCAAGCCAATGTAAACAGTTTCTTTGCCGAACGAGTTCTAGAAGGACTTTTAAATATAATTATTATTTCTCTAGGAGCTGCATTTTTGCTTTATTCATGCCCCAAGTGGGCCAGTGTTGCTCCTGGCTGTTGTGCTCCATCAATCCAAACTAGCCTATTTGAAGAAAGACATATCTTTGCCACATGGAGACCACATTTGGGGCAGGGTGCAGGAGGCGCATCTTCTCTAATATGTTGTGAGAGATGGTGAGGAGGGGAAAGGAAGGGGGCAACCCAGCTGGAAGCAATTTCTGGGCATCTGAAGTGCATTTCCGTGTCATTCCTCTCCTCTGCTCGCAGTTGTGATTAAGGAGATGAATTATTGAAATCATTCAATTGGCTGCTCAAGGTTATTGCTTTCCAGAGCTGTTCTAACTGGCTTTTATTATGCAAATGCGTTGTTCTCTTATACACCACGTCCCCAAAGTCAAGCCTTTTGCTCTGACTGATTGTATGTCGCTTGCACCTTTTGAAAAGTTTGCATTGGCTCCGTCCCCTTATTAAAAAGCTGACATGTCTAGCTAGCTACAGTTAGTTATTGGCAATTAGTTTCTGTGTCCAGTAGCATGAGTTCTGGCAGTCCAGCTCCTTAGGTTTTGCCAGAGTATTTGAAAGACCATATCTCCTATCATGAGCCCCTTAGAGCTCTGGAGAGGCCCTTCTCTCTGTCCCACCACCTCCCAAGGTTCAGTTAGTGAGAACAACAGCTGCTCCCAGTCTTTGGAATGCCTTCCATAGGAAGACCAAAGTTGGTCCCATCCTTGCTCTCCTTCTGACAGCAAGTCAAAACATTTTAGTACCATCAGGATTTCAAAAACTGACTAGGGTGGCATCTTTTTAAACTTGTGCAGTCCTGTTTTTAAGGTTTATACTAACTGTGTTTTCCTCATCTACAATTCTGAAATTGGAAATATTCTAAAATCCATAATTGCCCACATGGGTGGCTGAGATAGTGACACTTTTGCTTTCTGTTGGTTCAAAGTACACAAACTTGGTTTCATGCACAAAAGTACTAAAAATATCACATATAAAACTACCTTCAGGTTATGTATAAGGTGTATACGAAATATGAATGAATTTCATGTTTAGACTTAGGTTCCATCTTGAAGATATCTTATTACATATATGCAACCATTCCAAAATCTGAAAAAATCCAAAATCTAAAACACTTATGCTTTAAGCAACTATGGGGGGTTGTAGACTGCCAGAAATAGTGCAAATTGAGTCCACTTTTAGGGTTAGGGTTAGTGCTAGGGAATCATGGGAATTGTTTTTTTTTCTGAGACATTGAGCCTTCTCTGTCAGAGAGTTCTAGTGCCACAATAAAATACAGTTCCCATGATTCCCTAGCACCAACCCTAACCCTAAAAGTGGACTCAATTTGCACTATTTCTGGCAGTCTGCAACCCCCCCTAAGTTGTCGAAGGACAGATTCTGTAAGAAGCATGAGAAAAAGAGGGAGCAGCCAACAGCCAGCATGTCAGTGACAATACTGCTCTTTGACTTGGGAATCTTGCCAACCAAAAGCAAGATGTGTAGCTGAGAGACATTCAAAGGATTCTGGTCCCAAGGCCCTCTTCAGATAGGCACAAATAGGGGCTAGTCTACACGTTCTCACATTTGCATCACTTTACTGCATGTATTTGTGTCTATTCTCCCTCCATCTACTAAAAATGTGACTCCATGCCAAGCAGACGAATGGGCACACATTCAAAAATGTGCATCCTCATGGTACTCTGGAAAAAACTGTGAAGCCCTTTTCTCCAGCGTTTAAAGTGTTTTGCATCCCTGTCCCAAAGCCCCTAACTCCAATGAATTACTTGTGGCCAGATTGCATTCTAATCAATTGGTATGACAAGTATTTTAATCACGTAGAGAAGCCCTAGGAGTAAGAGTAGGTGACACTGGGCCCTGCACTTGACAGGTAGAATGAAGCTTAAAATATGAGAAGCCTGGCATTGATGACCCAGTTCCAAAAGCGATAGCAGGGACCCTGAATTGGGGGGAAATCACTTTGGATTCTGGTTTCAGCTTTATCCTGGCAACCACAGAGTTGGCTGAGATCACATCAGTTCATTCCAACTGATGTGTTCATTCCAACTGATGTGGAATAAACTCCTGGAATAAATCTAGCCTTCGTGGATCCCAGTCTGGGGCACTGTAATACCAGCATTGAGAGAATTCTCAAGTTTTGTACAGGTTTCCCAACCCCTCTTTGTAGAAGGCCGAAATGCTTCTTCTGCAGCTTATTGGCATTTTTGGCACAACCCCTTTTGCCTTTAGCCCAGCCCACCATCGCACCATTGGCTTAGACCAGTGGTTCCCAAACTTTGTTTCTCCAGGGGTTTTGGACGTCAGCTCCAAGAATTCCTGACTGCTGGCCAAGGTGGCTGGAGCTTCTGGGAGCTGAAGTCCAATACACCTGGAAGACCAAAGTTTGGGAATCACTGGCTTAAACACTACTTACCGGCTCTTGGAAGTAGAGCTGATAATCAAAGACAGGATTAGATTCAAGCATCTTCATCACATCTATCTCAGGGTTTGCAGGCTTGTAGGGTGTATTTAGGCTGGCTACTGCCCTAAAAATACCACAGGAAGAAATCAGAGAAAGGAGTGGAGTGAGGGGCCAGGCAGCTATATTTGCCTGTTATGTTACAACTGTCATCTTCATCATCATCATCTACCTCCTCCTCCTCCAGATGTGGTTTTATGAAAGGTTCTCTCTCTTTTTTTTTTCATAGCAAAGGTTCACATGACTACCATTTACCTTCCTGACAAGTCCTTATAAAATTATTTCAACTCCTTTTAAAGCTGTTTTAATCCCTTTGACCTGTTTAATGTGTTTTTGTCTTACTTAAAGTACAGTGGTTCCCTTGGTATCTGCTGGGGTTTGTTTCCAGAACACCCCAGTCGATACCAAAATCCATGGATATTCAAGTCCCATTAAAAACAATGGCATAGTAAAATAGTGTCCCTTATTTAAAATAACAAAATCAAGGTTTGCTTATTAGAATTTATTATTATTATTTAAATATTTACAAGCCATGGATAGTTTAATCTATGTGTAAAAAAATCTGTGAATATGGAGGGCTGACTGTACTCATTTATTTTATATAGTTTTATCTGTTTGCCACTCAGAAATCTTACGATAAAAGGACAGGATAAATTTTAAATAAATAAATAGTCAATAATATTCTGATTTTTGATGCTACTGAGGCAAAATGCCACATGTGTCAGTGGTGGGCTTTGGGTTTGATGCTGGGACTAAAACAGAAGATACTGTATAAAGGACTCTCTCCTCCTCCACATCTGAGGAAGCAGACTCAGGCTTCACCTGCATTGCAAAATAGCAACAGCAAGTACATTTCTATACTACTTATCAGTGCACTTAAGCACTTCCCTAAGCAGTTTACAATGTGTGAGCTAATGACCCCCAACAATCTGGGTACTCATTTTAGTGACCTCAGAAGGATGCAAGCCTGAGTCGAGCTTGAGCCCTTGGCTGGTACTGAACTCGCAACCTTGGGGTTTGTGAGTGAGTGGCTGCAGTACAGGCATTTAACCACTGTGCCACAATGCAGTTTGACACTGCTTTAACTGTCATGGCTCCATCTATGGAATCTTGGGATTTGTAGTTTGTTGTGGCACTAGAGCTCTGATAGAGATGGCTAAGTATCTCACAAAACTAAAAATGCTCCCCCACTGCCCAATGTGGAAATCAGAGAGCATTTTGCTATTTTTGTGTGACTTCAACTCATCTCTGACTTATGCCAAACCTAGGGTGAACATATTACGGGGTTTTCTTGGCAAGATTTGTTTAGAGGAGGTTTGCATTTGCTTTCCTCTGAGGCTGAGTGTGTGTGAATTGCCCAGGATTACCCAGTAGGTTTCCACAGCTGAGTGGAGATTTGAACCCTGGTTTCTGGAAGTCCTAATCCAACACTCAGACCACTACACCAGGGGTAGGCAACCTGTCCCCTTTAAGGGCCGAGGGACTTCAGCTCCCAGAAGCCTCAGCCATGTTGGCCAATAGTCCCATGTTGGCCAATAGCTCCTGGGATTCTGGGATCTGAAGTCCCTCGGCCCTTAAAGGGGACAGGTTGCCTACCCCTGCACTACACTGTGCTAACTCATGAGAGGTCATTTCAGGAGCTGGGGCGGGGGGAGAGGCAATTTTTAAAAAATCCATAGTGGGTTAGCATGCAGCTGATAGATGGCACGTTGCCCACCCCTGCCCTAATCCAAGACTCTAACCACTACATCGTGCTGGCTCTTTACAGGCAAGCTATGAACTAATCTAAAACTGAGAGATCAACTTACTTGACTCGCTCTGGGTAGAAGAGAGCCATGCTCCAGACAGTGACACCACCCCAGTCATGGCCAATGAAAGTGGCCTGTGAGATGCCCTGGGGGGAAAAAAAGAAATATGAGGCCACGTTAACACAATATTTCAGAAGCTTATCCCATTAGCACAAAACCTTACTCTACAGCATCCATCTTGAAGTGATGGACTGAAGCTCAATAGATGAAACAAGCAGAAGCATCACGTTTATTTTGGAAAGGAAGAAAAGGAAAGTGAGTTTTGGGATGAGAGGTGTAATTCTTTCCTAATTTCATTCTCAAAGGAGGAAACAAGTGATTTTGATAATTTTCTTCCTTCTGTGAGAAAGGTAGATAAGTTTGCCTCACAAAAAACTACTTCTAAGTTGTTAAGAAAAAAAGCCTAGTTTTTGGCATCAAAATGAAAATCCTAAGAAAACTGGAGGCTAGTGAAAGTAAAAACAACCCTGGATGTATTTTGAAAGACATTTTCAAGCAGTATCCAGAAAATTTGCAATATTTTTATTTAGTTACACAAGGCTTACCAGACCTGGTTATTTCATTTCACACATGCATATTGTTAGTTTTGGATAAAATGTTTGCTGAAACATGTTGATCTGCTCTTCTTTTTGTGATACAGGACCCTATCCCTATTCTGTCCATGTTATTTCTGCCTCTGGTACAGGCTGAGTACCCCTTATCTGGAAGTCCAAAATCTCCAAAATCCAAAACTTTTTGAGCTACAACACAAGTAATGTAGTATGTACCTGTACTGTATTTGCAAGGCTGGAGAGAGACATGGCTGGAAAGAGATGTAGCTGGAGAGATTAACTGTGAAGTGGCACAAACCCACAACTTCCGCCGTTTCACAGATCCCTAGTCTCTCTCCAGCCTCATTATGTTTCATAGAATCATTATGTTTTATTATGTATATTGTTATAAGCATTGTTTTAAAATAAAAACCCCTTTGTGGGTCTCCTGTCATGGCCCTAAACCAGAAAAGCCCAAACTGCCATGGATCCAAAGCGAGGACCTCATGTAGATACCTGAGTGGTCATGTCTGCCTCAACAATACATTAAAAGATCAAAAGGCCAGGGTTAGGAGCTGCAAAACAGGACCTTCACACATGGGAGATTTATGAGTACCAGCCAGGATGTGTCTGGCTAAGAATGAGATAACATCAACACCCCATCTCCCCTCTTTGGAAATTATCCACTTCAAAGACCATCTATCTGGAATCCTTTGATATACAATAATCAGTCTTCGCCCCAGGCTATTTTCAGCCTATACTAAGACCTCCAAATCTGTGTTCTGAGAGCTGGTTTTTGGAAGGGAAAGGGGAATCTCACACCCTCCTTGAAATTCCTAACCAGACTCCCTCGGCTGCCTCTAATGCAACTTCACTCCACAAGCAGCTGAGTCCATCTTCACTACAAGGACTGCCAGGTTTCTGGGTAACTATTCTGTGTACGAAACCTTTCTTACAGATTCCATGTATCCTTTTTGTGTGTGTGTTGGCTTATTTTTTCCCCTTAATAAAAGTACGTTCCTTTGGAAGAATGCTGCCTCTGCAAGAGTTCTCCATCTCCCCTCCCTGTTACACATTGGTTTGCGATCCTGCTTACTAATTTTGAGCTAAGCAAAAATTCCTCAAGTCAAGTTCTTATTACAATATGCAAACACGGGTATTGCAAAATCCCCCCCCCCAAAAAAAAATATATCAAAATATGGAACACTTCTGGTCCCAAGCATTTTGGATAATGCATATTCAACCTGCAGTAAATTTTCTGTTAAAGATGTAATGTCTAGGAACACATCTACAGTCAGCCCTCCACATTTGCGGCTTTGACTTTTGCAGATCTGCAGTTTTAATTAATATTTTCTCTCTAGGAATCTCTAGGTCTTCCAGTGCAACTCTGCCAGACATTGACCACAGAGTCGTGATGAAAAACCTAGTGATTCCCAGGGAAAACGCTTCTCTAGGCATTTGTAGCTCCTCCAGCATGATTCTATGGTCAACTTCCAGTTTCACTGGAGGACCTAGAGATTCCTTGATAGGTGTTCTTTCAGGTGAAAAAATAGTGTGCGTTTTTTATTTGTGGTTTTTCCACTTTCATGGGGTCTTGAGCTTCTAACCCAGCAAATGTGGAGGGACCACTGTATACGTTGAGCCTGGAAAAGTTCCTTTTTTATGTGGGACACATTTGCCCTGAATGGTTAGAATGTCTGTAGCATTCTAGGACAACATGGGAGTTTGGCTAATAGCTGGCAGCCTTACAGGAAAGGCTAAGAGTCCATCGACACTGTAGAAACAATGCAGCCTGACACCACTTGAAGTGCTAAAGCTCCAGCCTATGGAATCCTGGGATTTGTAGTTTTACAAGGTCTTTTGTATTCTCTGCCAAAGAATGGTGGTGCCTCACAAAACTAGGATTCTATAGGACGGAGCCATGGCAATTAGAGTGGTGTCAAACTGCATTATTTCTACAATGTAGATGTATCCTAAATCTTTAGCCCATTCCACATGACTGCAGAATCGGCCCTCTCTATCCACAGATCCTTTATCCGTGGATTCAACTATCCATGGCTTTAAAATATTTTAAAAAATATAAATTCCAAAAAAGCAAAGCTTGATTTTGCCATTTTATATAAGAGACGCCATTTTATTATGCCATCATATTTAATGTGACTTGAGCATTTATGGATTTTGCTATCCATGGGGTGTCCTGGAACCAAACCTCAGGAGACCCCAAGGGCCCATTGTATGTATGAACATAAACAGCAGCATAATCCTGAGTTCCAACTGCAAGGACCATTTCCTGAAAAAATGAACCCTCTCTGAGTCTCGGGCGACAACACTAGCACAAAGTCACTCAGTGGAAGGGAACACACTGAGCCAAGTTATCTTGAAAAGGAAGGAGATGAGAAGCAAAAGAAATTAAGACACCAATTCCAAGCATCCAGGCCCATACTTAACTTGAAAGCACCATTCTTTCTTTCAAGTGCCATCTGTTTGCACAAGATATGGCTTTGCTCTCAACTTACCCTCCGCCAACCTCTTTCCTTGTCTGTTCCAAAAGGCCACAGAAACAAGGCAAGATCCCACGACAGCCTTGCACAATGCAGAAATTTTCTTCCAAATATTAAATCAGTCCCAGCTGCTGCTGGGCAGAGGAAGGGTATTTTTGACCTTGGTAGCCAACGCAACTAGCCAAGAGCAATGCTTTGCAAGAGGGCAAACTCTTGGTTGGTGTTGCCTTCGTGAAAGGCTCACTTTACCCAGTGATGCCAAGATGGCAACTCTCCTCTAAAACCTTCTAAGGCCCAAATAATCAAACATTCCTCATCAATGGAAGATGTTCTGGCAATTCTTTTCCTCCACATTTCTGTAGCCAAGATAGTCATTCCACCACAGAAATATAGAAAGCTCGGAATGGGAAGGAGATTTGTAATTATTCATCCCCAGATTGAAAATCTGATCCCATTGGGAAGAATAACAGATCAGAGAGAATGCAGAAAAAAAAATCTCTCTTATTTAATGTCCCAAAGTGTTGCTCAGGAATTATTGTACAGAGCAAAAACACATGGGTTTTGTGCAAAAATTGTAGACAGGACTACATGGGCCAGAATACTTTGGGCTGTTCCTGGAGTATTCTGGTTCCAACGCTGCTCCAAATCCTCCCCATTAAATCAGCCCCAGCTGCTGCTGAGAAGAGCAGGACATTCATTTTTGAGCTAGACATTCAACCTGAGCAACTAGAGCAACACTCGGCAAGGGGACAAACTCTTCGCTGGTGTTGCCTTTGGTGAATGGCTCACTTTCCCAGTGGTGCTAAGATGGCAGCCTGCAAGTCCCTTCCAAATCTTCTAAGGGGGGTTGCAGACTGCCAGAAATAGTGCAAATTGAGCCCACTTTTAGGGTTAGGGAATCATGGAAACTGTATTTTATTGTGGCACCAGAGCTCTCTGACAGAGAAGGCTCAATGTCTCAGAAAAACAACAACAATTCCCATGATTCCTAGCACTAACCCTAACCCTAAAAATGGACTCAGTTTGCACTATTTCTGGCAGTCTGCAACCCTCTTAAGACCCAAATAATCAAACGTTCCTCCTCAATTAAAGTGCTGGCAATTTCTTCTCTCCACATTTCTGCAGTTATTGTATCACAGAACTATAGGAAATTAAGGATGGAAAAAGATAATTTGTAATTATCCATTCCCAGATTGAAACGCTGGTCCCGTTGGGAACAATAGCAGACCAATGAGAATTCAGCATATTTTTCTTCTCTTGTTCAACCTCCCAAAGTGTTGCTCAGGAAAACAGGAAGACCACACCACAGGTGGATTGACTGCATCGAGGAAATCACAGGCCTGAGTTTGCAAGACCTAAGCAGGGCTGTGATTTCTTGGAGGTTCCTCATTAATAGAGTCAGTTGAAGTTGTTGTTAAAGCTGAAGCCAACCTGATGGCAATTAGCAACAACCTGATCCCCATCAGACAGCAACATTTTCCCTCTGCAGTGATTGAAACAGAGAAATGTACCACTATTGTCCTCAGAAATGCAGTTTTTTTGCTAGCATTATATGTATGCATTAGCAAAGGAAGCACACTAACCCAGAGACTAGGGAGACTGGCTTGGGACTTTAGCCATTCACAGTCTGGCAAGGGAGGTCAAGATTCAGAACTCCTGCAAAGAATAAAGTGCCTTGTGCCTTTGGAGTACTGAACAAAGGTCCTGCCAAACTTATCCCTGGACTGTGCTATGGGACCAGTGACCGATGCTTCATGCAGCATCGAAAACTTTAACCACCATGCCAAGCCTGCAGTATCAAGCATGCTGTCAGTGTGACAGCTTCCATCAGCTCACAGCTATGGCAATGCTGGGGTCTCATTCTCTCTCCCTGCTTCTGCCTCATCAGCAGCCACTGACTCAGCCAGGCCTGGCGTAGCAAATTCCACTTGATTAAATATGCTCCTTTGCTGAGCAGTTTCATCTAAAACCATACACCAGCAAGTGAGACGCTGTGGCTGGCTTCTGCTGAAGCAGCAAGAAAATGACCAAAGGCTTGTTGCAGGAAGAGGCAGCTCGGGAAAGAGAGGCTGCAGTAAAAACAAGCTAATAAGGATTAAAATTCATAATGATGGTGATGGGGCAATCCCAGGATCAAAGAAAAAGAAAGGAAAAAGATTATGAACTACTGAGACCTACAAACTGACTCTGCATCCTTGGGAAAAGAAAGAAGCGTGGTTCCAGTTGTGTGATCTGTACTCTGGGAACAATTCCAAATTGACCAACAAAACAACTGAGTGAAGCCACCACAGCAAGGACCACAAGAGCACAATTGCAAACAACAACAAGAACAAGAACAACGATGGAATTACTTGGAACATCCCACATTGTTCAATGATCTCTCTCTGATTCCCAGATTCTTGGACAGAACTGGAGCTACAAATGGTCCAAAAGTCTAGTCGCTAACTCTTGATTGTCTGTGTAACTGATATATAATAAAATAACCGGAAAAAGGAAGCACATGTAGTTCCAATGGTAAGAGGTGCAATGGAAGCAATTCCAAACGTACTAACTAAAGACCTGAAGACAACAGCCATAAGACAGAATCATAAGAGCACAACTGGAAAAAGTGACACTACTTGGAACAGGACGCATTATCTGACAATACCTCACCAATTCCTAGATTCTTGGACAGAACCTGAATCACTGAAGGTCCAAACCTCCAGACAGTAACACCTGGTAGACTTTGAAATGAATAGTGAGGGAGAGGATGAGGATGATGGTAACATCTCAACTCGATGTTATTGACTGTACATTTGAACCATCAACTACAGCCTTCCCACACTTTTTGATGCCTCACTTTCCAACACCTCGCTCTTTCAATGCTTGCAAACTAAACATTATTTACAATTTTTGTAACATGCAGTACCCCTGACTTCAGTTTTATATTTTTAGACAGCTATATAAAAGTGGAAGCTGTCTTAGAGGGTGGTGGACTTCCCTTTTTAGGAGTTCTTTAAACAGAGGTTGGGTGGGCATCTTTCAGGACTACCTTGTGTGTTTGGAAAAGTTACCTTTTGGGATGACAACTCCCAGAATCCCCATGGCTATGCTGACTAGAAGTTTCTGGGAACTAACATCCAAAAAAGGAACAGTACTCTGCACTGTTTACAATCCAAAGTGGAAAGTTCTTGGAAAAATGTGTTTAAAATATTTAACATCCTACCATTTCAAATATACCTTGGGATAAAAATCCACACTTTTAATCATTAAACACCAACAACATTCTTGCTGAGTAACCTTAACAATGATTTACATTTTGTATTACTTTAATCTGCCATTGGTGTTTTCAGTCATTTTAAGTGATTTAAAACAGGGCTGGGCACAGTGTGCAGCTCCCAACTCCCCAGCAAAGAAAGAGAGAACTGCTTCCTCTGGAAGACCCCAACAGCAGTACCTTCAAGCTCAGTACTGAAAAGGAGAAGGAGAGAGAAAGGGAGGAAGAGAACGTCTTTTCAGCCTTATGGTGTGGAAAGCCTTTCAGAAGGTTTCATCCATGGTAGAAGTTGTTGAAAGGAAATTTTAAAGGGATTTTCCTGTGCTGCTGTGGTGGTATTGAAAGGCTGAAAATGCATGCTCTCTTTTATCAGACCCAAGTGAACACTTTGCGTGGAGGCTTAATTTTCTGCATCCGTTGCTCCAATCTCAGTTGCTCCATTTCAGACTGGGACAGACAAAAAAGAAAACGTGAGAGCGAAAGAATCATTTTTGTACCATTCATTCAAACCAATGGTTCCCAACATTTGGTTCTCCATTTGTTTTGGACCTCGGCTCCCAAAAGCCTCAGCCAACTTGGCCAAGAGTCAGGAATCATGGGAGCTGAAGTCCAAATCATCTGGGGGACCAAAGGTTTGGAATCACTGGTCCAAACCATGTCACAGACCTTCAGAGAATGGAAGGCCCAAACAAGCATCAAATCTTAAGTACAGATCATCTGGAGGACCAAAGGTTTGGAACCACTGATCTAAACCAAGTCACAAACCTCCAGAGAATAGAAGGCCCAAAGGAACACCAAATCTGAAGTCCAACTCATCTGGAGGACCGAAGATTTGGAACCAATGATCCAAACCAAGTCATAGACCTCCAGAGAATAGAAGGCCAAAAGAAGCATCAAATCTGGATCCTTCCCTACATCATTAACAATCTCCCCCACCCCAAAATCAGTCTACCACAATCCACAAGCAGTGAATATTTAAATATTTGAAGGGATGTCATATTGAGAGTGCATTAGCTTGTTTTCTGCTGCTCCAGAGAATAGGACTCGGAACAACGGATGCAAGCTCCAACAAAAGAGATTCCACCTCAACATTAGGAGGAACTTCCTGACAGTGAGAGCTGTTCAACAGTGGAACACACTCCTTCAGAGTCTGGTGGAGTCTCCTTCTTTGGAGGTCTTTAAACACAGGCTAGATGGCCATCTGTCAGGGATGCTTTGATTTTGAGTTCTTGCATGGCAGGGGCTTGGACTGGATGGTCCTTGTGGTCTCTTCCAACTCTATGATTCTATGAATAGAGAGGTGTTACATTTTTCATTGCACAATGCACACATACCTCCAGATGCTACTGGATGAGACAGACAAGTACTTTTCTAGCAGGGACCTGACACCCACTCCCTCACTCCATATTTGCAGTGTTTAGTACACTTTGAGAAAGAACCAGTGTGGTGTAGTGGTTTGAGTGTTGGACTAGGACTCCAGGAGACCAAGGTCTGAATCTCTGCTCAGCCACATGAAGACCCACTGTGTGACCTTGGGCAGTCATACTATCTCTCAGCCTCAGAGGAAGGAAATAACAAACTTCCTCTGAATAAATCTCGTAGAGAAAACCCTGTGGCAGGGTTGCTTTAGAGTCGCCATTAAGCTGGAAATGACTTGAAGGCACTCAACAACCAGTACACTTTGATATCCTTAAGAAAGCTAGATTGATCTCCCAGGATGATCTACTCAAGTCCAGATGATCTGAAAGGCCATATCTCCTTATACAAACCTGTCAGAGTCTTAGGTTCTACAAGAGAAGGCTTTCTCTCAATCCTGCTACCACTGACAGGCTCATTTGATGAAGACACAGAAGACCTTTCACCAGCTTTTTTGTCCAAGCAGACTTTTAACATGTAATTGCTTGTAGAGAAGCTTCTTACAGTGTGGGAGTGTTTTATTTTACATTTTTGTGTGGTTTTTAATGATTTTATGCTATTTATAACCTATCCTTTTAATGTGGTAGTTTAAAATTTTGTTCAGAATCTTAATGCTATTTTTTTTTAGCTGATTTGTGATTGCCAGCCACCTTGGGTTCCACTCCAAGCGGCATATAAATTAAATTAATTACGGTAATTTATTAATTAGGATTCAAGGCTCTCTAAAGCTGGTAAGAAAGAGACATCCCTGCATAAACCCAAACCCTTTCCACCCTGGAGTTTTGTTTTGAGGCACACACATAAAGAAGTGGAACTCATGCAGTAGAAGACACGGGCGGAAGAGAAGGCAGAGTCCAATTGAAACCCTGCTGCAATAACTCCTGCGTGTGTATTTAGAGCAGGGGTAGGCAACCTTTTTGAGCCGGGGGCCGGGTTGCTGTCCCTCAGACAATTGGGGGGCCGAAGCACCATAAATAAATAAATAAATAAATAAATAAAAATATTTTTTTTTAAAAAAATATTTTTTTAAAAAAAATGTGCATGCACACTCTCTCACCCCCAGAAAAGCCATGGCAAAACCCCTGTGGAGATTTTGCCAAGAAAACCCCAAGAACAAGTAATAACAACAATAATCAATATTATAATGGCGGGTGGCGGCAGCGGCGGGGGGTGGTGGTGGGTGGTGGCAGTGGTGGTGGCAGAACCAGCCTGGGGCCGGTCCAAAGGCCTCAGGGGGCCACATCCGGCCCCCGGGCCTTAGGTTGCCTACCCCTGATTTAGAGACACAGAAAAGCACTGGATCATTCCCTCGAGATGGATTTCATACATTTAATTAAGAGCAGAAAATGCATTTGCAAAATCTGAGAATGGCTGGAGAGGGAGAGGGATTTGTACAGCCCGCTCTGGGAGTGGAGCAAACAGGCCAGATTAATTAGCAGGCTAATTAGGGAAAGGCAAACAGGAAGATTCTTTTCTTTGCAAGCAAGGATCAAACATAAGTTTATGTTTGCCAGCCATGCAAGCCACTGACTCCCCTTGAGCACAGGGGTAGCAAATGTATGGCCTTTGCCGGGGCCCAGGGGCGCCCCCGCAAAGCTGCATTTGGGGGCCCCAACCCCCTCTATCCTCCAGACCACTTTTTTCAGTTTCCCCTTAAATGTGAATTACACTTCATCATTTGGCATAGGCTGGAGATCTTCTGTAAATTGTCATCAAAATTGATTTCAATGTATGGTGACCCCATGAATGAGAGACCTCTAAGTCACTCTATCCTCAAAAACCCTGCTTAGGTCTTGCAAGTTCAGGGCTTCCATGGCTTCCTTGATGGAGTCTATTTATCCATTTGGAATGCAGTCTTCCTCTTTCCCTGTTGCCTTCTAACTTGCCAGGAGTAGTGAGTCGCATTTTCTCAAGATGCGGCCAAGGTATGACAACCTCAGTTTAGTCATCATGGGAGAGATCAGGCTTGATTTGTTCTAGGACCCATTTACTGAATTTATCTTTTTAACAGTCCATGGTATCCACAGAAGCTTCCTCCAGCACCACATTTCAAATGAGATGATTTTCTTCTTATCCACTGTCCAGCTTTCACACTCATACATAGAAATCGGAAAAATGATGACATGGATGATTCTGACTTTAGTATTTAATGAGAAATGGAAGAAAGGGGGAGCTACAGTATAAAATGAAAACAATTACATAAGGGCCAAAAGTACAACTGTAGAGGTGAGTAAAGGTAAAGGTAAAGGTATTCCCCGTTGAGAAGGTTGTCAAGTCATATTTGGCCATGGGGGGGGGGGGGCAGTGCTCATCTCTGTTCCTAAGCCAAAGAGCCAGCATTGTCAGAGACTACTCTGTGATCGTGTGGCCAGCATGACTGCACCAAACGCTGTTTACCTTCCCACCAAAGTGGTACCTATTTATCTACTTGCATTTGTATGCTTTCAAACTGCTAGGTTGGCAGAAGCTGGGACTAGTGACAGGAGCTCCCCCCATCAAACAGCACCTGGGCCGTGAACTGCCAACCTGCCAAACTTGCAATCAAAAGAGTCAGCATCTTTACCACTTGAGCCACTGCATCCTGTAGAGGTATAATAATAATAATAATAATAATAATAAATTTTTATTTATAACCCGCCCCTCTGCGCGGCAATCGGGGCGGGGTACAGCAATATTAAAATAGAACAAAGTTAAAAACATTCCATCATCCCATAGTCCCACCCTCCCATCCCCTTAAAACAGAATTAAACAAATGACCAATTAAAATACAATATTAAAAACATAATGACAATAATATAAGGAGTCAGATTTACAAGTCAGGGACCCATCCCTAGGCTGAGAGTTATTCCGGGAAGGCCTGCCGGAACAAAGGTCCAAAAAGACTGCAGAAATAATCCAGTTTAATAATCCAGAGCTCTCTGATAGAGAAGACTAAATGTCTCACAAAACTAGTTTCCCAGAATTTGCTTGCACCAGGGCAGTTAAAGCAGTCCCAAACTGGATTATTTCTACAGTCTTTTTGGACTTTTGCAGAGGTGAACAAAGAGAGCTCTGTTGCCACAATAAATTACAATTCCCAGGATCCCCTAGCACTGAGTCAGGACAGTTAAAGTAGTCTCAAACTGAATTATTTCTGCCATGTGTTTTGGACCAAAGTGTGACAAATCTAATGAACTGACATTCCTCTATTGTATGTATGCAATTGTGGCTAGTACTCTGTTGATCTCACATGCTTTCTACACATGTTATTGATATATGTATGACTGTTTCCTGTTGTACTAGCTGGTTACTACATATCTTGTATTGTCTTATCCATTATATTGTTAGTCTTGTCAATATATCATTTTCAGTTCATTAGACTTGTCACACTTATTATTTCATGATACAGCTTTAAACTTTAGTATTGTTTGCCTTTGAGTCATTCCCAACTTATGGCAACTCGAAGCTGAATCTATCATGTTTTTTTGGGGGGGAGGAGGGGGGCGGCAGAGAGTGTGTGACTCACTCAATGTTACCCAGCAGGTTTCCATGGCCAGGCCTAACTTCAGTATTCAATAGTATATCTTTACACTTCAAGATCTTGTCTAGTTCCTTCACAGCTGCACTTCCAAGTCTAATACCAAAAAGAAATAAACAAAAAGCCATATGTGACGTCAAAGGCTTTCATGGCCAGCATCCATAGTTTTTTGTGGGTTTTCCAGGATTCGCTAAAGATGCCAGCCACAGATGCAGGTGAAATGTCAGGAATAAATTATTCTAGAACATGGCCTCATAGCCTGAAAAATCCACAAAAAACTAAAAAGCCATATCTCAAAAGTGGAAGTGGACTCCTAGCTATTGTATCATTTTTTTAGAGGGGTGGGGTTTTTTGCAGAATGTGTGACCTCTAGATCACAGTGACCATAGAATCATAGAGTTGGAAGAGACCCCAAGGGCCATCCAGTCCAACCCCCTGCCATGCAGGAACTCAAGATCAAACCACCCCCGACAGATGGCCATCCAGCCTCTGTTTAAAGACCAGACGTCCTTCTATCCCAGGACATGTCCTACATTTCAATTTTCTGTCCAGGAGGAGTTTCAAAATGTCCTTCATTTTGAACATGACTAAGCAGCATGAATTTACATATAGATTTGAGTTTTTAGCCTTTTTGGTCATGTCCTACATTTTTCTTGAATGTCTTAGACATTTAGCAGTGCCTTCCCCTTTGCGGTTAGGATGTCTGGTCACCCTGTCCTAGACCCATCCCAGTTGCCCATATTGGGCTATTGAAGACTCTGCAGTATTTTATATAAATGTGGGGAAATTGCTTTCAGAACCTTGCAGTTTGTTGGAATGGCAGAATAATTTTTTTGAAAAAGGAAATGTTTACTGTGAGTGGGGGATGATTCATTTCTCAGATTCGGAGTCACGGTACTTAACCTTCCTGGTTAATTGTTGCTGGGCAGCAGATGGCACAAGGGATATTTAATGAGCAAGCAAATTAAATGAAAGGGCAGATACACCTCAATGTGAGCAGGTTGCTCACACCAATTTTCATCGCCAGCGTGCACAGAGAATTTACATGTTCAAAGCCTTGCCCTCCAAAGTCAATTAAATGTAAATCCAGCTCCTGCCAGGGCACAGAGAGAGGTGGGAATATGGGGAGAGAAGCAAGGAAGAGAAAGGGATCTATGAAAAAGGGATTTTCCTCCTTCTGCAAGGAAGAATGAATGGAAGAGGCAGAACGGAAAGCTGGGAAGAGTGGAGTCAGATGAGAATACATTCAGGGTTAGCAGTGTTGGGCATACAGCAAATCCAATAACATCAAAAATCCACCAAACAGTGCTGCCTTTATTGGGTCAACCAAATTGCACTATATATATATAGCAATCATTTCTGATCTGTTGGCCATCATTTTATTTTCCATATCTGTTGAGATATGTTTGTTAGCACTAGAGTAGACTTTGTCAATGTGGATTGCAGTAGTTCAGTTGGAATATCACCGGTTCCTGATGACTTGTTTTTTTGCTATTTCTTTTATTGCGGCTTCCACATCGCTTTTTAGAATTTGGGGTTCATCTTCATATGGTCAGAAGGAGGAGGTGCCAGCCTGCAGTAGACCCCCCTCCATACTGTATGCCTGATGAAGAAGCCAGTGAAGGTTTAAAAGCTTGCAACATGTATATTGTGCATTTTGGTTGGCCCCCAAAATGTGTCACTATTGATGGATTTTTGATGTTATCAGTTAAGAACGTGAGCTGACAATGAGAGCTCAATTCAAGGTGCTGGTGCTGACCAACTTAAATGGGGCCAGGATATCTGAAAGACCAGTGCCTCCTCCCATATGAGCTGCCAGAAATTTGAGATCTTCACAGGAAGACCTGTTGCATGTCCAAAAGCTGTGTGAAGTTAGGGTGATGGGTACATGTAACAGAACTTTCTTTGTACCAGCTCATCAACTGCTGCTTATTTATTAATTTTATTTAAGGGATTTATATCCCACCTTTCTCCCAAATTGGGACTTGTTTTGTTGGAATGCAGAACTCCCTGCCCAAAGAAGTTAATCTGGCCTCATATCTTGTCAGCTTCCAATCAGCAGCTAAAACAGTACTCTTCCACATGGCATTCAGTGTTTGAAATTGGGAGCGCTTGTGGGTGAGAAAGTGATAGTGAAATGCTTTAAATAAATAGATAGATAGAGTAGGAGAAAGTAGGTAGATCAGGTTGCTTGGAGAGTCAGTTGACATACCTCCAACATTTCATAGAGAAAAAACAGAACATGTGTGGCCAAGCAATATCAGAGTGTGGGCAAGATGGCAACAGTTATTAATGAGGAAGGACACTCACACAAAAAATGCTAAGGCAGAATTAATGTTGATCATTAAGAAAACAAATAATGACTACGGAAAATTTGTGTGTGTGGGCGTATTGGGTGCCTTCACGTCATTTCTGACTTATGAAGACACTAAGACAAACCTATCATGGGGTTTTATTGGCAGGATTTGCTCAGAGGAGATTTGCCATTACCTTCCTCTGAGGCTGAGAGAGCATAGCTTTGCCAAGGTCACCCAGTGGATTTCCATGGCTGAGTTGGGAATCAAACCCTGGTCTCCAGAGTTGTAGTCCAACACTCAAACCACTATGCCACACTGGCTCCCTTACATAAATTCAATCTAGATGATAAGGAAATTGAAAGTTAAAGATTTCTCATACCTTGGATCAATCATTGATCAGATGGCAGTCAAGAAATCAGGAGAAGATTAGGAATGGTGAGGGCAGCTATGAAAGAATTAGACAGGATCTTAACTTGTAAAGATATCACACTGAACACCCAAGTTAGGATCGTCCAGACCAGGGGTAGGCAACCTTTCCCCTTTAAGGGCCGAGGAACTTCAGCTCCCGGAATCCCAGGAGCTATTGGCCAACATGGGACTATTGGCCAACATGGCTGAGGCTTCTGGGAGCTGAAGTCCCTCAGCCCTTAAAGGGGAAAGGTTGCCTACCCCTGGTCCAGACCATGGTATTCCCAATCACATGTACAGATGTGAGAACTGGACAGTGAAGAAAGCAGATATGAAGAGAATCAACTCATTGAAAATGTGGTGCTGGAGGAAAGTGCAGAAGATACTTGGAACAGCCAAAAAGACAAACAAATGGGTTCTAGATCAGATCAAGCCTGAAATACCCCTAGAAGCCAAGATCAAACTGAGGTTGTTGAACTTTGGCCACATCATGAGAAGGTATGAATCACTGGAAAAGACAGTAATACTGCAAAAGGTGGAGGGCAGCAGAAAGAGAGGAAGGCTGCATTGTCAGATGGATGGACTCAGTCAAGGAGACCATGGGACTGAGGGCTTTTGCAGACTGCTAGAAATAGTGCAAATTGAGTCCACTTTAACTACCCTGGCTCAGTGCTAGGGAATCATGGGAATTGTATTTTTTTCTGGGACATTGAGCCTTCTCTGCCAGAGAGCTCTGGTGCCACAATAAACTACAGTTCCCATGATTCCTTAACACTGAGCCAGGACAGTTAAAGTGGCCTCAATTTGCACTATTTCTGGCAGTCTGTAAAGGCCCTAAGCCAACAGGACCTGAGCAAAGCAGTTGAGGACAGGGTTGAAGTTGACTCGAGGGCAGTAACAACAGCAGCAGCCATGGAAGCACACTGAAAGCCATAGGGAAAGCCACTCTCTCTCAACCTAGACAGATTCAGTGGCAAACTTCCTCTGAACAAACCTGGTCAAGAGAACCCCAGGACAGGTTTGCCTTAGGGTTGCCCTATGTTGGAAATGACTTAAAGGCAGACAACAACATCGATGATAAATCACTTTTAAAGTGGCTAGATTCTGTAAATGATTTGTGTGTGTGTGTATGTGTATATATATATTTACCTATATTTGCCAAGCCAACTTTACGTGCATTCTAAATCAGGGGTAGGCAACCTTTTTGAGCCGGGGGCTGGGTTGCTGTCCCTCAGATAATTGAGGGGCCGAAGCACCAAAAATAAATAAATAAATAAATAAATAAACAAAAATAAATAAAAATTTAAAAAATATGCATGCACACTCTGTCAGCCCCAGAAAAGCCATGGCAAAACCCTTGTGGAGATTTTGCCAAGAAAACCCCAAGAACAAGTAATAACAACAATATCATCATGACAGGCAGCGGTGGCGGCGGCGGCAGGACCGGCCTGGGGCCGGTCCAAAGGCCTCGGGGGGCCGCATCCGGCCCCCGGGCCTTAGGTTGCCTACCCCTGTTCTAAATGTTTTCTTGATTTTCCTGATTATGTACACTCCATTCTGTGACTGAAAGAAATCTAGTCATTCATTATTCACTCCCCTTCTGTTTTGAAAAACCATTTTGATGTTGAATAGTATAGTCCTGTAAGCTCATGAAAAGGAGAACTGTTGCTCCTGCAAGAAAGACAAATATATATATATATAGGGTGGTCTATGAAGTCTGAAGGAGGCAAGAGCCAAAGTAGGTCCCAGTGCTATATTTTACCTGCTCCTGCTTTGAGCTGAGAAAGAATGTGTGGTGGCATTTGGTGCCATCTGAACATAGAGAACAGGTTTTAAAGATGCCTGCTTGTACTTAAAAAAAAAAGGACACAATTGAAATCCATACTACTCTGTTCCATCAGATTGTGATGAAGGCAATTAAAAGAGACTGTCTCAGGCAGCTTTGGGGGTTCAGTCATCAGCATCCTAAATGTGTCAGTTGGCTGAGCTGGTAGCCTCTCTATGTTCTGAAGTAAGATCTTCATATCTATGGATGAAGAAAGAGCTAGAGATTAAGTTTAATTTCTTTGCTCGTAGTTAAAACTCTGGTCTACAGGCATCAGCAGAGCAAGGGAGCAAAAAGGAATGAGCAACTCACGAGGGGCAGGAATAGGACATGTCATCATTGAATGTTTGTATGTGTGTGTACGTATATATGTGTGCGTGTGTGTGCAAGTATGTGTAGTCAAGGGTAGGCAACCTTTTCTTTTTAAGGGCCGAGGGACTTCAGCTCCTAGAATCCCAGAAGCTATTGGCCAACATGGGACTACTGGCCAACATGGATGAGGCTTCTGGGAGCTGAAGTCCCTCGGCCCTTAGAGGGGAAAGGTTGCCTACCCTGGTGTAGATAGATAGATAGATAGATAGATAGATAGATATTTCTGCACTCCAAATGCTTGCACGATGAAGGGAAAGCCGAACTAGAACTTTTCTCCCTGGAACCACTGGTCGACTAACATGATGTTTACTTGGGAGAACGTCTAAAAAGCTTTTCCCTCTATGATGCGATGTAATGCATTCTACTCAGAGCTTAGAATCACCTCCTTTTCAGACCACAACTCTAAGAATCCCCCAGAGAAGAGAGCTAAGGATACTTTGGATGACAAAAAATGCAAACAAATGGGTCCTAGAACCAATCGAGCCTGAACTCTCCTTGGAAGCCCAAATGACTAAACTGAGACTGTTGTACTTTAGCCACATCATGAGAAGGCAGGACTCATTGGAAAAGACAATGATGCTAGGAAAAGTGGGAGGCAGCAGAAAGGTAGGAAGACCACAAGCCACATGGTTAGACTCAATCAGGGAGGCTATGGCTTGGACCTGCAGGACCTGAGTAGAGTGGTTGAGGATAGGAAGACTTGGAGCTATTCCATTCAAAGAGGCTCCATGAGTCAAAGTTGTCTTGAAGGCAGATCATCATCATCATCATCATCATCATCATATTATTATTATTATTATTATTATTATTATTATTATTTATTTCTTATACCCCACCTTTTGCCTTGGCAATCAATAACAATAACAACAGACTGAACCCATGTGTTAAGTGCTTGCAAAGGTGGCATAGCAAACAGAACAAATGCAGAGCCAAATTGAGTTCTTACACTGAACTAAATCCAATCTTAATTTCAACTGGAGCAGACCAGTCAAAAGGATGTAACATTAGGGTTGATTAATGAGCCTCATTCATTTCAATGGGTCCACTTTAGTTAGGGCTAAATTTGGATTTGTCTTCTTGCTTTTATGATGATGAAAATAACTCTTCATTTTGTATTAAATACATATGTCAAGCTTTTCCACACAATGCATCTAACAGAAAACCCACAGGGAGAGTATTTTTAAGTGAACAATTTTTTGTTAACCTTGCTTGTACACAGTCCAAAGTGCCATTGACTCATTTTCTTTCTATATCTGTGTCTTATATTCATAAATTTACTCAGAGTGCCAATTATTCATACTTCATCTCCTATCTTTCATCTTCTTATTCCCCTTTCCAGATTATCTCCACACTGCCAGATACCTGACTCTGGGAATTTGGGAGCGGCCCCCGAAAGGAACTAGGGTGCACCTCCCTGTCAAGTTTGGGATTTTTCCTACATGTTTCCAGGCAGGCAAGGTGCTTGGTGATTCCACACAAATCCCAGAACCCCACCAAGCCGCTTCGAGAAGCAGGCAAACAGTTGTTCCAACACCAAAGAATGGCACGTTATGTTGCTATCGATTGGACAAATAAAGCCCATCAGAATTGGGGTCGGAGGTGGAGAACAAAGACTCCTTAGAACCTTGCTTCATGTTTGCTGTGGAGGAAATTTAAATCAACACAACAAAGCCGATGAGAAGAAGTGGGAGAGGGAGATGCTGGTATGTGTGTGCTGTTGTGTAGCTGCACATGCCCAGGACAGTGGCAACATAGCGGGAAAGACATCCACCGACCCGGGATGCAGAGAAAGAGAACAGCAAAGCAATAATGATGAAACCCTGACATTGCAGTCACTTCAAATTTTAAGTGAACAAACAGAGGCCAAAGCTACATCCTTTGGACCTGTATTAACTATGGAGGAGAAAATGTGGTCCCCAAGATTATCACAGTATTATTATTTTTCAAGAGCCAACATGGTGTAGCAGTTTGAGCACTGGACCATGTTTCCAGAGAATAGGTTTCTAATCCTTATGCGGCTTGTGTGACCTTGATCATGCCACACTCTCTCAACCTCTGAGGGAGGCAAAAGTAAAGCCCCTCTGAACAAATCTTGGCAGGAAAACCCCATGATTAGGGGTGCCATAAGTAGGAAACAACTGGAAAGCACCCATCAACATTATTTTCACAGCCCTCAACCCCTGCACATTTATTTCTAGCAAACAAAGTGGCTCAATCACCTCTCCTACAAGCTCCCAAGAACACAATTCAATTTTTACATAGTTTATGGACTTCCCTCTGCACTATTTAACATTGTTTTCAAAACCAGAAATGGATATTTTTGCTACTTGTCTTTTGGGGTGGGGCATTTTAGAAGTCTGTGTGGCCCACAGAAGGTCCAGGAGACATTAAACTGGCCCGCAGATCCACCACTGTTGCCCATGCCCGAAATGTGGCATTCAGGTTGGAATGGATCAGAGAGATTTTATCTACAAAGTCATCACATAAACCATTCACAATGGGAGACAAGGTGATCTACATGTGATCTACAAGGTGATCCTTCTTCTGGGCCAGATTTGTTCTGCATTTTCTGTCCACCTCAATTCGGTTGATTTCATTGCCCCAGCTGCTTTAAAACAAAACAAAAGACAGGGAATGTTCTTAGCAGGAAGGACATCTTAGAGAAACCACATCAACAGCCAGAGCTCTTTCTGTGTGCCAGAGGTTAGTGCATGTTTCAACAGAATCACTGGCAGAAGGAAAATCCCCAAGGAACCATAACACCATCTGGATCTATAGATTCCTAGGGTAAATCATCTTAACTTGCCTGTTTTGCCACACCTGGCAAGGCTCCGAGTGCCACTGATGCTGAGTCCAGAAAGGACATAACAATAGATGCCTGGTAGGGTCTAGATAAACAGTGAGGAAAGGGCAACTGATGGGCGAAATGTGGCCCACGAGACTGTTTTTGTGGGCTACAGAGCCCCAGCACCCCATAGTAGTCGGGTGGGCTCCAAGACCCTTTTTTTCAGGGGTGGGAGGTCCTGCTCTCATGAGTAACTACAGGGCCAATATGGGCACTAACCCCCCAATGGTTAATCGAACCACAGAATCATAGGGTTGGAAGAGACCTCAAGGGCCATCCGGTCCAACATCCTTCCGCCATGCAGGAATTCAGAATAAAGCCCTCCCAATAGATGGACATCCAGCCTCTGTTTAAAACCTCCAAAGGAGGAGACTCCACTGCTCTCCATGACAGTATCTTTCATTGTCAAACAGATCTTAACTCCAGGACGTTCTTCCTAATGTTTAGGAGGAAATCTCTTTTCCTGAAGCTTAAATCCATTTTCCTGTCTCCTAGTCTCTGCAGCAGCAGAAAACAAGCTTGCTTCATCCTCAATATGGCATGCCTTCAAATATTGAAATATGACTATAATGTGTCCTCTTAACTTTCTCCTCCCCAGACTAAATATGCCCAGCAGTTCCCTAAGGTGCTCCTTATAGGGCTTAGTGGTTTGCAGACCTTTCACCATTTTGGTTGCCCTTCTCTGGTCACTCCACCTTGTCAACCTCCCTTTTGAATTGTGGTGCCCAGAACTGGATACAGGATTCCAGTGAGGACTGACCAAAGCAGAACAGAGTAGCACTATTATTTCCTTCGACCTAGACACTACAATATTGATACACCCTATAATCATATTGGCAAATCAAGGTCACTGCATGAATTAAACATCTCAAAGCACTGGTATAGTTCATTTGTTTTTGTTAATTCTATTACTGCCATCTCCTCCCATGACACTGCTGCTTAACCTAATGCAGTTTCAGAGTCTTTGCTCCAACGACTGCTGAAGTTCACTCCTCTAAACAAATTATTTTAAGAGAGGCTGTGCTAGCAAATCTCATTCTTCAGAAGCCACAGAGCAGGTACTGACCTTAGCAAGAAGATGAGAAAATAGATGACAACAAACAGTTTCCACAGTAGGGGAGAGACCTAAGGAACCAGATGCAAGGTAGGTATGGGCACGACAGAGAGAGAAAATGAGAAATAGAAGAAAATTTCAATGATGTGTCTGTTTAGCCTGGAAATGAGAAGATTGAGAGGTGATTATGAAAGCCATCTTCGACTATCTGAAGGGCTCTAAGTTGGAAGATGGAGTGAAATCCATCTTCTGCTGCTTCAGAGAGCAGAACTTCAACCAATGAAATCAAATGACAAGAGAGAATCAACAAAACATACGGTAAGTAAGAACGTATGGAAGGAGCTGTTGTTCAACAATGGAATGGAATTCCTTAGAAGGTGGTGGAATCTCCTCCTTCAGAGATTTTTAAGCATTTAGGCCTCTGTCTAAATATTAGGAATTTCCTGTCCGTAACAGTTGTTCAACAATGGATTATGCTGCCTCAGAGGGTGGAGGAGTCTGCTTCTTGGAGGTTTTTAGACAGAGGCTGGATGGCTATGTGTCAGGGGTGCTTTGCTTATGTCTTCCTGCATGGCAGAGTGGAATTGGATACTCCCTGGGGCCTCCTCCAACTCTATGATTCTATGGAAATTATAAGATGGGGGGGAGGCATACTCTCGGCATAATTGCACGATTGTGCTGAAGATTTTCAGACACATCGTGCTCATCCAGGATTTATCTTGTGAAGATCCAGGAATGCTCCTGCAGCTAAACCATCCCTGGGACTTTCCTGTGAATGGTTTGTTGCTGGAGCATTCCTGGATCTTCACGGGTTAAGTCCTGGATGAGTGCAATGTGTCTGAAAATCTTCCGTGCAATCGTGCAATTATGGTGAGAGTATGCCTTTTACTCCCAACTTCCCCCCCCCCCCCCATCGGATAATCTCCTATGATTCTATAAGCAAAGGCAAATGGCTACCTCTCAGAGGTGCTTTAGCTGTGGATTTCTGCACTGGCAGAAAGTTGGACTAGTTGACCCTTGAGAGTGCCTTCCAACTCCGTGAGCCCCTAAAAATGCAACTCAAGACAGCCGGAGTTTAAAGTTGCTACCACATAGCCACAGAAGTTGCTAGCTCAGCATTTGAAATATATGTAAGAGTAGTCTTCAAGTTCACATCAAAGAGCCTTTCTAATCCAGTGCACAACATCCCAAATCACTGCTGTTGGATGCCTACAGGAACACTGGATTTAGTATGCAATCCTCCCAAGGGCCATCTTGATAGGCCTTCTGACAATGCAGGAATTCACTGCTAGAGCACTGCGCCCAAACTCAGCTTAAAAACCTCCAATGAAGGAGAGTCCACCACCTTCCAAGACAGTCTGCTCCACTGTCCCAACAGCTCTTACTGTCAAGAAGCTCCTATTGATGGGTTTCCCCCATTAATGAAAAAGTATGGTACAGAAACAAAGGAAATGTAAAGCTGCAACTGAATGTATTATTATTATTATTATTATTATTATTATTATTATTATTATTATTAGCTTTATTTATTAAGTGCCGTATATGTACACGGCGCTGTACAAAACCAAATAAAAAATCCAGAATATATAAAAAGCCTGCCTGTGGCGTACAGTCTAAAAGTAAAACAACAAATTTAAACATCATAAGAAACAAGTTAAAACATCAAATATCCAAATTAGGTCATGCATCAGGAACAACCAGGTCACGATCACAGACTCCCTGGGAACGCTTCCCTAAATAGTGCGGTCTTTAACTCGGCTTTGAAGCTGGTTAGGGACGTGCTGAGTCGTAGTTGTAAGGGAAGGAGGTTCCAGGAGTGAGGGGCAGCGAGCGAAAAGGGACGGATCCGGGACGGGGCAGTGGAAATCCAGGGCTGGGACAGGAGACCTTGGCTACCAGAACGGAGGGAACGAGAGGGGGTGTAGGGAGAAAGAAGTTCAGAGAGATAGGGAGGGGCGAGCCCATGCAGGGCTTTGAAGGTGAGCAAGAGAAGCTTATATCGAATGCGGAAGGGAAAGGGGAGTGAAGGGATGACAAAAGGGGGGAGACATGGTCATATCGACAAGCGAGTGAGATAATACGGACAGCTGAGTGCTGAACAGAAATCAATGGGTAGAGGTGAGAGAGAGGAAGCCCTGCCAAGAGAAGGTTACAGTAGTCGAGGCGCAAGACCACTAGGGCATGGACCAAAGTCTTTGCAGTAGAAGGAGAGAGATATGGACGGATTTTGGAAATATTATAAAGAAAAAATCTACAGGCCTTGGCTGTGGCCTGAATCTGAGGGATAAATGATAAAGAGGAGTCGAAAATGAAACCAAGACTGCGGGCTTCCTGGACTGGCTGAATAGAGATGTTGTTGACGGAGATAGAAAAGGAATATTCAAGAGTGGGCTTAGGAGGGAAAACAAGAAGCTTTGTCTTGGCCATGTTGAGCTTCAGGCGCCGATGGCGCATCCAGTGGGAGACAGCAGTCAGACAAGATGAAACTTGCTGCTCAAGCCCTGGCGAAAGGTCAGGGGTAGAAAGATAGAGCTGGGTGTCATCGGCGTACAGATGATAAGAGAAACCAAAAGAGCTGATAAGTTTACCCAGGGACAATGTATATAGAGAGAACAAAAGGGGACCCAAGACAGAACCCTGAGGAACTCCAACAGATAGGGGAACAGAAGATGAAGTCTGTCCACCTGAGACCACTGCAAAAGATCTATCTGACAGGTAAGATTTAAACCAATCAAGAACGGAGCCTGAGAAGCCAAGGTCAGAAGGATAATATACTATCATCATCATCATCATCATCATCATCATCATCATCATCATCATCCCACCCTTCTGCGTAACACAAATGAGGCAGCTTACAACATTAAAATATACATAGACATGACATTGTGGCCAAATAAGCTAGTATCTTGTTTTAATTCTAATGTACTGCCTCGTGTCCTGAATCAGATCTCAAGGACAGGGAACAACTTATCTGGAATAATGCATGTTGAGAAGTAGGCTCTAGGCTCATCACTTATTTGAGCCAACAGTTTGAAATAGTATTGTAGCAGATGAAGTAGAGAAGTACAGAATTTGGACTGTAAAGTGGAACTCTGCAGTGAAACCCTCTAAATCTTTTGCAAGATTTTAAGCTTCAGGAGGAAAAGTCAAACCTGCTGATTCTGGCATTTCAGCTCCTTTTTCAAACACTCTCCCCTTGATATACCTACTCCATTTTAATAAATCCTGAATTGATTCTTTCCTTCCAAAAGGGCAGGCAATCTGAGCTACAATCCTAATTATATTGTCAAAACAGATTAATGTCCCCGGAGAGGTTAAAAGAGGAATCGTTATTTACCATGAGAGGCACTGATCTGGTGACCTCTTTCTTTGGTCTCTATTTGAGAGCTGACCATTTATCAAAAGAACAAGAGGGGGGTCATTTTGTCAGGGAAGGTCAGCAACAGCAGGATTGGCATTATTTATGAAAAGGAGTGAGAGAATGCAGGATTGAAATCTAAAACGAACCCAGTTCAACATCCTAAATTAGGCAGATGTTACTCAAGTGTGGCGCACAAGGTAAAAGTGGTCCTCTTTCATGTGGTGTAATATTGTTTAAGCACTATCCCCCATGACAGGAGGGCAGATTTGAAAGGAAAATGCACCTACATTAAACAATACAGTATAGTTGCCTTGATCGCATCAAAAAGGAATGTTGGAAGACCCAAAGGATGAAGGAAAAGAAATAAAGAATCCACAGTGAAGGAACACAGACCTTGGGAACATTCTCACTGTAATTAATTCAGACTCATATAAGAGTAGGAAGGTAGCAGAGTTAATATAAGGCAAGTCTATACTTATCATAAAATCCAGGTGGGTCCAGAGTTTTCCAGATTTGCAGCAACCCAGGGCATGTCTATACTATTACTAAGGACATTGAGACAATTCGTTGCAAATTAGGCTTAAGTGGCCAAACATTCCCCCATTCCAAAGTCATCTTGTTGTAAAATGGTAGCAAGCTAGTTTCCCTGAATCATTTTCAGCCACAACTCCACAACTTCTCCACTTTGTATTTTCCCCACCTGTCAAGCATGCAAACATATGTATTTCCACCCTGGTCCTAGTCTTATATTTACACTTTCATTAAGGTTTTTGCATTGTTTTTAATTTGTATTGTTGAAATAAGGTGTTAGTCATCTTGAGTCCTGTTCCTGGGAGAAAAGTGGGATAAAAATAAATAAATAAATAAATAAAGGATTTTTCAAACAGTTATGATATTTATTTGCATCCCACTTTCCTCCCAAAATTGGAACTCAAAGTGGCTCACAATTTAAAAGAATAATACAATTAAACACATACAAAAAGGGAACATTAAAACAGAACTGAACTATTTACAGTATTATAACAATACCCCCTCAAATTAAATGAAATGAATTTTTTTTTAAAAAAAAACCTCCTAAAAACAGTGCAGTTAAAACAATACAGCACTCCCTAGCCTGGTCTTTAAAAGAATCTGTTTTCAAAGCTTGTCTGAATAAAAAGGTTTTAGCCTGTCAACAGAAGGACAACAAGGAGGAGGCCATTTGAGCCTCCCTGGCAAGGGAGTGCCAGAGTCATTTGGCCGCCACCAAGAAGGCCCTCTCTTGCATCCCCACCAACCATGCTTGTTTCAGAATGACTGGCATCCTATTGAGCCAAATGCATATGCTCGACCTAAGCATTCATAGCTGATTGGTATTCATGTTTACAACTGTGGAAAATTCCCTTCCTTCAACGTACCTTCGCAGCCAGCAGCTGCATCAGGCAAGAGAGGTCTGTCTGTTCCGCTAGCAATTGGGGTGCTGCGGAATGATGGTTCTATACCTCTCTGCAAACAAACTATGGTGTGATTATGAGTTACAACAAGGGTTCCTCTTCTGCTCCTCACAGCCTCACTTGCAGGAAGAGGCTAGATTAGAAACATCATCCTACAGACGTCTGCCACTTGGTGCAGCTGCTGGCTATTAAGGTAAGTTTTCGGTAGGGGAAGTCAGGTCAGGAGATAGTATGTACAGGTTGAGTCTCCTTTATCTGAAATGCTTGGGACCAGAAGTGTTTTGGATTTTTTTCAGATTTTGGAATATCTGTGTATAAATAATAAGATATCTTGGAAATGTGATCCACGTCTGAATGTGAAATTCATTTCTGTTTCATATACATCTTATAAACATAGCCTGAAGGTCGTGATAAGAAAGACATTAGGAACTACTGACCAATCTCCTTGATTAATGTCGATTATAAAAATTTTGCGATAATCATAGCAGAGAGACTGAAAAAAGTGCTAAAAGATCTAATTCATGAGGACCAAAATGGGTTTTTACCCAATCGACAGATCAAAAATAATATAAGACTCTTCTAGAACATGGCCACACAGCCCGAAAAACCCACAAAAAACTAATATAAGGGTAGTTATTGATATATTAGAGCACTTTGAACACAATAACGATAAAAATACTTGCTATGATTTTAATAGATGCAGAAAAGGCTTTCGACAGAGTTAGTTGGATTGTCTTATTTGAAGCACCAATAAAAATGAACTCTGGAGAAAGATTTGTCTCTTGGATTAAAGCGATCTATAGAAACCAAAGAGCACTAATAATAATTAACGATGAAAAAACTGAGACTATACAAATTGAAAAAGGCACACGTCAAGGGTGCCCATTGTCACCTCTTCTCTTTTTATTGGTGTTTGAAATATTACATATTAAAAATACGAGAAGAGGATAATATTATAGGTGTCAGATTGAAGAACAAACAGTTTAAAACAAAAGTATATGCGGATGACCTTGTCTGTTTTCTTGAAGAACCAAATAATAGCATAAAACAACTAATTTCGGTACTAAAAGAATTCGTTAATTATTCTGGTTTTAATATGAATGAGGGGGGAAAAACTAATTTTGACAAAAAATATGACACTTCAAGAAGAGGAAGAGTTGAAAATACTATCTGAATTGAAAATACAAAGTAAAGTTAAATACCTAGGAATTATATTAACGAAGAGAAACATAGACCTATACCAAAACAATTACGATAAAACTTGGAAGGAAATCAAAAAAGACTTAGAAAGGTGGTAAAAACGGCAACTCTCATTTTCAGGAAGAATTTCAATTATTAAAATGAATATTTTATCTAGATTCATGTTCCTCTTCCAGAATCTCCCGATTATAGCAAATGAGAAGTGCTTCAATAATTGGCAAAAAGAACTATCAAAATTCCTCTGGGAAGGGAAAAAACCCAGAAACAGGTGGAAAATCTTAACAGAAGAAAAAGACAAAGGTGGTTTCGCACTACCAAACTTAAAATTGTACTATTATGCTTCCTGCCTTTTATGGCTAGAAGATTGGATAAGATTAGCGAATGAAAGATTATTAACGCTAGAGGGTAGTAATTTAAGATTTGGCTTCCATGCGTATATGTGGTATAATAAACTATCCACTAATAAGGACTTTGACCATCATGTTATCAGGAAAGCGCTACTAAAAGTTTGGTTCAAAATAAATGGGCATAGGACATAGGACACGTTATAGAATTAGAAAGCTGGGAGAAATCTTGGAAAATAACAAATAAGTTCACACTATGTCAAAATTATAAAGAAAACTATCTTAAAATGTTTCACCAATGGTACATGACACCATAAAAAATAAATAAAATATATAATATTGGAAATTCTACCTATTGGAAATGTCAAAAACCAGGTGCAGACTATATGCATATGTGGTGGAAATGTAAAGGAGTGAAGCGTTACTGGACAATAATTGTAAATGTAATAAACGAAATGCTTAAGACAAAAGTAGTACTTGATCCAAAAATCTTTTTTATTAAATATGACAAATATATTAGATGAAACCACAAGAAAAAATCATACCAAAAAACTTTTATATATGATTACAACAGCCAGGATATTATATGCCCAATATTGGAAATGTAATAGTATACCATCAGAAGAGGAATGGCTAATCAAATTGAGAGAAGCAGTAGATATGGACAGACTCACAAGCAGGTTAAAAGGAAAAGGAAAAGAGATTAAAGATGAATGGATATGTTTGCAAAGATTTGGAGAAAAAAGGGATGAAATTTGTCTTAAACTACGGTAATAATAATAATAATAATAATAATAAGTTTTATTTTTACCCCGCCCCTCTGCATCGCAATCGGGGCGGCTTACAACGGTTAAGACAGTACAATTAAAACAATCCAATATCCCAATCCCACCTCCCATTCCCTCCCATCCCCTTAAGACAAAATTAAACTTCGTAGTATTAAAACACAGAATGTAAAAAGTAAGAGTGGGAGAAGATAGAAAATAACTAAGAATTTAGAGAAAATAATGGGATGAGTTCACGCCAAAGGAAGTATCACTAAGAGCGAATATTATAGAAATATGTAATAAGATAAGGAAAACTTATACGATAAATGATAGCGCAAAGATTAACAGGTTTTTGTTGTATATATGGGGATTAAATGGTTGTTTTGGATGTGACATATATATGACGCATCAATTATTTGAATATATGAAGAAGAAATCATTGGTTGCATGAAGACGTGGTTGTAACTAGATGTTCTGTTTTTGTGATGTTTTGTAATGTTTTGTGATGTTGTGATGCTGTAATATGTTTTAATGTTTTTTATAAAATGAAATAAAAAATAAAAAATAAATAAACATAGCCTGAAGGTAATTTTATACAAAATATTTTCAATAATTTTGTGCATGAAACTAATGTTGTGTATGCTGAACCATCAGAAGCAAAGGTGTCACTATTACAGCCACCCATGTAGATGATTTTGGGGTATTTTGAATTTTGGAATTCTGGATAAGGGAGACTCAATTCACAGTTACACACTTTTATAACTACATAAGTGATCTTGGCCAATATTTTTAATAAGAATGTTCAGTTAATGGCTTTTAAACATTTACGTTATAAATGGCTCGATTGTGTTTAATACTATAAGCTGTCTTAGGTCCCATGTGAGGGAAAAAGGCAGGACAGAAATGAAATGGAGAGTGTTTGGTTCAAGAAAATTCAATGCTACCTAAATATGCACACAACTGAGCTAACCCAGCTCGAAATCAACACGTATTGGGAAAAACCTTGGAAGCTGAGGGCAGAAGAGGAAAGAGAACTATGCTCCTTTTACACACACACACACACACACACCAATTGTATCAAGTCATTCTGCCAACCAGAATGAAACCAGAGCATTCAAAAGCAATCAAAATTTGTGACCCAAACAAAGCTGGGGTTAGTTACAAAACACAACAAGGAGATAACCTCTCTCTCTCTCTCTCTTTTGGCTTGGCTGCTCTGCTCTTCCATTTCTGACACGAATCATAACTCTCTCAACAGAAGATGCCTCTGATATCAAACTGATCCGAAGGACTGTACTTTAGCCTAGAGAGGAAAATTGATTAAAACATTCACTCCAGCTGCCTGCTGACTCCCAAGAGAATCTTCCTTTACTGTTCTCTTTCCATGATGCTTGGGGGGGGGGGGGGAAGACCCTGCACGTCTCAACTTGAACAGAATTTCTATTACCTTTACCCCTCAATATGTGTTGATTTCGCAAAAATGATGATCAGAGGGATAACAGAAGAACACACTACAGAGAGAAGGTGAAGAGGCGAGTGATGGAAGTGGGGGTGGATGATAAAACCAGAACTACAACACTAAACTAAATGTGTTTTCGCAGAGATTCCCCCTGTCCAGTGGTTGTGATTTTATTTATATATTGCTTATCCCCTAGCTCCAGGAAATAGGAATAGAAAGAATAGATTGGCAGGGGGTTGGACTGGATGGCCCTTGTGGTCCCTCCAACTCTATGATTCTATGATTTCCTGGATGAAAAATGAGTTTCCCAATAGTCAGGAAGGATAATGAAGTGCCAATAATTTTGTGTAATTTTCATCCAGTATTCACATATCCTGGTATTTTTTTGGAGGGGGGGGATTAGTCTATGCAGAAATCTTCATGGGTTTTTTGTGCAATAATCGTGTGTGTGTGTGTGTGTGTGTGTGAGAAAACACATTGTTTTTGCACATTTTTCCATGTTTGGAACTGGAAGAAGTTTATAATGTTAGGTTTTTTTCCTAGCTAGTCGCATTTTGGTACAAGATTGCTGTTTTCTGTGCTGAAAACGGCAATCTTGCACAAATAAACCAAGTGGCTAATTTCTGGTACACAAGGTTTCTGCATAAGTTTTCTATACAAATTGGAAGTCCAGGGGTCCTTTCAGACTACACAATTATAGTACTATGACTGCATTTGAACTGTCATAGCTGTGTAGTTTGGTGAGGTACTGGAGCTTTCTGGCTGAGAATTCTAAATGTCCCGTTCAAAACTCCAAATCATTTCAATCATAATATTTTTGATTTTTCTGCAGTGGTGTGAAAGCTGGGCAGTGAAAGATGCTGACAGGAAGAAAATCAACTCATTTGAAATGTGGTACTGAAAGGGAGTTCTACAGATATTATGGATTGCTAGAAAGACAAATGAATTGGCATTAGAGCAAATCAAGCATAAACCCTCACTAGAGGCTATATACTGAGGATGCTGTGCTTGGTAAAGTGGAAGGCAATAGGAAATGCGGGTGAGTGCACTGTAGGTGGATTGATTTAATCAAGGAAGCCATGGCTGCCCTGAGTTTGCAAGACCTAAACAAGGGAGCAGATGACAGGGTGTCCTGGAAGTTTCTCATTTAGAGGGCCACCATATGTTGAAGTTGACTGACTGCAAGTAAGAACAACAACAACACAAAAGAAGACTCAAGTTTCTTTTAAAAACATGGTAAAACTTACCATTTTGTCCAAGAAGACCACCAGATCCTAAGGAAACAAACACAAGAATGAGACTTTGATTCTCTTCTATCAGCCGCTTCCTCCTTCCTTTACTGGTGCTCCTCCAAACACACTGTTTATTTAGGACAGGCAGAGGCAGATTGTGAGCAGCTGTCAACTAGTTGGTATGTATTAGCAACTTGCACATCTATCAAATTCTTGTTTGTTCGGCTATATTTTAGAGGAAGGGAGCTGGCCAACACCATCTCTGAGTATTCCTTGCATAAGAAAACCCTGGGAATTCATGCAGCAGCCTAAGTCAACAGGTGACTTGAAGGCGCGTACCCACACACTTTTCCTGCCTCCAAGGCAATTCAGTATCGATTTCTTTTTAAAGATTTGCATACTTTTAAAAAAAATGGATGCCCTAATGGGTACAAGAATGCCTAACGTCTGTCTGTATGCATTTTTTAAAAATGAAGCATTAGTATGCTTGTGTGTACATTTTACGGGAATACGTCAGTTAAAAAAAACCAGAGTTTTGTTTACACTTACCTAGATCCCTTTCCTCTTTATCTGTCTAGCTGGATTTTTTTTAGTAACATCTGTACTGGTAGGATGGTGAAGGAGGGCTGGAGAAACACAGATGTTCAGTGTTGGGTTGTAGCAGCAACTACAGTGGGCCCTTAGTATTTGCTGGGGTTTGGTTTGAAGACCCCCTGTGATACCAAAATCTGTGGATGCTCATCCCATATACTCAACAGCATAATAAAATGGTGTCCCTCATATAAAATGACAAAATCAAAGTTTGTTTTTCTGGATATGTGTATGTGTGTGGAATATTTTCAAACCGTCGATGGTGAAATCTGGGAATGCAGAATGCAGGGATATGAAAAGCTGACTGTAGTACTACTCAGTGTCAGATCTCAACAGATGCTACACTAGCTATAATATATGTGCCTGCCTACAAGCGCCAACTGCCTACAACTGTTAATATTAGGGACATTAACTGTGGCCAATCAAGTATCCAAACCAACAATATATATATATATAAATTTCTGTTATCTATAAATAAATGTGACATGTGAGGTTTACAGCAAGAATAAATCAGAGAACTGGAACATCCAGTTCTGACTAATCAATGGCCACCAGTTTTAACATCTATAACTAGCATGGCTATAGCTCTCCAACTACATCTTATATAGCAGAAATTGCTCTCTCAAGTACATTAGTGGCCACAGGGCTTTCTAGATTTAGAAGGGCTTTTCAAATCAGCAGATTGTTGGAGATATACCGTAGTACTGCTTCCTGGCTATACATGTTCTGCCGCTGTCCCACAGTAGCTACATTTTGGGAAGAAGTAATCACATGAGTAAATTTCATTTTGGAAAGTTCCTTGATATTCAGAGACATCCATGTTCTTTTGAATGATTTGCCTGTTTCTTGGAAATTCACAAATAATCAAAGGAAGCAAACTTTTTAACACTTTTTCGACTGCTAAAAAACTAATACTTCATTACCGGAATGATAATTTTTCTCTACCATAAGTAAACATCTGATTTGTTAACTGAGATACCTGCACTTGAATAAGTATATATTGAAGGCCATTGGTAACCCCTTCCAACTCTGATTCTAAAGTTTGGTAGCAGGATTGTTGTCATTTTGGGGAGTAGATAGAAGTTCCCATGACCAACCCTGCTCTGATAGGAGCCCTGGTGGAGAAGTGGTTAAATGCCTGTACTGCAGCCACTCACTCACAAACCACAAGGTTGTGAGTTCAATCCCAGCCAGGGGCTCAGGGTCGACTCAGCCTGGCATCCTTCTGAGGTGGCTAAAATGACTACTCAGCTTGTTGGGGGCAATTAGCTTACTACTGTAAACCACTTACAGACTGCTTAGTGTGGTATGAAGCAGTATATAAATGAGACTGCTATTGCTATTGCTAATTTAAAAAATGTTGACAAGTAGGATATCATGCAGGAGATCAGATGGTTCAAGCACAACAGAAGGGTAATCCCTCTGTATTGCTGTGGCATGACAAATCTTTAGCTCCACACTTTTTCACTGCTCATACACAACAAAAATCCATTTATGAGCCCTTAAAGCTACCTTCCTGGGAGTAAATAAATTGCTGAGGGACCTTTCATTGGAAAGGATTTGCTCAGGATCAATGCAACCGAGTCAGAGGGAAGCAAAAAGACAAGGAGATGCTCTTGAATGCCATGACCTACCTTGCATATTTCTTCCTGGGAATATTCTTTTATATCTGCAAGAACAAAATGAATTATGAAAGCTGTTTGCGTACCCACAAATTTATTTTTAATGTTTCTAAAGCTGCCATTGATTTCTCCATGTAGGCTATAGAACGCAAAAGTCTTCAGCAAGAACTGAACAATACAGTTAAGCCTTTGCTCCTTGAAGAGGAGAGGAAGGATATGTGAGGCAGTGTGGTGGAGTGGGCACAGCACTGAACTAAGATGGAGAAAGGAGTAAGAAAGATTGTTTTAGCTGTTTTAACATACAGGTTGCTTTATATTCCATACAGGAGAAAATGGGATATTAAATAAATAAAGGAAGCACAGCTAACAAGCAATTTAAATATGATTTCCCTTGCTCTTTTACAAAATGCATCAGCCAAAACTGGGCCTAGATGCCAAATACCAGCTCACCAGCAAGACTAACAGCAAAAAACATTGTAGGATAAGCTTCTGTAGAGGTGGGAGATTACTTCACGCAGCTTGTAAACCTTAATTGTAGTAATAAAATAACATCTTTGGTGATACTTATATGACGTCACTTTCAACCTGTAGCTTAAGTGTGGTTAGGGCATTCTTTTTCATTAATGGGGGAAACCTGTCAATAGCTCTCAAGCGTGCAGCAATCCCAGGATTCCTGAAGTGCGAAGCATTGCTGCCAGGGGCAGTTGCGATATTGGCAGTCAGTTGGTTTCACAATCTCCTTTTCATCCCCTGTCCCCACCTCTGCTATTCCCAAGCAGTCTGATTCACTATTTTTTTTTACTTCTTCTTTTTTTTATTTTTTAAAAACTTAAATCATGTTACCAGAACTGCAGAATTGTTTTAAAAAATAAAAAAATAAAGTAAAATAAAACAAAAGGTATGGTGGGTATGGCATAGGGCAGGGAGGCTGGGTTAAGAAGGGGGAGAGTGGAAAAGAACATAATGACAGCAGCTGCCTCAATTGCACAGTCATGTGATAACGGCTGCTCACAAAACCGGTATGTTTGAGTTTTCATTAATTCGTGTAATAGCAACGAGAACAAGGCTCTGTGATAAAGTCCTTGGTCTACTTCCTCAGATGCACAGACTTCATTCCATGTATCTGAGGAAGTAGACCAAGCCTATGAAAGCTTACGCTACAATTTCTTTCACACAGTCTCAAAGGTGCTATAAGATCCTTATGCACACTGATATTCCAGGCTAACAAAGCTATGTCTCTGAATTCTACCAGCTCACCTGGTGGAGCTGTGGAATCACCGAAGCCTTTCATTTCCAAGGCGATGACACGAAAACCAGCATCAGCGAGTGCTGGAATCTAGTGTGGAAGAAAAGAATAATCCTGAAAAGAGTAAAACTGAGGTGGGGGGGGATTAATTCACATTGTCTAACCACTTCTTTTTGCTCTCCCCCCCAGACCTATCCTGAAGCCACAATCTCTTTCCCTTCTCACCATATACTAGGGATTAGAAGGTTCTTTCAAAAGTGTTTTGACAGAAACAACAACTCCGTTAATGAAATTATTCTGGATCAGTTCCAATCTGTAAGTACCGATGACGTGGACAAGTTCCTTGACAGAGTGAAGAAAATAACCAGCCCCCTTGATCCTTGCCCATCATGGCTGGCTGTCCAGGGGGAGGGGGGGATGCATTGAGTATGTTCCTCATGGACATTGTCAATGCATCGCTCAGGGAGGGTCATATTCCATCTTGTTTGAAGGAAGCGGCAGTCAGGCCACTTCTGAAAAAAACTTCTCTGGACCCCCCGGATACGAACAACTATAGACCAGTTTCTTTATTACCATTTTTGAGCAAGGTAATCGAGAGGGCGCTTGCTCTTCAAGTCCAAGCTGTCTTGGATGAAACTGATTATCTAGATATATTTCAAACTGGCTTTAGGACAGGATTTGGAGCTGAGACTGCCATGGTTGCCTTAACCGATGACCTTCGTCTAAGCATCAACAGGGGTAGTGTGACCCTGTTGGTGCTTTTAGACCTTTCAGCGGCTTTTGATACGATAGATCATGGCATCCTCTTGGATCGCCTGTGTGGGATAGGAATCGGGGGCACTGCATTGCAGTAGTTCCGTTCCTTCCTCTCAGGCAGATCCCAGAGGGTGTCACTCGGGGACAGTTGTTCTGCAAAAAAAATATCACTTGTGGTGTTCTTCAAGGTGCCATCCTGTCCCCGATGTTGTTTAACATATATATGAAGCCACTGGGAGACATTATCCGGAGACATGGGGCTGCGTTTTATCAGTACGCTGATGACACCCAGATCTATTTCTCCATGTCCTGTACGTCGGCCTCGGCTCCTGATGGCGTCTCTCCTCTCAATGACTGTCTTGGGGCTGTAATGGACTGGATGAGGAAAAACAGACTGAGATTGAATCCAGACAAAATGGAGATGCTTACAGTAGCGGCCCCGAAACCAGGAATTGAGTTGCAACCTCCAGTCCTGTACGGGGTCACACTCTCCGTGAAGGACTGTGTTCGCAGTTTGGGGGTGCTCCTAGATCCGTCGCTTCAGATGACTAGTCAGGTGAATGCGATGGTCAGGAGTGCCTGTTATCAGCTTCGGCTTATACGCCAGCTGCGCCCTCTCCTGGAAGTAAGGGACCTTGAGACTGTGGTGAACGCACTGGTAACCTCTCGTCTGGATTTCTGTAATGTGCTCTACATGGGGCTACCCTCATACTTCAGTTAATACAGAACATGGTACGGAAACTTCAGTTGGTACAGAACATGGCAGCCAGAATGGTCTCGGGGACATCTAGGAGAGACCACATAACATCGGTATTGACATCTTTGCACTGGCTGCCTATTAGTTTCCGGGCTCAGTATAAGGTGTTGGTTATGACCTTTAAAGCCCTAAATGGCTTGGGTCCAACCTATCTTCGGGACCGCCTCCTCCCATACAATCCTCCTCACATGCTCCGGTCCTCTGTGAGGAATTTGCTACAGCCAATGAAAACTAGGCTCTCGGCAACCTCCCAGAGGGCCTTTTCGGTAACCACTCACAGACTATGGAATGGCCTGCCGGATGAGATCCGTCAGATTACAATCTTAAACTGCTTTAAAAAGGCTGTTAAGATGGATCTCTTCCGGCCGGCCTTCCCCGATTAGAGTACCCTTATCCCTGTTTTCTTTCTTGGCTGCAATCGCTGTTCTGCCTACAATTGTCTGTTTGTCCTAGGATTGTTTAATTTAACGTTTTAATTACTATGTTTTAATGTTATTATTAGTTAATTCCTTTTTATGGGGCAGGAGGGTTGTGGGATTTTGGATTGTATTTTAATATTGTATGGAGTTTTAACTGCTGCGAGCCGCCCCGATTGTTTGACAGAGGGGCAGGGTATAAATAAAATTTATTATTATCATTATTATAAAATTAATTCCACAGGGCATAGAGTTGCTGTTGCCAACATGGATATAACAGAAAGCATAGATTAAGATTAGTTAAATATTTGGACTTAAAACATGTTAAAAACACAGATTTCCAGTATTTATTAGGGTGGAAACTGCAAAGGCTATGGTGGGGGGAGGCAGTAGTAAAGCCCACCAGACTTCTTCTGACCTCTTCCCAACACCTTCTATCACCCAAATACAGTGGGGGCATGTGTAAAAGCAGAAGGTCACACCTCCAGGAGCTGTGATTCTTCATTTAATAGCTCTTTTGGCCTGCAAAAAGACCCAAAGCAGACGATAATGACAATGGCGACAATTCAGAGACAAGAAGTTACCAGCTACCCAGAAGTTTTGCATGGCTGAGTGGAGACATGAACCCTAGTTTCCCAGAATCCTAGTCCAACACTCAAACCATGTAACCACTGGTTCTTGAGTAAAAATAAACAAATAAATAAATAAATAATTGCAATACCTGATATCTCCAAGAAAGCCAAGTCTCAGGGAAGCCATGACAGAGACAAACGACTGGACCACTGCCCATCTCCACAAAGTGCAACTGGGTATGAGGCTAAGGGTAGGATGGAAGGAAGAGAAGGCTTGAGTTAGAACCACAGATGGAATGAGCAAACCACATTTCTAAATCTCAGCACAAATTCCAACATGGCAAATGCACTCTGGATTAAAAGGCACCAATTAAATAGTTTGCACATCCATATATAGAAAGTGAACCAAAATGAAACTGAGCAGCTTAGGGAGCTGGGTATGTTTAGCCTGAAGAAGAGAAGGGTAGGAGGACACATGATAACCATGTTTAAATATTTGAGGGGATGTCATATTGAGGATGGAGCAAGCTTGCTTTCTTCAACTCCAGAGACTAGGGCATGGAGCAATGGATTTGTTATGGTCAAAAATCAGTTATAATAATTTCTCATAAAGCATAGACAGCAGACTAGATGCTCTCATTGAACAGATTGCCTTTATTGCTAGCAATAGAGATCTACTCGCTGAATAGCTTCAGGACAGAGCAGATGAATAAAAACTAGAGACAAAGAAATTTATACACCTCAAAAGTGATGATCTCACCTTCTTTTAGAACAAAGGATTTTATGTAAGATCACTAATCAGAAAAGGGATACATCTTATGGTTCCAAACATCTGGACATCTGTTTCTTTGATCTTACATTCAGTGCGCTTTTAGAAGGTCACATTGTTATCACTTTTATTTCTCGCCTCGCTAGCCAAAAGCTCATTAAAGGAAACATTCCAGTTGTATCTCTTGTTTCTTTTAGCTGGCTACAGGGCCCCATTTTAGGAGACAGGCAAAAGTGTCCTCCCTTAATTCTCCCAGAGCAGACACACACATGTGTTCTTTTAGAACAGAAAGCCCACATTTTTGATTTAACTTTTTAACCATTTCCTACCAAATTTGGCTCTAAGCCTCCAATTACTTCAGTTAATATTGATTATTGATCCAGACTCTCTCAGATTCAAACTACAGGAAAAGATTTCTTCTAAACATCAGGAAGAACTTTCTGATGGTAAGAGCTGCTTAACAGTGGAAGACACTGCTTCAGAGGGTGATACAGTCTCCTTTTTAAAACATTTTTAAACAGAGGCTAGATAGCCATCTGGCTTTGGCCACATCATGGCTTTGGTAAAAATACCTTCCCTTTCGGTGGTTGTTTTTCTTCACTGCTGTGATTTTTTCCTGGGGCCAGACCCAGAAAAAACCACAGTAGTGAAGAAAAAAAGGTATTTTTAACCATACATCAAAGGAGTCATAGAAAGAATAGGGAAACTGATGAGGAAAAACCAACCAAGAAAATACAAGAAATGCTGTGCTCAGTGAAAGATAGGAGAGACCCTCTCATGGCTGCAGGAGTCTACCGACAGGAAAAGAAAGAGAAAAGGCAGATAAAATGACCTAACCAGCAAGTTAAAGAAGCATAAATCAATAAGTTCTTACTGAAACATAGATTAACTTCATTTTCACCAGCAAAATTAAAATCGTAAAAAAAAAAAAAAAAAAAAAAGGAGGCTGTGAAGGGGGGGCACCCAGCCCTGGATGCATTTTGGAAGATGCTTTCATGTGCTCTCTAGAATGTTCAAAATATATTTGTTTACTTATGGAAAGCTTCCCTGACCAAGTTGTTTCATTTTTCCATGTGCATATTATTAATTTTGGACAAATTTGCTCAAACAAAGTGAATGGTTGTTCTTTTTTGTATTGCATAAACTATCCCTTTTCTTTTCATGTTATTTCTGGTACAAATTTTCTGTTAAAGAAGGAATGCCCAGGAACATGTCCACTTTGTACACGGAGGTGTATCTGTATAGTATGGTTGGCAGCAGCCATTCCTAAATCACAGACTATTTTTTCACTCGAAAACACATAATGGACAATGAAGAGCAGATGACAAGAAAATCCTAAAGAGCAAAGATATACAACTGATACTAAAGTTAGAAACATAAGAGGAAAAACAAGGCATTTGAGACAAAAAGATAAACAAATGGGTCCTAGAGCAGATAAAGCCCAACATTTCCTTGTAAGCCAAGATGATCAAATTGAGGCTTGTTGTACTTTGGTCACACGATGAGAAGGCATGCTACACTAGAAAAGGCAATAATGCTAGGAAAGGTAGAAAACTGCAGAAAGAGAGAAAGACCACACACCTGATGGATAGACTCAGGAAGGTCACAGACATGGATTTGCAGGAACTAAGCAGAGTAGTGGAGGATAGGGTGTATTGGAGATATCTCATCCACAGGGCTACCCTGAGTTGGAGTTGACTCAAAGGCAGTTAACAACAACAATGGTTGGCAGCAGCCATTCCTAAATCACAGACTGTTTTCCACTCCAAAGAACATTATGAACAAAGAAAAGTAGATAACAAGAAAATCCACCTCCATGTGAAGCTAGTTATGTAACATGTGTGTGAAAAGGTTTTCAGGTAGTAGCACCCACAATGATTAGTCTTGCTGAAACCATTAAAAGTGACACTACATTGACAATACTATTTTCCTGCAATTACCTTGATATTCACGTAGCCATGAGCCACGTTCTCTGGCTCGCATGCTGGTGGAAGGTTTTCTTCCTGGTTGAGAAGCTGTGAGGACAGTAATTTTTAAAAAAGAAAGAAATATGTTAAGAGTGCCCTAAGTACTGACCCAGGGAACTTCTGGCTTAAATCCCAACTGGACTAAACACAGACATCAACTTCTGTCAACACTTAACGTAAATTCCACTAGTTCAATGGGTTTATAGAATCATAGAGTTGGAAGGGGCCTCGCAGGCCATCACGACCAACAAGTTTATTCTAGTTGGGAATGGCACATTAGAGTTAGCCATAGGATTGTAGAAAACTGCTTTTTACCAAGTCACACCATTGGTTAGCCATAACTTGCATGTTTTAAATAAAACTGTGGTTCAGTAAGAGAGCCAGTGTGATGCAACGGTTTGAAAGTTGGGCTAGGATTCTGGAGGCCAAGTTCTGAATCCCTCTACTCAGTCATGAAACCCCACTGGGTGACCTTGGGCAAATCACACTCTCTCAGCCTCAAAGCCCCCCCCCCCAGAAATCCTGCTAAGAAAACTCCATGATAGGTTGCCTTAGGGCCGCCATAAGTTGGAAAACAACTTACAGGCAAACAACAACAATAGCTACAACAGGGGAACCAGGAAGAATAGCCTATGGACTGGGAACTTCAATCAAGGTAAAACATTTTTTTCTTCTTAAACCCGGACTGAATTTCCATGTTTTATCTCTACATTCACCAAAATATTCCTGATGCAAAAACATGGAGAGTTCTTGAGGAATCCATTGCTCTCTGTGACCTCACTGGAATGGAGACATATTGGGTTGCAAAAGTGAGGTTCCTGTTGAGATGCAAATGGATTTTATTTTATTTTATTTTTAGAATATACTTTATTTATTAAAATTGATCAACACACAAAAAAATCTTACAGACATAACGACATTAACGACACACATTGACAACATAACATAAAAACAGATAATAAAAAAACAAAAACAACAACAAGTAACAACAAAAACTTCCGAGTTTAACATTGTCCGATATATCTATTTCACCACAATTCTATACTCCAATTACTCCTGTCAATATAATTCTAATGTCACACCTCATATTTTGACACCCCTCTTCTCTTCTGATATAAATATAATGCTCTTTATTTCCATCCTTTTAATCGAACTTCATTTTCACAGCTCTACCTATTCATTTACCCTATTAATTCATATCAATTATAAAACAAACATCCTTCCCACTATTCCAGTAATCTATCATTTTCTTCCACTCATCCTTAAACATTTCTTTATCACTTTTTTTCAATATCGAAGTTATCCTTTCCATCTTCATTATCTCCAGAATTTTCTTTTCCCAATCCTGAACATTTGGTATTTCTTTTGTCTTCCATTTCGCAGCATATACAATTCTCGCAGCCGATATTAAATAAAATAACAATTTGCCATGCACAGTTTGCAACAGTGAGATGCAAATGGATTTTAAACTTCCTGGACTTTGCAAATCTCCCTATAGCCACAGGGCCAGAAGGAGGAGGAGCCTGCCTGCAAAAGATATCCTCCCCACCTTATACCATCTTAACTAAAGACTGAAACAACATGTAGGCATCTGACTAACATCTCCAATTGTTTTTTTCCCCTGTTTGGTTTGTAACATCTTGCCTGATAAAGAAGAAGCCCATGGAGCTTTGAAAGCTTGAAACAAGTATATCGTGCATTTTGGCTGGCCAATAAAAGTATCACTGATGGATTTTTGTTTGAACAACAATACCAGTGGTTTAATTCTCTTTTAAATTTTGTAGCAATTGTTTTTTAATGGTTGTAAGCTGCCTTGAATCCTTTGCCAGGAGAAAGATAGGATATAAAATAAATAAATAAATAAATAAATAAATAAATAAATAGGAGGGGAGTCCTAGGGGCTGCCACTGAGAAGGTTCTGTCCCATCCTCACACCAAATGCGCCTGTGAGGGTGATGGAACCAAGATGAGGGCCATACCTGAAGATCTTAAGAGCTTGCAGATTTGTATGGGAAAATATGGTCCCACAAGCAATTGGGGAGGCATGAAACAGTTTTTTGCTAGAGGAAATTCTGAGTGATGTCTCTTCCAACTATATGATTCTATAAGTAAGCAGAGAGAACAGGGACAAACACCCATGAACTCTGGCAAACTCATCTTAGAACTATATTAAAATACTCCACTCCCAAAAAATACATGAAAAGGATTTATCATTCAGAGCAAATGAGCTGAACTCTCAAGTACAAAGGAGGCTTGCACAAAAATTGCACTCCACCAAATATCTGTAATCACAAGATCTGGAAATTTGCTTTTCTCAAAAAAAAAAAATTGTTCTCTTCAATTTTATATAAAAGTGAAAGATAATGCAATGCAATTAAGAAGACCCAAAGGCCTGAGTTTAATTTCTGGCTTTTGAGACCATCTTGCCATCTGAAAGTGCCCTTTGTATTCTCTTTCCCTTTTAAAAGAAAAGTATGTAGAACCAATTGCCAGCAAAGTCTGCCAAGTGCAAAGGTAGCTGGCTGGGTCAATGCACAAGAGCAAAAGCTAACACTTCCATGGTTAATGGTTCACTCAGCAGAGGTCTGTCCAGAGTGCAGAAGGCAGAAATCATCTTCTGGGGAGGGAGAGGAAATGAGGGGGATCCACTTTCAAAGAATCAGCTGGTACGTGAGCTACCTTTTGTAGAGAGGAAGATGCTGTGTGGCTTTTTAGGCTGGGAGCAGTAGAAATGCTACCACTGCTACTGACAAGATGTTTCATGCAGAAGCTCAGTAACAAAATCCTGCTCGTTTTCAGTCAAGTTATCATGCAGGCAAGTCTGCAAAGTTAACAGTGCTTAAATCAGCAGTCCTGCAGAGCCCTGAGAGTAGGGCTCTCCTCTATGCTCCTTTACATTGCCAGAATGGCCTGCCATTAACCACTTCCCAGGTTTAGGCCTTTCTGTGATATGCCTGTTGTAATATTCACTGCAGAGAGCTTGCTAGTCCAGCAACTCTTGTAGTGTTGCATTGTCTAAAGCAGTGGTTCTCGAATTTTGGTCCTTGAGATGTTTTGGACTTCAGCTCCTAGAATTCCTGACTGTTGGCTGGTTAGGGCTTCTGGGAATTGAAGTTCAAAACTTCTGGAGGACCAAAGTTTGGGCACCATTGGTCTAAAGGCCTAAGGCAGGGGTAGGCAACCTTTCCCCTTTAAGGGCCGAAGGACTTCAGCTCCCAGAATCCCAGGAGCTATTGGCCAACATGGGACTATTGGCCAACATGGCTGAGGCTTCTGGGAGCTGAAGTCCTTCGGCCCTTAAAGGGGAAAGGTTGCCTACCCCTGGCCTAAGGGGTGAACCAAATAAGTTTGTTGTTACTGGGGATTTTAACTGCAGACTCCCCTGTCAGACTATCTGAAAGATTGCATCACCTCATATGAGTCTTCCTGAGTTTTAAAATTTTCTGGGAAAGATCTTCTCTCTGTCCCACCACCATCACTAATATGTTGGAGAGGGCCTTTTTAGTGGCTGCTCCCAGGCTGTGGAATTTTCTCCAATGGGAGATTAGGTTGGCTACTTTTCTGCCAGCAGGAAAAGACCCCCCCTCCCTTTTATTTGTTTGTCTACTTAATTTGTTTGGTTGTTTAGACAGGCTTTTGTTTAGACAGGGGCATTGTAAAAGGTCTTTCAATTGGAGTCTAATGTATTTTTAATCATTATTGTTTTAACTTACTGGTACTCTGTTTCCAATTAATTATTTTTAAAAAACCAATTATTATTTAATGGTTTCAACTTGTATTACCAATTGTTTTAACTGTACTTTTATTTTAACTTACATTTTGAGCCACCTTGGTTCCCATATTGGGAGAAATGTGTGATATACATTATTGAAATCAGTGAATCGATCATGATATTTCAAACACAACCTTTGTACAGTTTTTATTATTATTATTATTAGCTTTATTTATTAAGCGCCGTAGATGTACACGGTGCTGTACAAAACCAAATAAAAAATCCAGAATATATAAAAAGCCTGCCTGTGGCGTACAATCTAAAAGTAAAACAACATTTTATCCATACATGTTATCTATAGGTCTTTGCAGACTGCCAGAAATAGTGCAAATTGAGTCCACTTTAACTGCCCTGACTCAGTGCTAGGGAATCATGGGAAATGTAGTTTATTGTGACACCAGAGCTCTCTGACAGAGAAGGCTCAATGTCTCAGAAAAAAATACAATTCCCATGATTCCCTAGCACTGAGTCAGGGCAGTTAAAGTGGACTCAATTTGCATTATTTCTGGCAGTCTGCAAAGGCCCTTCATCTATTTAAGAATCTTCTGGTGGTAAGAATTGTTCGACAGTGGAACATGCTCCCTCGAAGTGTGGTAGAGTCTCCTTCTTTGGAGTTTTTTAAACAGAGGCTGGATGGCCATCTGTCAGGGGTGCTTTGATTGGGTCTTCCTGCATGGCAGAAGGGGGTTGGACAGGATGGTCCCTGGGGCTCTCTTCCAACTCTAGGATTGTAAAAGGAAAGCAGCTTCATTTATATACCGCTTATATCGCGCTATGGGATGTCTAAGCGGTTTACAACTGTAAGCTCATTGCCCCCCAACAGTTGGGTACTCATTTTAGCAACCTCGGAAAGATGCAGGCCTGAGTCTAGCCTGAGCCCGGCTAGTATTGAACTCGCAACCTTGTGGTCTATGAGTGAGCGGATGCAGTACAGGCATTTAACCACTGCGCCACCAGGGCTCTTTGGTTTTGTAGGATTCTGTGTGTATTTCTTTTCCTCTTTAAAGCTGTCTTGAGCCCAAATTTCAGAGGAAAAGCAAAGCCCAACTAAAGCAGTAGAATACAATACAATAAAGGTGAGGCAAAGCACCCTTCAAATTAGTTGCAGAGCCCCCCTCCTATTTAACATCCTTTTTTAAAGTTTGCAAGCCACCTTGAGAAGAGTGAAGCCTCAAAAAGCAGCTTAGAAATGTTGGTATTAAGCAAACACACACACACACACACACTCCTGAACCAGTCTTGCATGAAATCGAAAGAAGTCTACCTTGAAAAGGCCACACACAAGAGCACCTTACCTGAACCCCAGTTAGATCTTGCAGTTCCTTCAGAGCAGAGTCAGCGTTTCGCACCAGGATGGTGGCGATCCCCATCTCCTGAGCAGGTTTCAAGTTTGCACCAATGTCATCCAGGAAAATAACCTAGAGTGAGGAAGAAGGCCTAAACCATTATCAGCAAAAAAGTAGGAGAAAGAACCCCTAAACTAGTAGTTCTGAAGCTTTGGTTCTTCAGGTGCTTTGTGCTTCAACTCTCAGAAACCCTAGCCAGCCTGAGCTTTATCTACACTAGGGGCAAAATTCCTAATAGACAATTTGCACTATTTCCTGCCCCTGTACCCACTCCAGAGCCACCCTGCATACTTTTTTTTCCACAGGGACATCAGGTCTACACTACCTGACTGTTCTTGCAAATTTTCCGGGGTTCGATGCTGCTGCTATCTCCACCGCTGCCACCACAACATTTCAAAGCCAGGGCAGATCCTGGCAAGTGCCACCATTTAAGGTCCAGGGCAATTTCTGGCTCAAATGGTGAGATTTTTCTTTCCTTGTCCCTCGGTAGCACCACATCCACAGGCATGCCCATCACTTGTTCTGAGGCAAATGAGGCACCCAGCATGTGATCTGGGCAGTGGTGGTGCTGCCAAGGGAGAAGAGGAAAACCTCACTGTTTGGGTCTGGGAACTGGCCTGGACATTTAACGGGTGGTGCTTGTCAGTGTAAAAACCCCACAATAAGGTAAAATACCTGGAACGTGAGGTGGATAGGGCAATGCATCATGTGGGCTTATTGCCCCAGTTTTGGAGGGAGGGTGTTGTTGTTTTTTAAGCGGTGTAGACAAGCCCATCAAGTCACATGTTCTCAGCCTCAGGGGACGGCAATGGCAAGCCTCTGAACAAAATTTGCCAAGAAAACACGATGAAAGATTTGCTTTAGGGTCACCTTAAGTTGGAAACAACCTGAAGACATATGGCACACACATACAGACAAGTCCTTAGCAAACAGTCATGAATTCGGACAGCTTAGGTCCAAAACATCTGGATAGAGTTTCAAAATTTGGAAACCACTGTCCAAAATTTTTCAGTCACTCTCAGAGCAGGGTGCATGTCTGCATCACATGCTTCCATAACACTGCCAAATTGAGTTTAATCTGTCTTCCACGACAGGAGTTATTCTGCAGCCAGAGAATTCCAGAACAATACATGCATTATGCAAAGCGGGTGAACTGGCATATTTTCTGACAGCAAAAAAGAAAGGCAAGGTGATACAGCCTCTCCAACACAGAAGTTAATCCTCTACCCCAGCAGTCACATCTGCTCAGCTCCCCTGCCGCATACACACTCCTCTGTTCCTGTGGGCCATAATTCTAAATTCCACCTAGGATTGCCAAATTAAATATATGGCAGGGGGACTATTGTAGCTGTAATTATTAACAGATCTTGGCTCAGGAAAAGTTACTAGTAAGTTCCATCAGGTGGAACTACAGCAAGTCTTTACCTTCACCCCTCCTCTCTTCAAAACAATCCAGCTTATGATTACTCCTCAGTAATAATGTGTGCCTGCACACAACAAGCAAGATAAACAGAAGCTGCCTCCAGAATCCCCTACTGAGCATGTATGAACAGCAAAAAAAAAAACAAAAAAAAAACAACCCTCCAGATCTAGACATTTGGCCGCCAAAGTGGAAGTTATAAAAGCAGTAGGATCTTGGAACACCTTTAAGACTAACTGTGCAAACGAAGTCGTAGCTTCTGTGTAATTTTCATAAGAAAGCTTTCTATGATAGATTACTCTACTACTTCTTTTGAACAGTTAATTATGCTACAACTTTTTGCATAGTCAGATTGACAAGATAGAACTGAGAGCTGGAACATAGCGGTTCTAAAAGCCGCTGTCTGGGCAACTTGGGAGCATGGCATTTATAGGCCACACGCTCCCACACCACCCTGAAGTTGGGCAGCTGCCCAGACATGCGTGGCTTCAAGACACTGCGGTGGCATGACATTTACACATTGCACACTGCCGCAGCATCTGGACGCCAGCTTTGGGCTGTGGTGGGATGGGAAAATCTGCCCTTTCCCTGGCCAAAAAAGGAGCAGATCTTTCCACTCCTTTTTCTGCTGGGGAAAAGGTCGCCCCAATCCACCTTCAGAAGGGGCGGATTCAAGCAGCCCCTTCCACCTGTCTGCCCTGAGTAAATGCTACAACTTCTTCCACACAATTAGAGCCTTATTACATGAGAAATGTAAACCAAAATGGAGCGAGAGAGTGGTGGTTTTCCCAGTGCCTCTCTGCATGCCATTGTAACACTTCTATTCTCTTCCTGAAGGAGATGGTAATAAAAGCAGGTCTTTTGCCAAATGGATTTTTCCAGCATGTTGAAAAGCACACTTTTATGGCCTTTTCCCTTGGGAAGAGAACAGAAGTGCTACGATAGCATGCAGAGAGGCATGGAGAAAGCTGCTATTCTCCTGCTCCATATCAGCTTTCCTTTCTCATGTGATACGGTTCTTAGTCTCAAAGGTGCCACAAGATCCCTTGCATAATGAACTGAACTGAACTTTATTGCTAAAAGCTATGAGCCGTCACAATTGCATTTACCTTTGTATACTGATATTCCAGTCTAACACGACTATGTCTCTGAATAAAAACAGTGGATGAATATTTATTGGCTGATGAAGAGCAGTGAAGACACAGAGAAGCTGTTCCCGTAACTGTTCCCCTAACTAGACACAGAGCAATAACAATACCTTCTGTTTACAACAACAGTTTAACATTGTCCACAACTGACCTCCTCAGGCTTTGCTTTCAGCTCATTCAGCACATACTCATAAATCCTAGGATCTGGTTTTTGCAGTCCAATGCGACAGGATTCAATCACCCTGTCAAAGTATCTCCGCAACAGACACAAGGCGAGCCCTGTCTGGTGTCTGTAGGGGGTATCATCAATCCAGTTGTTTGTTAGGACAGCAATCTTGAAACCTGAAAAAGGGGAGATACAGGGAATTCAGGAATTAAGGAGGAACAGGGATGTCAAGTTGGGGCTTTGAATTAGGGCCTAAATTATAAAAACCATCACATTTGCTACCAAAGCTAGGAACTGTGCATAATTTAGATTCTGGTGGAGCATGTATGTGTGTGCTTTGTGGGTCACAGTCTTCTTTATGCAGAAAAACTGCAGAAAAATACAATTAACAGAGATTTTTCCCAAACCCCTATGAAGTTGAAACTACACAGGAAAGATGCAAGAGGAAAAATTATCAAGGATTGTTTTGATACTCTATGATGTCCCTATATTATGTTTGCTTCAGAAATGAACTTCGCCCAAAGATATCGATTGAAGAAGAGATAATAATATTTCCAGTGGTGAAAGGTTGCTCTCACAGCAATTCCAAACGGACTGATAAAACATCTGAATGCAATGGCCACAGATGGGATTTCAGTAGCAAAATTACAAAAAATGGCAGTAGTTGGAATACGCCACATTATCTGGTGATACCTTATTCCTAGATTCTTAGATGGAATCAGAAGCAATGATGAACCTCTAGTCAATAACATCTGGTAGACTGTGAAACCAAAATACCTTTATTTATGCCCTGCCTTTTCCCCAAATGCAAGACTCAAGGCAGTTTGCAAATAAAAATAAATACAATATAGTTAAAAACATACAAAGAGATCAACATCAAGATAGAATTAAACTATTAACATCAGCAAAACTATTTATAGCACACAGTTAAAATGATAAAAATGTTTAAAAACAAAAAGCAGTACAATTAAAATAATACATTATTTCTTTGAAAAACCTTCAAAATGTTTTTTTTTTTATTGGCACATTGTAACTTCAGTCTTGGAGGAGGAGGGTGTAGCTGTAGTTAACTTTAAATGAACTGACTTTCTAATTAAAATTAGTATTTTTTTATTAAAAAAAAGCTATACACCCTGATCAAGGAGCATATTTTACACAAGGCTGCAATACTGATTAATATAACTGATTAACAGACATAATTTTTTAAAGTTTTCATTAAGTTATAAACCATCCCCAATTCACAAAGATGCATATAACTTTAAAAAATCTAAATAAAAAAAAACCCTCCTTACCCAAAGGCCTGAGGGGTCCACCATAGCCTTCTGTGTATATGCTATCCTTTAAGTGAAAATCCAAAATGCTCAAAAATCCAAAACAATTTTCATGAGTAGCTGGAGTAGTGTCACCTAGTCTTTCTGATGGTTAAATGTACACAAACTTTGTTTCATGCACACAATTATTTAAAATATTGTATAAAATTACCTTCAGACTATGTGCATAAGGTATACATGAAACAAATCACAGTCAGCCCTCCATAGCCATAGACTATTTATCCATAGATTCAACCATCCGTGGCTTAAACAGGAACACCATTTTACTATATCATTGTATTTAATGGGATTCGAACATCCATGAATTCTGGTATCCACGGGGGGTCGTGGAACCATATCCCAGCGGATACAAATGGTCCACTCTAATTTCATGTTCAGAACTGAATCCCATCTCCAAAAATCTCATTATGTATATGTAAATATTCTAAACCCTCCAAAAATTCCAAAATTCAAAACGCTTCTAGTCCCAAGCATTTTGGATAACGGAGACTCAACCTGCATGTTAATTAATACAATGTTAACTATGCTACTGACTACACTAAAAGTGGCTAAACTTTGATATTATCATATTCAAAGATGTAGTCCTTTTCAGCATTAAAAAAAAGGAATCTTGTAGCACCTTTGAGACTAATTGAAAAAAGAAATATTTTATATAAGCTTGCCTTCAGATCCAAAAAGATATGACACAAATGGAGAAGGGAATGGCAGAGGGGAAAGGGATCAAGTCCAGTAGATACTGCCAGTTATTCTCTCTTTCAGAGGCCAGGACAGTAACCGTTAAGATGGAGGGAGGTAATATTTGCAAAATAGTAAAAAATCATGTTTTTCAAGGGTTGAAAAAAATTTGACAAGAAGAATCCTAGACAGATGAGGATATTTGCAGCTTGGGACTTATTACATGCAAAATTCCTATGTACAGAAAAGTATATTATACTGTGCGGAAAATAATTATTAGTATTATTTCCTGCAAAGAAAATGCTGTTTTCTATGCCAATACAAAATGACTAAAACAAATATAAATTCTGTGCAGAGTAAGTCTCATACTGCAAAGAGTCTTCAGAAATTGGCAGTTTTCCACAATTTTCTCAAGAGTGGAGATTAAATCGCGAAAACTACTTGTTGTTTCTGAGAAGCAAATTAACAAAGGATGATACACCTAAGACACATATATACCAAGGGGGATGGGGAGTGTGAACTGTAATGGAAATGCAAAATGTGGGCCTGGTGATGGGGTTAAAAGAGTAATTAAAGGGACAAAGACATACCGTAAGTCAGTTTTGCACACAAGCTAAAGCAAACAGGTGCAGGTTGTGTATCCTTTATCTAAAATTCTTGGGACCAGAAGTGTTGGGATTTTTTCAGATTTTGGAAGGTGCAAAGTATGTACTATATTTGCAAGGCTAGAGAAAGACATAAGATTGAAGAGAAACGTGAGAAACACAAGGTTGGAAACATAGTACAGACTATGGCAGGGGTAGGCAACCTTTCCCCTTTAAGGGCCGAGGGACTTCAGCTCCCAGAATCCCAGGAGCTATTGGCCAACATGGGACTATTGGCCAACATGGCTGAGGCTTCTGGGAGCTGAAGTCCCTCGGCCCTTAAAGGGGAAAGGTTGCCTACCCCTGGACTATGGTCATCCACCTAGCCTGGCCTTAGGCAACATCTTTCTTCCTTCCTTTCTCCTTCAACAACCAGTTAAAACTGAACTTGTCACCTCATCCCCATACCCACAAGTTTTACATTTCTACAGCTATTCATATAATCTGATTATAAAGGTCCTTCCTGGGCAGCAGTTCACCCCATGCATTTGAAAAAGTAGACTGAGTCTATGAAACTTTATGCTATGCAGGGGTAGGCAACCTTTCCCCTTTAAGGGCCGAGAGACTTCAGCTCCCAGAAGCCTCAGCCATTTTGGCCAATAGTCCCATGTTGGCCAATAGCTCCTGGGATTCCCTCGGCCCTTAAAGGGGAAAGGTTGCCTACCCCTATGCTACATCTTTCATTCAGTTAGCCTCAAACCTCCTACAAGATCCCTTTGCATAGTACGTACTACGCTACTTGTATTCCAAAATCCAAAATATTCCTCAAAAAAGTCATGTCAGTGCTAAAAAAATTCAGATTTTGGAGCATTTCAGATTTTCAGATAAGGGATACTCAATCTGTATTGGCTATGGGCCTTTACAGACCCACCTTTTGGGGCTGCATAGAGCCGCCCCTGGGAGCGGCGGATCGGGGCCGCAACCACACGCCACGGCCCCAATCCTCCCTTTTGCCATCCCCAAAATAGCGACAAAATGCTGTTCCTTTTAGAGGCGGCAAAAGGCTGCCCTAAGAGCTGGCACCTCAGCTCTTCCATGCCCTTTTGACGCAGCATGTCTACACGCTGTGCCAGGAGGGCATCCTGACGCTGTGCGCCGTGCAGACAGGCATGCGGCGTCAGGATGGTATTGGGATGGGGTTGGGGCGGTCAGCATGCGGCTGCCCCGCCCCAACTCCACCTCCAGGCTGGCCTTTTAGGCCAGCCTGTAAAGGCCCTATATTGAGTACAGTACTTGACTACAGTGCATGTACTTCCTTCTTTCACTGGTTGTTAGTAGATTCCTGCCACATTTTAGCAACTGAGCACAAGGCCCATTTTTAAAACAAGAACAATTCCGAAGAGCACTAGGAGGTTTCCCTGGCTGTGAGCCTTTGCAGAGAATGAAAACCATTACCATTGTTCTTGAGAGCCAGAGCTGCCTTCAGAAAAGGGCTGCTGAAGACTTCTCCTTCCCACATCTCCCGAAATAACCGGTCCACTGAGAATGTCTCTGGGAGGGCGCTTCCAGTGGCAGCCGCAACTTTTTTGCAATCTTCTTCAAGCTCAGAAATAAGCTGAAACACATGTTCAAAGTTTATATGTATTTGATTTTTGTAAAAATTGTAATGCAGACAATTGTGGGCGGAACAAAGAGACCAGGGAACCCATTTTTTAAAGACAGGCCCAGACAGAAGGTCAAGAATTGCATTAAGTTTGGATTAAGGGCCCCTTTGCAAGATGTTAACAGGTTTCATGTGGATTTCTTGAGACATGTCACATTGCTTTCCTTAAAAGGAAAACATCAGAAACAAGGAGTTTTGTTGCACAGAATGCTGGACCAACCAGCACCTGTTTTCCTGGAGAGCCCTGGTAGCACAGTCAACACACAGGGAAATCCAACTGATTCCATGGATCCCCTCTAGTCAGGACTAACTACAGCATTTAGATCAGTGTCTTTCCAAGGATTCAGTGGAGTTTTCTCATGCTGGACTCATCTACAAGGCAATAAAATAAATAGCTGGCAAAATCCTGTAGGTATGTGTCTGCATGTACTTTTCTATGCAGACTATCCATAGATCCATAGATAGGCCTACTGTTTTTTTAGAAAACAAAATTCTTTTAATTTTATTGTTTTGCTTTACAACACACACAGTATAATAATACAACAAAAAAAAATCATAATCTAAAAACTTAATTCAATCTCATCGCTCTCTCCCCTAATCATATATCTGTACAAAACACTTCTCCATCAATCCTTTTCCTTAAAATTACCTCTATTTAATTATCTATTTTCATTAATGTTATTCCTATCTTCCACTAATCATTTATCCAAAATCTTACCTGATCTCATGGTAGCTTGAATCTACTATTACTCAGATATGTGTAACTAATAAATGGTTTCCATACCACCTCAAATACATTCTCTTTTACTTCTTCTTACTTTATATGTTAATTTTTCAGATAAAGCTATGCCCTATATTCTATTTAACCAATTCTGTATCGAAAGGTTGTCTGTCCCCCCCTTCCATACTTTGACTATCTCTATCCTTGCAGTACAAACCAAAAATAACAGAAGATTTTATTTGGCAAATTGTCATTTTCATCTGAAAATGGATGTTTTGAGAACTATTATGTTTGTTAAATGATAAGAAAATGCTCAATTGATTTTAAGACATTTGAAAATTTTAGAAGCTAAGCATATAGATAATACTATGGAAGAGCAGAATGGAGTGAAGAAGTAGGAGAATGTAAGTAGATAGAAGATAAGAGTAAGTAATGTAAATAGATAGAAGATAAGAGTAAGTGAAGAAGATAGTTTGATGGGTAGGAGAAGAGGCACCTTGAGTTCCTATACTGGGAGGAAGGCATGAAATAAATAAATAAATAATGGAAGGGGAGTAGGAAAGGAAGAAAGATCAAGTAGGAAGGAAGGAAGGAAGATAGAAATATAAAGAATGAGTAAAAGGGGGGGAGGAAGATTTGAAGAGAGACTAGATAATCCGTGGAGTCAAAATAATGTCAATGCTAAATTATTTAATGTTCAAATGTTTAAATGGGTAGAGGTTATGTTTTAGGTTGTGAGACAGAGGTTACAGATCATGTAACATATAGTTTGTGATCTCTTGTGATATTACTATGTACCTGTTACTTTTTGTTTGTTTGTTTGGCTTACATATATGTTCAATAAATATATTTTCTAAAAAAAGAAAGAAAATGAAAATGAAATGAATAACCATTGGCCTACTTGTAACATATAGAACTTTATGGGAGCATTTAATGGATTTCTTTTAAGTCAGGGCTGGGAATCATACAGCCCATGGGCCACATGCAACTTGAGGAGGGGAGAGTCTCTACTGGGACCCATATTGATCCCCCAATATCCCCCCCCAAAAAAATTTCAAAGCTGTCAGTTTTTCAGCTGCAAAAAAACATACACAAAGAGTAAAAATGTATTTGGGTCTCCCATCCCCAAACAGTTAAGACCAAGTTCATGCTAAAATAAAACCAAACCCAGTTAGTCTTATAAGTGCTGCCACATTCCCCCCACCTCCATCCCCTCCTCCTTTTTATGCTGCAAGGCTACTTCTCTTAAACATGTCTCTGAGTGCAACTCCTTCATCTCTGGCCACTGTTCACATTGGATTGGGCTGATGGGAGCTGCAGTCCCATATACCTGGAGAACGCTGGTTTTGGAAAGGTTTGCTTTAGGCTGGGGTAGACTACTGGGGGAGCAAGAACTAATTTCCTCCCCCTAGAGTCTAGGGGTAGGCAACCTTTTTTACCTTGGGGCTGGTCCCGCAAAGTCCCTCCCGCCGCTGGGCCAAGGGGGGGGGGAATGGCGCCGTCCCCGCACGCTGCCGCCCTGCGTGCTCTGCCGCCGCCGCCATTTTGATTTCCAAAATGGCAGCCGCGACACATTTGCGCATGCGCAGCAGTATTGCGGATGTGCAAACGCGTCGCAACCGGCATTTTGATTTCCAAAATGGAGGTCGCGGCGCACATGGCCACAACCTTCCGCCTGGGCCGGTAAGTCCAGGGACCTGGGCCTTAACCAGCCCCCGGGCCGTAGGTTGCCGGTCCCTGCCCTAGACCTTCCCCCATCAGCAAACTGAAATATCAACATGTTCCTATGTAGTCCCTCTCAAAATGGTAAGTAATGTCATGTCACTTCCTTTGACATTCTGAAAGGGACTGCAGAGGAAAACAAGAGTTTTCTGGGGGTAGTATAGAGTTCTGAGGTGCTTGGGGGTGAGGTTTTTAGTGGGGGTTTTCACACAATTGAGAGCTTCCTGCATAGTTTTGGAACAAAACCTGCTCATAAATAGTGCTGATTTAAAAAAAAAATAATTGGAACAGTTGAAGGCTTTGAGGACCACAAAAGATGGGTTATGCGGCCACATGCGGCCCACCCTTGCTTTAAAGGGGAGATGTCAGGGATGGACCGTGGGTGCTGGGGTATGCACCCCAAGACAATCTTACCTGGGTTAGGCCGATCTGACCCGTCATGGCTCTAGTGAAAGGTCCATCGAAGCCACCATGCAAGACGACTTTTCGATAGAAATCACTAAGAGACAGAATGCATTATGAGCAATGTTAGAGTAAGAGCAGCCATGATTCAAGGGAAACTTCACTGAATTCTTATAATCACCATGTCCCAAATGACCACAGCCACTGCCACACTGCAGAATGAATGCAGTTTGATACCACTTTAACTGCCATGGCTCCATCCTACGGAATTCTGGGATTTGTGGTTTGTTGCGGCACCACAGCTCTCTAATAAAGAAGACTAAATATCTCACAAAACTACAAAATCCTCAAATTTCATTGTATTGAGCCATGGCAGTTAAAGTCGTGTCAAACTGCATTCATTCTGCAGAGTAGATGCACCCTAAGCCTGGCTTCACAGTTTACACCAGTAGGAAAATGTATAGGTCTCCACCCAGTCCTTCCTCCAAACATCTCTGTTTTTGTCTGCAGCCTGTCTCAAAATGACGACTGGAAATGACTGGTTGTCATTTTGAGAGGGATCGTAATAAAAAGCTATCTGGGGGTAGTGGAGGTTCTGGGGGATTATGTGGGTAAGGCTGCAATGTCTTATGTATTTCTGTATGCATAGCAATCGTATAGCACCTTTGAGATAAGGGCCTTAACAGACTGCCAGAAATAATCCAGTTTGATACCACTTTAACTGTCCTGGCTCAATGCTAGGGTATCAAGGGAATTTTTTTCTGAAAAACTGAGCCTTCTCTGTCACAGTTTCCATGATTCCCTAGCACTGAGCCAGGGCAGTTAAAGTGGACTCAAGCTGGATTATTTCTGGCAGTTTGTGCAAAAAAGATGTAGCACGAGCTTTTGTAGAGTAAGTATGCTTCCTCAGATGCAAGGAGTGAACTGCTGTCCAAGGAAGACCTTTATAAGACGACTATGGGCCGATACAGATGGCCCCTAAGGGGCGGCTCTGTGCTGCCCCTGGGAGCGCTGGACTGGGGCCATGTCAACCACACGCCATGGCCCCGATCCTCCTTTTTGCCACTCCAAAAAGAGCTGGCAAATGCCACTCCTTTTTGGGGTGGCAAAATGCCGCCCTTAGAGCCACTGCCGCAGTTCTTTTGTGTCCCTTTGGCACAGTGTGTGTGCAAGCTGCGCCAACAGGGCGTCTTGATGCCGTGTGCCATGCAGTTGGGCGCACAGCATGATGGCAGCGTCAGGGCAGCCAGCGTGCGGTCACCCCACCCCAACTCCACCTGCAGGCTGGCCCTTTAGGCCGGTCTGCATTGGCCCTATATGAAAAACCATAGAAATGCAAAATGTGATATGGTGATGAGGTGACATATTCAATTTTAACAATGGTTATTGAAGGACAAAGGCAGGAGGAAAGATGTTGCCTAAGGCCAGAGTGGGCTTTGAATGGTGGAGGGAGTTTTGGGATGTGGTCTGTGCAGGCTGGGAACCAGAAAAGACGGGATAAGCTGGTTAAGACGGTCCTCACATAGTGTAGTATTTTAAGTGTTGGACTATGATTCTGGAGGCCAAGGATTGAATCTTAGCTCAGCCATATAAACTCACTGGGGTGATCTTGGGTAAGTCACACTATCTCATCCTTAAAGGATGGCAGTGGCAACCCCCTCTGAATAAACTTGCCAAGATAACCACCATAAGCGGTACAGAAATGACTTGAAGGCACACAAGAAGTGTCCTTGCGAGGCTGGGGTGTTAACTAGTGTTGCACTATGTGTAGTGTGCCAGGAAGCCATCTGCACATCTGGGGAGCTTTCTGTGTTTTTTTTTGGGGGGGGGGAATGTCACCAAAAAATTATGCCAATTTTTTTTGTAAACCATAAATAAATAAATGGAGAAGGGGAGGACTCTTGAGTTCTGAGGGCTTCAGAGCCCAACACATGGAGCTCAAAAGCTGCCTACGGTCCACGGTGTCACACCACATAGCAAATTGTTTCATGTGCCTAAGGAGGAACGGTTTCACAGCAAACCTGAGCAAGGAGAGGACAACCTACCAGTGACAGTAAACCACCAGGTATAGATGCCTGCAAAGCCCACCTGGATCCAGTTTTCTAAGCACACAGACATAAGTGCTTATAGACACAGGATGAAGCAGGGCAGGCAGGGCAGGGAGAGAGTGCATCACTCAAGGCACACAGAAGCAAAGTGTGTGGGGGTCCTTGCTGTAGCAGTAGGGGACATTATGGAAAGAACATGGCAAAGGTGGCTCATGAGTCCCATGTCAGTGGGGAGCTGAATCCCCTTTGGGACTTAGTCCAAACGTCCAAAAATGTTGAAGCTAAAGAGTCCCAGTGGCGCAGTGGTTAAATGCCAGTACTGCAGAAACAAGGCTGTAAGTTAGATCCCAGGGCTCCAAGGTTGACTCAGCTTTCCATCCTTTCATAGGTCAGTAAAATGAGTATCCAGTTTGTTGGGGGCAATTGACTTACAGATTGTAAACCAGTTAGAGAGTGTTGAGTTCACTGATAAGCGATATAGAAATGTAAATGCTATTGCTATATGGGGAGAAAGAATTCCACACTTTCAACATCACCTTTAGGATTTGCCTGGAAACCCAGAGCAGATTCACCATGCCATGAGCATGGAAAAGACCAACTTCTATAACGAACAGGCACAGGAGCTGCAGTCCTGGGGTCAAGATTTGGGGAGAGACAGTCCAACAAGGAACATTCTCAAGCTCTGTTCCATAGCACAAATGACCAAAGTCTAAGCCATGGAGCAATAGATTCAAGCTTCAGGTAAAGAGATTCCATCTAAACCTTAGGAAGAACTTCCTGAGGGTAAGAGCTATTTGAAAACGGAAGACACTGCTGCCTCGGAGTGTGGTGGAGTCTCCTTCTTTGGAGGTTTTTAAACAGAGGCTGGATGGCCATCTGTCACAGAGAGGGCGTCAATGGTGTATTCCTGAATGACAAAAGGGGGTTGGTATGGATGGCCCTTGGGGTCTCTTCCAATTCTATGGTTCTAATTAGTTTCTCTAGTTCGCTAACATGAACCTTTGTAAGATGAAATTAAATAAATAATCAATAATGATCCACCTTCTGTTCTCCAGGCTAAACATACCCCCAGCTCCCTAAAGAGGTGACATGACAGTCCTGTTTCAATATTTGAAGGGGTGTCACATTGAGGGTGGAGTATGCTTCTTTTCTGCTGCTCCAGAGAATAGGACATGGAGCAATGGATTCAAACTACAGGAAAAGAGATTTCACCTAAACTTTAAGAAGAACTTCCTGACAGTAAGAGCTGTTTGACAGTGGAATACACTCCTCAGAGGGTAGAGGAATCGGATTTTAAACAGAGACTATATGACCATTTGTTGGGAATGCATTCTGTCTTTCTTCATGGCAGAAGGAGGTGGACTGGATGATCCTTGGGGTCTCATCCAACTCTATGACTTTCTGATTTTGTGTCAACCAGCAGTGCCATTTGAATTCAAAAGCTGGGACCTTGGCAATCCAGAGAACACTGTAGTGGGCATATCTGTTAGCTACACCAGCTACCCATCAGAATTCAAGGCATGTATAATGACACAAGATCTTTCAAATGGTAGGCATAACTTCTCTTGCTTCTACTTTTCTTTTTTAAAGCAATACTTGTTTTCTTGCAGTGCTGAACAGATGTCAAAGATTTTCAGGCAAGACCACACAAGGGGAGATGGGCCAAAACCTCCAGTTCTCTCATCCACTTCCTTTCCAACAGGATAATCTCCAAACTTGTAATTAAGACAGTATCAGTATCCATTTGCCCCCAGGATGTACTCAGAGGTGCATCTTGACTAAATGAGTTTTTATTCTTTCCATGTGGAATTTAATTCCCCCAACCCATACAGAGATTTCAGAAATATAGTGTCTTAATCTCTCCATTCCTCCCTTTCTCTAATTTTAAAGAAAGAAAGAAAGAAAGAAAGAAAGAGTACAGGAAGGAAAGTTACACCCATCCAGCCAAGTATGCTGAATGGTGTCCCTAAATCTGATGCAAACAAATTACCATATTTTGCCCAATATGTCACAGAATCATAGAGCTGGAAGAAACTCCAAGACTCATCTAATCCAGCCCCATTCTGTCATGCATGAATACACAATCCAAGCCCTCCCTGTGACATAGAGTTGGAAGAGACCACAAGAGCCATCCAGTCCGACCCCATTCTGCCATGCAGGAACTCTCAATCAAAGCATACCCGATAGATGGCCATCCAACCTCTGTTTAAAAACCCCTAAAGAAGGAGATTCTGCCACTCTCCGAGGGAGAGTGTTCCACTGTTGAACAGCCCAGCCCTTATTGTCATGATGCTGCCCATTTTAAATTTTAAGCCGGCTCAGGTATGCCAGTTTTACTTGCTTATGTGATAGTCTCCTGTGTTGAGCCATAGGGGGAAGCAAGCAAGAAATAATGTTGCTGTTTTTCTTGATAATTGTTAATATAAACCACAGGAGATCATCTGCCACAGATGCACCACAACCAGGGGACCCACTATCCATCTAGGACAATTAAGAATGCCAGCCATGGAAAAATTATATTAGTAGTACTAGTGGGAGCAGTAGATCAAAAACATACAAAAACATCAATAAAATATATACAGCATGGCCCCTGTATTCACAGGACTGGTATCCTTGGTTTTACTTACCCATGTCCCTCCCACAAAAAATGTTCTCTGTAGGCACTTTCTAGGTCCTCCATGGTATGCTTCCAGCTGAGGTTGACCATAAAGTTGATTTAGAGGATATACAGATTCCTGGAGGGCTGTACTCTCTAGGAATCTCTAGGTCCTCCTCCTTTCTATGGTCACCTTCCATTGAAAGTAGAATCACAGAATCATAGAGTTGAAAGAGACCACAAGGGTCATCCAGTCCAACCCCCTGCCATGCAGGAACTCAAAATCAAACCATCCCTGACAGATGGCCATACAGCCTTTGTTTAAAGATCTCCAAAGAAGGAAACTCCACCAAAATTTCCAAGGGAGTGTGTTCCACTGTCGAACAGATCTCACTGTCAGGAAATTCCTCCTAATATTGAGGTGGAATCTCTTTTCCTGTAGCTTGCATCCATTGTTCCAGGTGCTGTTCTCTGGGGCAGCAGAAAACAAGCTTTCTCCATCTTCAATATGACATCCCTTCAAATATTTAAACACAGCTTGGCTAAACATACCCAGTTCCCTAAGTCATTTCTCATAGGGCTTCATGGTTTCCAGTCCCTTCACCATGTTAGTCGCCCTCCTCTGGATGCACTCCAGTTTTTCAACATCCCTTTTTGAATTGTGGTGCCCAGAACTGGACACAGGATTATTCCAGGTGGGGCCTGACCAAAGCAGAATACAGTGGAACTATTCCTTCCCTTGATCTAGACACTATACTTCTATTGATGTAGCCTAAAATCACATTGGCCTTTTTAGCTGCGGCATCACACTGTTGACTCATGTTCAACTTGTGGTCTATTAGGACTCCTAGATCCCTTTCACACGTAGTCTCCTTAAGCCAGGTGTCCCCCATCTTATACCTATGTATTTCATTTTTTTGCCCTAAGTGCAGTACCTTACAGTACCCATCTTCATCGGGCCTAGCCTAAGAAGAAGAACCCTTACTTTTTAAGGGGCGGGTGGGTTTGGGGATTTTTAGGTTCTGTTTAAAGTGTATTAACATAGCTGTATGGAAATTTTAATGTTGTAAGCCGCCCCGATTGCTCTGCAGAGGGGTGGGATATAAATAAATAAATTATTATTATTATTATTATTATTATTATTATTATTACAGTTCTCTGTGTTGAAATTTATTTTGTTAGCTTTGGCCCAGCTTTCTAATATATTCAGGTCATTTTGAATTTTCATTCTGTCTTCTGGGGTATTAGCTATTCCTCCTAATTTGGTGTCATCTGCAAATTTGAGAAGCATGCCCTCTATTCCTTCATCCAAGTCCTTGATAAAGATGTTGAATAGCAAACTGGGCCCAGGACAGAACCCCACTGGACACCCCACTGGTCACTTCTTTCTAGGATAAAGAAGAGGAACAGCCACTGCTGAGCAGCCTTTGGCTTCAGTCAGTCGACCAATTTCTAATCCACCTCACAGTTGTATTGTCTAGCCCACATTTTACTATCTTGTTTGCAAGAATATCATGGGGGACCTTGTCAAAAGCCTTACTGAAATCAAGATATGCCATCTGAAATCATCTGGTCCTGGAGACTGAAATTCATTTAGGTTCACCAGGTATTCCTGTACTTCCTCTTTACTTTTTCTGTGTTGCATTTTCCCTATTGTGTTGTCTGCTCCATTTCCCTCAGATTGAACACCCTTAATTGTACTATTTTAATTTGATGTATGCCGCCCCAATTGCTGAGCAGAGGGGCGGGTTACAAATAAAATTTATCATTATTATTATTATTATTATTATTTTCCTTTTGGGAGAAGACTTGAGGCAAAGAAAGTGTTAAGTAGTTCTGCCTTTTCTCTGTTTGAGATTGAGATTGTGCCTTCAGTATCTCCCTTTTGAGAAACTCCCATCCATCCTGAACTCCCTTCTCCTTTAGTATTCCTGACCATGGGATCACTCCCAATGTTTCCCTAAGTTTGTTGAAATCAACTCTCCTAAAGTCTAGAATGAGTGTTTGACTATGCCTAGCTTCTCCCTTCCAAAGTAATTTGTTTCAATAGAGTTTGCTATTGTTCGCAGTTTCACATTTCCATGATAAATCAAGGAATGTATCCCTCTGGGGATACGGGGATGGTACTGTACATATAAAGTTATTTTATGAACCATTAAATAACCTGCTATTAAGCCCATTTAAAAGTAATAAAAGACAGTATTTTTAAAAACAGCAAAGCACACAATCAATTCCTAAAAATCTGACAGAATGGAAACATTTCCACTTGCCAACAGAAGGAGATCAAGGAGAAAGCCATCCTATCCTTTCCAGGGAGGGAGTTCCAAACTCCTGGAGCAATCACTGAGATGACCCTTGAATTCCAGGTAGAATTTGTTGTTGAGAGAGACCTGACTCTACTACTTGCTGAGAGGGGATGCTGGAACCCACCAGAAAAAGGACTGTGATGTCTCCTCTGCTATAGACCACCTGCTGCATCCATTTACTACCCATAAAGTATATTTAATAGCAGGGACAAGGCTGTTTTGCTTTTGCAACAATTGAGAAAATAGCCCGCCAATGATCTGAAATTGTATGTGCTTTAATTAATTTCACCAATGCTTGCTGTTTAGTTCAAACAACATATGCCCCTGGTGTAGACGGATAGCTACTAAATAAAATGGAGCGTGTACAGAAGAGGTGACCAAAATGGTGAAAGGTCTGCAAACTATGCCTTATGAGGAAACACTTAGGGAGCTGGGTATGTTTAGCCTTGAGAAGAGATGGTTAAGAGGTGACATGATAGCCCTGTTTAAGTATTTGAAAGGGTGTCAAGCTTGTTTTCTGCTGCTCCAGAGACTAGAACACGGAACAATGAATGCAAGCTACAGGAAAAGATATTCCACCTCAACATTAGGAGGAACTTCTTGACAGTAAGAGCTGTTCGACAATGGAAGACGCTGCCTCGGATGTGGTAGTCTCTTCTTCTTTGGAGGTCTTTAAACAGGGGCTGGATGGCCATCTGTCGAGGATGCTTTGATTGTGATGTCCTGCATGGCAGGGGTTGGACTGGATGACCTTTGTGGTCTCTTCAAACTCTATGATTCTATGATATGAAAAGTTTTCTGGGTTTACTATCAAAGCCTGGAATTTCTGAACTAAGAGAATCACTTGACTTGGACCCTACCACCGACACAGATCTCTGCTATAAAATATAAAGAAAGCAGATGCATAGGAGCCCTGTGGCTATCTCTTCAAAGAAATGTTCAGTGTGACACCACTTTAAGTTCTGTAGCTTTATCCTATAGAACCTAGTATTTGTAGTTTTACAAGGTCTTTAGCCTTGTCTGCCAAAAAAGCTGGTGCCTCGCAAAACTACAAATCCCCAGATCCTATAGGATGGAGCCATGGCAACTGAAGTAGTGTCAAACTGCATTATTTCTACAGTGTAGATGTAGTCAATGTAAAGACAGCAAGAAGGGAGCCATCCTAGTGCCTAGTGCAACTAACAGTGTGATTTAAAAAGAAAATACAGTTAAAGTTATGGCTAGTACAAAAGTATTTTAAAGCAAATTAAACAAACAATCACATTAAAAACATTAATTTTAGGGAGGTATGTAGTTTTGGATCAGCCACCAAGAAGGTCCTCTCATGTCCCCACCAAACATGCCTATGACAATGGAAGCAAGAGAAGGGTCTCCCCTGAAAATCTCAAAGCTCAGACACACACATATGGGATGATACAGCCCTTCACATAGCCTGAAAGAGTAGCCATGTTAATCTCTTGCACCAAAACCAACCAAGAGTCTTGTGGCATCTTAAAGACTTATCAGCTTTTATTGAGATAACATTTTGTGGACTCCAGTCCATGAACAAAGAAGGGCTAGACTCTCAACTGTTTTGGAGAGTTCACGTGAACATAGCCAGAGGAAGGGTCTTCTCTATTCTTTCAACAGAGTCCACACAATAACATCCCACCACTGGAAGAGATCAGTCCATCTGAAGTAAAATATAGTACTCAAGAAAGGAAAGGAAAAGAAGTCCAGCCTCCACATATCCTTTGATGAAAATCCACTGCCCATAAGCAATAGTGTCAAGATGATGCTGGAGTCAACATAAAGTAGTTTTGTGTTGTGTACATGCTACAGGCAAAAGTCCATCCGGAAACAGGCCATTTCATCATAGGCAAAGAAGGATTAAGGCTGGCAATGCATAAGAGAAGTCAAAGTCAATATAACACAGCAACATTTTTTTTTTTTGGTGGGATGGTATAAAATGTTCTGAGATTCCACCTCAAACATATGCCCAACCCTATCCTAGGGAGATGGAAAGGTCTCACAACACAATATATATATATTTTATCACAGACTAAAGAACTAGGTAATCTAGACTCTCATCTTTGCATCTGGTGAGATCTTTCCTAAGCAAGGACTCAACTTGGGGTCTTCTCCATGCAAAGCACGTACCCACTGTGACCCATCCCTCCCTGCCATTGATTTTCAAGGGCCAATGTTTTCTCATTACAAATCTAAATTGCTCCGAGGGACCCATTACGACAGGCAAAACTGAACATAAATTATGTAAATAAATGAAACAAAGCAAGGCTGCCAAACAAACAAGCCAATTAGCATAAGTATACATTATGTAAGTAAAGGTCAAACTTAATGGAAGAAGCAAAGCTAGAGTTGTCACAGATGGATCAATTTCAAGCCTCCTTCATTTTTGGCAGGTAGCCTGTCTGCAACAGGCAGTTGTGACTTGTTCTGGGTGCTCAATGAGCAAAGGAATGGGAGAAAATAATACCAGCAGGAGTAATAGCAGGACAAGAGGCTACTATTAGGGCATAATATGGACGAATGGAATAAATCCCAACTGGCAAGCGGGTCAGGCAAGGCTGCATTTTATCACTCTATCAGTTTAACTTGTATGTTGAACATATGATACGTGAAACAGGATTAGACTCAGAAGAAGGAGGCATAAAAATTGGAGGAAGGAATATCAACAATAGATGTGCAGATGAAACTATACTATACTCTATATGAAACTATACTATAGTAGAAAGTAGCAAAGACCTGCACCAATTACTGAAGAAAGTCAAGGAAGAAAACGCCAAGGCAGATTTTCAGTTGAACATATAATAATGTCCACAGATGATTTACATAACTCTAAAATAGCTGATAAGACATGGAAATAATTCAAGATTTTCCATACCTTGGCTCAGTCATTAATCAGATTAGACGGCAGTCAAGAAATCAGAAGAAGAATGTGGAAGAACAGTTAATGAAGAAACTAAACAAGATCTTGACGTTTTTAAAAAATGTATCATTGAATACTAAAGTGTGGTCCATATAGTTGTATTTCTCATTACTATGTATGATTGTGAAAGCTGGACAGTGAAGAAAGTGGATAGGAGGAAAATCAACTCGTTTGAGGTGTGGTGCTGGAGGACAGTTCTGAAGATACTATGGACTGCTAAAAAGACGAATGGATGGGCCCAAGAGGAAACCAAGCCTGAACTCTCCCTAGAAGCCAAGATGACTAAATTGAGGTGGTTGTACTTTGGTCATATCATGAGAAGACTTGATTCACTAGAAAAGACAATGCTTGGGAAAGCAGAAAGCAGGAAAAAAAGAGGAAAGCTGCATTTCAGATGGATAGACTCCATCAAGAAAGCCACAGCTGCCTGATTCTGAGCAGGAGGGTTGATGACAGGGTGACTTGGAAGTCTCTAATTCATAGGGTCGACATAGGTCCAAGTCCACTTGATGGCAATTAATAACAAAACCAAGGAGTAGTAACATAATTGGATGTAATAGTATCCGTAATTATGATAGATTTCGTGGAGATCTGGCAATGGCTTAGTTGTTGAAACTGTTTGTGCTGCCAACCTAGATTTTTTTTAATTTAAGAGGGTTTTTTTCCTGTCCCAATGCTACATTTTATTTTAATTGCAACCATCTGTGATTTCTGTTTTCATCCAACCTCACAGTAGTCATATATATTGACAGCATACAGTGCGGCAATGTGGACCTCTCTCTTTAGTACAGCCTGTCTGCCCCAACCGAGAGCTTGCCATCTCTGGATCTGAGCAAAGTGGTGTCAAACTGGATTATTTCTGTAGTGCAGATACAGCCTAGGATTCTGAGAGAGGAGGGTTCGATTCCCTACTCAGACATGAAAACTCATTGGGTCTCCCAGCCTCCTCTGAACAAATCTTGCTGAGAAAAGCCAGGGATAGTTTCACTTTATGGTTGCAATAAATTGAAAATGACCTGAAGGTACACAACACTATCTCCCCATATGAACAGCCCAGGTTTAAAGATCTAAAGGAGAGGACCCTACCTCCTCCAGAGGTATGTTTGGAGGGGATACAGGAGAAGATCTTCTTGGTGGTTGCTCCTGGACTGGGGTTACAATCATGTGGTCCTCCAGATGTTGATGGCCTGCAGCTTCAGGCATTCATTCCTCAGCATTGGCTAAGCCAGGTAGGTAGGGCTGGCTGGTTTAAGCTATGGTTTAAACCAAATGACTTTAAAAACTTTCCGGAATAACCGGACTTTCTGGAATAACCTCCCGGACATGAGAAGCCTGGCAAGCCGCCTTGATTTACTGTTCCAAATTGTGTCCGCTGCCTTGTTGTTTTATATTGTTTTAAAGTTTGTATATGGTTTTTAATAGAATATTAGTTTAATTCAGTTTTAAGGGGCGGGAGGGTTAGGGGATTGGGATTGTCTGTTTTTAACTCTTTATGTTTTAATTATGCTGTAAATTATTATTATTATTATTATTATTATTATTATTATTTCCCCAAATTGATTACAGTCAGCCCTCCACATTTGCGGCTTTGATTTTTGCGGATCTGATTATTTGTAGGTTTGATTAATATGTTCTCTCTAGCAATCTCTAAGTCCTCCAGCGAAACTCTGCCAGACGTTGACCATAGAGTTGTGCTCAAGAACCAAGAAGGTCCCAGAGAAAAAACACTTCTCTAGGCATTTGTAGGTCCTCCAGCTGGAGGACCTGGAGATTCCTAAAGATGCTATCTCAGGTTTAAAAAAGTAGTGGGTTTTTTTATTTGTGGTTTTTCCACATTCACAGGGGTCCTTTTCCAGTGAATGTGAACAATCTACTGTATTCATTTTTTTTATTTTTAAAGTCTGGCTATTATTACTATTTTCCAACCATGAACCACAATGACAGTTTGAACTTAAACATTTTAACTTTAAAACCTTATTGGCGGGTGTTCGTTATTAGCGCAGTATCCAGTGTCAGTTTCTTTTTAATCACTTTATTTTATAGTGCAAGAGATGCCATCCAGAAACAAATCCTTCAATTAATATAAGATCAAACATAAGAACTTGCTTCAAAAGAGCATTTTATGGGGTATAATTATTATTTAAGGTAGTGATCATAACATCTGAACTGCATTTTTCTACTTATTTTTTCTGATTTTGTCCTATATTGGTGTAGTCTAAAAAATTAATGGAAAAAAAACACAAAACAAAAGAGGTTTAACACCCCCCCAGCTTAAACCCTAAAAACTGCTCTTTTAAAAAATAAAAATAAAAACTCCCCCCCCCCAACTAGGACCCCTGGGAGTTTATTTAATTTAAATTTGCCTTTCTCCTAATCTCAGACCCAAGGCAGCTAAAAGTGTGACTTAAAAAGAAAATACAGTTAAAGTTATGGCTAGTACAAAAGTAATTTTAAAGCAAATTAAGCGAACAATCACATTAAAAACATTAATTTAACAAAAATTTTAAATGGTAGTTACAGTTTTAAAAAAATGATAGACGTACAAATACAAATCCAGCACAACCCAGATTAAAGTAAACACCAGAGAGTTATTATTTAACAGCTTGAATAAACCTAAGGGTTGCAATCCAATATATTCAGAATCGCCATGATAGACTAAGGAATGGCCTTAAATTAATGTCAGTGTCCCAACCTTGTGCAAAAGGCAGAAAATAGAGAGACGCCAGATGGACGTATCTCTCCAACATGAATCACAAAAGCAGTCTATCAAAATGGAAAGACATCCTATGTGCGACACTTCATTTTTATTCAGTAACATATGGCTGTTATTTTACAACGAAAAGATTATTTTCCTTGGATCCTAACACAGGATGATACTTTTATTTTCCCACTCTCATTGAACTGGGATTGCTGGTTTGCCAGCACTTTGCATCCAAGATTTTCTTGATGAAAAGCATGTACATTACCAGTTCCTGACCTGTTCTTTTTCTTTCCTTGTGGACTGATAAAAAGGAAGTGTGTGATTGAAACCAGGCATTAATTTTAAAAGGTGAAGGATCCATCTACCATTTTAGGTCACAAATCTTTCTTCCAGTAGTTCCTACTTCACCCTGTTTCTACCTGTAGCCAGTATTTGAAAACTGAAAACTGTGAATCTGAAAGAGCTGCTTACTCTAAGACAGGAAAAGCAGATCTGAAGAAAGGTGGTTCTTGCTTAAGCTGTTAATACTAGAGAGGTGATGGCCCAAGGAGAAAAGAAAACAATATTCTAGAGGGCAAGGGAACACATGGGAACATTAGCTTCAAAGATATAGAGGGATTTGGGGCAATACTACAAGAACACGTCACTGAGCATGAAAAATTAAGAAAGCAGCTATAGAGAATGATCCACAATTTCAGGTGTCTCTACGCTAATGGACAAAGCGTGGACAATAAACAAGATGAGCCCAAACTCCTAAAAAGGAAGGCAAATATGAATAAGTAGCACTGAAACCTGTTGGGAAGAGCCTTATGATTCGAATCTAGTAACAGAAGTGTAATCTATTGCAAAGAAATAGACTAAACAGAAAAGGAAGAGGAAGGGCACTGTATGTCAAGGATGTGTACATATGTGATAAGATCTATGACTGAACACATGGGAAAAAAGTTGAGAGCATCTGAGAAAAAATTAACGGGGAGGGAAATAAAAGTGATGCTATATACATATAGTACAGTCAATCCTCCATATCCACGTCCATGGCTTGAAAATAATTCAACCATGGCTTGAAAATAATTTTTTTAAATTCCAAAAAGCAAACCTGGATTTTGCCGTTCTATATAAAGAACATGATTTTACTGTGGCATTGTATACAAAGGGATTTGGGCATCCACGGATTTTGGTATTCACGGGGTGCCTGGAACCAAACCCCAGCCGATTCCAAGGGCCCACTGCAACAAGAATCTACTATACTGATGACTTGCACAATGCCTTCCTAGAACAGATTATCAAATATTTAAGAACAGATAGAGTGGTAATGGCAGACTTCAATTACCCTAACATTTGTTGGAACTCAAACTCAGTCAAGATCTAAGAAATTCCTCACTTATCTTGCTGACAATTCCATTGTCCACAAGATGGAGAAGTGAATCACAGAATCATAGAATCGGAGTTGGAAGAGACCACAAGGGCCATCCAGTCCAACCCCTGCCATGCAGGAACTCCCGATTAAAGCATCCCCAACAGATGGCCATCCAGCCTCTGCTTAAAGACCTCCAAGGAAGGAGACTCCACCAGACTCCGAGGGAGTGTGTTCCACTTTCGAACAGCTCCTACTGTCAGGAAGTTCCTCCTAATGTTGAGGTGGAATCTCTTTTCCTGGAGCTTGCATCCATTGTTCCGGGTCCTAGTTTCTGGGGCGGCAGAAAACAAGCTTGTTCCCTCCTCAATATGACATCCCTTTAAATATTTAAACAAGGCTATCATATCACCTCTTAACCTTCTCTTCTGCAGGCTAAACATCCCCAGCTCCCTAAGTCGTTCCTCATAGGACTTGGTTTCCAGACCCTTCACCATTTTAGTTGCCCTCCTTTGGACATGCTCCAGTTTCTCCACATCCTTTTTGAATTGTGGTGCCCAGAACTGGACACAGTATTCCAGGTGAGGTCTGATCAAAGCAGAATAGATTGGCACTATTACTTCTCTTGATCTGGACACTATACTTCTATTGATGCAGCCTAAAATTGCCTTGGCCTTTTTAGCTGCTGCATCGCACTGTTGACTCAAGTTCAACTTGTGGTCTACCTGGACTCCTAGATCCCTTTCACACGTAGAAATCTCATTCAGCCAGGTGTCCCCCATCGTATATCTGTACTTTTTGTTTTTCCGCCCTAAGCGCAGTACCTTACATTTCTCCGTGTTGAATTTCATTTTGTTAGTTTTGGCCTAGCTTTCTAGTCTGTTCAAGTCATTTTGAATTTTGATCCTGCCTTCTGGGGTATTAGCTACTCCTCCCAATTTGGTGTTGTCTGCAAATTTGATAACTATGCCCCCAATACCGTCATCCAAGTCATTAATAAAGATGTTGAATAGCACTGGTCCCAGGACAGAGCCCTGTGGCACCCCACTGGTCACTTCTTTCCAGGTTGAAAAGGTGCCACTGTTGAGCACCCTTTGGCTTCGGCCAGTCAACCAATTACAAATCCATGTAACAGTTACTTTGTCTAGCCCACATTTTATCAGTTTGTTTGCAAGAATGTCATGGGGAACCTTGTCAAAGGCCTTACTGAAATCAAGATATACTATATCCACAGCATTCCCTTCATCTACCAAGCTGGTAATTTTATCAAAAAAAGAGATCAGATTTGTCTGGCATGACCTGTTTCTCTGAAACCCATGTTGACTTTTTGTGATTATGGAATTACCTTCCAGGTTTTCACAGATTCTCTGTTTAATGATCTGCTCCAGAATCTTTCCCGGTATTAATGTCAGACTAACTGGACGATAATTATTGGGATCCTCTTTTTTCCCCTTTTTGAAGATGAGGACA